>CM033476.1:7767327-7903280 GCA_019447015.1 Hymenochirus boettgeri | reverse complement strand
TACTGTACTATACTATACTATAATAAATTATACTGTATTATACTCTCTATCAACCAATAGTTACTTAAAGGGAAATTAAGCTCAGTTAAGCTCAACCAATCAGATGTTAGCTTTCAAATGTTAAATAAGATCTGATTGGTTGGGGCAAAATTAGCATCATTTTTAAGGTTCGTACACACTAACAGGGAGATTCAATAAACGTTCTTATTGTTAATAATGATGCTAATTTTGCCCCAACCAATCAGATCTTTTTTATCATTTGAAAGCTAACATCTGATTGGTTGGGGCAAAATTAGCATCATTTTTAAGGTTCGTACACACTAACAGGGAGATTCAATAAACGTTCTTATTGTTAATAATGATGCTAATTTTGCCCCAACCAATCAGATCTTTTTTATCATTTGAAAGCTAACATCTGATTGGTTGGGGCAAAATTAGCACCATTTTTAAGGTTTGTACACACTAACAGGGAGATTCAATAAAAGTTCTTATTGTTAAAAATGGTGCTAATTTTGACCCAACCAATCAGATCTTATTTAACATTTGAAAGCTAACATCTGATTGGTTGGGGCAAAATTAGCACCATTTTAAACGATAAGAACTTTTATTGAATCTCCCGTATATGTACTAAAACAGATTCAATAAAAGTTCTTATTGTTAAAGGTTCGTACACATGTGAGATTGCAGGTGGCAACCTGCAACGCACGATGTGTACGAAGGGTCGTTTTGGCCGTTAATCTTTCCGCGTATGGGCACTTTATCGGCGACAGCGGTTGCTCGTTCAGAGGTCCGCACGTGTGTACGAATCTTTAAGAATGAGAACTTTTATTGAATCTGTTTTAGTACATTTAGTACACCCTCCCATGCTCCTTGATTAGAGTCACCAGGGTGAAGGGTGATTCAATGTTGAGTAGCGCCTCCCTTGATGACAGTAAACAGCGGACACTATACTTTTACTAGGATACGGAAGATCGAGACGAAAGCGCGGGACGGAGAAGAGACAAAAGAGACGAGACTAGAGGACGAGAGGAGACTGGACGAGATGAGGACGAGACGAGATGGGCAGAGAGACGAGGACGGGACGAGACAAGACTGATACGAGAGCAGGACGGGGTACGAGACGAGACCAGGAGATCGGACGAGAGGAGACGGACGAGACGAGGACGAGAGAGACGGGACGAGACGAGACCAGAAAGTATACGGTATATGCATACGGTCGAGACATACTATCAAGACGGAGACTATATCAGACGGTACGAGTACGAGACGATAGACTCGACGAGAGTATAAGTACTAGATATACTATAGTACGATTTACTATATACTTTACTATACTATACTATACTATGCCAAGGCTATACTTATTATACGTCTATACAGTACTATAATAATTATGTCTGTATGTATACTCTCCATCAACCAAGTAGTTACTTAAAGGGAAATAAGGCTCAGTTAAGCCAAACCAATCAGATGTATAGCTTCAATGTTAAATAAGATCTGATTGGTTGGGGCAAAATTAGCATCCATTTTTTAAAGGTTCACGGTTACACCTAACAGGAGATTCAATAAACGTTCTAATTGTTAATAACTGATGCTAATTTTGCCCCAACCAATCAGATCTTTTTTATTCATTGAAAGCTAACATCTGATGGTTGGGGCAAATTAGCACCATTTTAAGGTTTGTACACACTAACAGGGAGATTCAATAAAAGTTCTTATTGTTAAAATGGTGCTAATTTTGCCCACAACCAATCAGATCTATTTAACATTTGAAAGCTAACATCTGATTGGTTGGGGCAAAATTAGCAACATTTTAACGATAAGAACTTTATTGAATCTCCCGTATATGTACTAAAACAGATTCAATAAAAGTCTTATTTAAAGGTTTCGTACACATGTGAGATTGCAGGTGGCCAACCTGCAACGCACGATGTGTACGAAGGGTCGTTTTGGCCGTTAATTCTTTCCGCGTATGGGCACTTTATACGGCGACAGCGGTTGCCGTTCGAGAGGTCCGCACGTGTGTACGAATCTTTAAGATGAGCTTTCATTTCCTTTCCTGCTCCAATCGCAATGCTCTTTACTGCTCTGCCAAGTAACACAATCTGAGCAAGGTAACATTGAAAAGTAGGAATAAAAGGGCAAAGGAAATAGGACGTGTCTTATCCTCCCATTGATGTCTCCTTGTTTAATCAGTTTTCTTTGGCAGATGTGGAAATGAGGCAACTCCTTAAAGTAATGTTCAGTCTAAAGGGTCAATTCTGAAAGGCTTTGTACTTACTGTACAATATCAAAACAGCCAGACCCCAAAAAAGGGGCGAGTTCACATTGCTTGTCACATAGTGCTTTCCTACAACAAGGGATACTATTGTACAGCCAGGAAAGGGGAGACTTGACTGGAGACCGGCCAGATGGGATTATTGCCAGGAAAGGGGAGACTTGACTGGAGACCGGCCAGATGGGATTATTCATTATAAAAAGGATGTCATTAATATAACAGCTAAAGCTGGCCACGCAACCCTCCAACATTCCCCTTTAAATAGGGACACTATTGAGAAATACATTACACAGAGCTGTGCTAAGATCAGGTTCACTTCATTATCCTCCACTTCCTACCCTCCAACACTCCCCTTTAAATAGGGACACTATTGAGAAATACATTACACAGAGCTGTGCTAAGATCAGGTTCACTTCATTATCCTCCACTTCCTACCCTCCAACATTCCCCTACCCTCCAACATTCCCATTTAAATAGGTACACTATTGAGAAATACATTACACAGAGCTGTGCTAAGATCAGGTTCACTTCATTATTCTCCACTTCCTACCCTCCAACATTCCCCTTTAAATAGGTACACTATAGAGAAATACATTACACAGAGATGTGCTAAGATCAGGTTCACTTCATTTTCCAAACAAACAGTTTGCCATACCTGCGTCTGGAAGGTGGCAAAACGTGGCACATGAAGGGGCATCCAGCCACCGTCGCAGTACGCGTGCCTCTCTCTCCAAAAGGTGGGCTCCTCAGATTTTCTTCCTTTCAGGATCTTCATAGCAACAAACTCCCCCTGGAAAATAAAGAAGCAAGCATTACTTCCCATACGCACCTTCTCCCAGCTTGGTGTGGAACCTGTAATTCCGGACGTCATCGGGAAAGGTCGTTCTACATCCACGCAGAGCTTCTCGCGGCAGCACCTTTATATGAAGGAGAAATAGCATTATAAATAGCCCATATTAAGACACATTTTAATCTTAATAATTTGATAGGTTAATGAAAGGTTTCAAATATTATGGATATAGAAAGAGAGTTTTTCAGCCTTAGTCTATTGTGGTGATTAGGCACTGAGGAATGAGGAGGATTTCAGAACGACGTCTTAAACAGAGCAGGATAGTCCCACATGCACCTGCTAGGGCAGTAAAAGAAATATCAGGGGCCCCACTACAGTACTACAGCCAAACAATACAAGAATATAAAATAAAGGAGCGGTGTTGGATTGGCCCATGGTGTTACAGGGGAATCCCCCGGTGGGCCCACCGCCCATTTACCGACCGATAATAAGAAAGCTGTAAAATTAAATACAGAGCCAAAGGGATGGTAAGAAATACATTTTAATAAACAATAGGAGTAGTAGGAGTAATATAAATAGTAAATAAGTGATAATAGAGATATAAATTTTAGCTGGGATCCTAAACTCGTCCTGTGAGCCCCTGGTCTTTGATTCCCTGGTGGGCCCCAATAGTCCAGTGCAACACTGCAAAGGAGCCCCAAATGGCAGCTCTTTCTAGGACCCAATTTGATGGTAATCCATCTTTGGTATGTTCTGGTTTTAGGCCTAGGGGTTTCCACTAACCTTAAAGGGCATATACTGGAAAGTGTAATTCTTCCTAACCCCACTGTCCATTTTTGTGTTGATCTGTCCCTATCAGCTGTAAATCAAGTCCATTATTATTATAAACCCTCCTGCTGTAGCTGGCATGGTGACAGAGTTTTGACAGTTGGTTTGCTTGATTTTACACTAGTACTAGATTAAAGGCATGTATATATCTCAATGTAATTGCTACTTGCTCTACACATGTTTCTAAATAGATTAAGGAAAGTCATTTTTTCAGAACAGTTTCCCTTTAATATTCAAAAAAACCCTGTCGTCATATTTGCTTCTTGTAGTATATTGTAGATGGGTCAGTTAGTATAATAGAAAACTACCACCACAGGAAGGGGGAGCACCAGGGCACAGGATTGACATCATTTAGTTTTACTACAGGTGGGACAGAGCTGTGAGAAATGAAATGTCTAAATAGTCACTTACCATCCTCATTTTCTCTCTCCAGATGTCTCTTGCAGGGTCGTCTCTCCATGGCTTTCTGCAATCGCTCTCCACTAATTTTCCTTAGTCGAGGTGTTACTCTTTGTCGTCTTTTTCTCAGTCGAGGTGTTACTCTTTGTCTTCTCAGTCGAGATGTTACTCTTTGTCGACTTTTTTTTCTCAGTCGAGATGTTACTCTTTGTCGTCTACTTATCAGTCGAGATGTTACTCTTTGTCTTCTCAGTCGAGATGTTACTCTTTGTCGACTTTTTTTTCTCAGTCGAGATGTTACTCTTTGTCGTCTACTTATCAGTCGAGATGTTACTCTTTGTCTTCTCAGTCGAGATGTTACTCTTTGTCGACTTTTTTTCTCAGTCGAGATGTTACTCTTTGTCGTCTACTTATCAGTCGAGATGTTACTCTTTGTCTTCTCAGTCGAGATGTTACTCTTTGTCGACTTTTTTTTCTCAGTCGAGATGTTACTCTTTGTCGTCTACTTATCAGTCGAGATGTTACTCTTTGACGTCTACTTATCAGTCGAGATGTTACTCTTTGTCGTCTACTTATCAGTCGAGATGTTACTTTTTGTCGTCTACTTATCAGTCGAGATGTTACTTTTTGTCGTCTACTTATCTGTCGAGATAGATGTTACTCTGTCGTCTTCTTCTCAGTCGAGGTGTTACTCCTATAGTGTATCTATTTAAAGGGGAATGTTGGAGGGTGGAAAGTGGAGGATAATAAAGTGAACCTGATCTCAGCACAGCTCTGTGTAATGTATTTCTCTATAGTGTACCTATTTAAAGGGGAATGTTGGAGGGTAGGAAGTGGAGGATAATGAAGTGAACCTGATCTTAGCACAGCTCTGTGTAATGTATTTCTCAATAGTGTACCTATTTAAAGGGGAATGTTGGAGGGTAGGAAGTGGAGGATAATGAAGTGAACCTGATCTTAGCACAGCTCTGTGTAATGTATTTCTCTATAGTGTATCTATTTAAAGGGGAAAGTTGGAGGGTAGGAAGTGGAGGATAATAAAGTGAACCTGATCCTTAGCACAGCTCGTGATGTATTTCTCTATAGTGTACCTATTTAAAGGGGAAGTTGGAGGGTGGAAAGTGGAGGATAATGTAATGAACCTGATCTTAGCACAGCTCTGTGTTATGTATTTCTCTATAGTGTACCTATTTAAAGGGGAAATGTTGGAGGGTAGGAAGTGGAGGATAATGTAGTGACCCTGATCTTAGCACATCTCTGTGTAATGTATTTCTCTATAGTGTACCTATTTCAAGGGGAATGTTGGAGGGTAGGAAGTGAAGGATAATAAAGTGAACTTGATCTTAGCACAGCTCTGTGTTATGTATTTCTCTATAGTGTACCTATTTAAAGGGGAATGTTGGAGGGTAGGAAGTGGAGGATAATGAAGTGAACCTGATCTTAGCACAGCTCTGTGTAATGTATTTCTCTATAGTGTATCTATTTAAAGGGGAATGTTGGAGGGTGTAAAGTGGAGGATAATAAAGTGAACCTGATCTTAGCACAGCTCTGTGTAATGTATTTCTCTATAGTGTCCCTATTTAAAGGGGAATGTTGGAGGGTAGGAAGTGAAGGATAATAAAGTGAACTTGATCTTAGCACAGCTCTGTGTTATGTATTTCTCTATAGTGTACCTATTTCAAGGGGAATGTTGGAGGGTAGGAAGTGAAGGATAATAAAGTGAACTTGATCTTAGCACAGCTCTGTGTTATGTATTTCTCTATAGTGTACCTATTTAAAGGGGAATGTTGGAGGGTAGGAAGTGGAGGATAATGAAGTGAACCTGATCTTAGCACAGCTCTGTGTAATGTTTTTCTCTATAGTGTATCTATTTAAAGGGGAATGTTGGAGGGTGGAAAGTGGAGGATAATAAATGAACCTGATCTTAGCACAGCTCTGTGTAATGTATTTCTCTATGTTATCTATTTAAAGGGGAATGTTGGAGGGTGGAAAGTGGAGGATAATAAAGTGAACCTGATCTTAGCACAGCTCTGTGTAATGTATTCTCTATAGTGTATCTATTAAAGGGGAATGTTGGAGGGTGGAAAGTGGAGGATAATAAAGTGAACCTGATCTTAGCACAGCTCTGGTGTATGTATTTCTCTATAATGTACCTATTTAAGCGGAATGTTGGAGGTAGGAAGTGGAGGATAATAAAGTGAACCTGATCTTAGCACAGCTCTGTGTAATGTATTTCTCTATAGTGTATCTATTTAAAGGGGAATGTTGGAGGGGTAGAAGTGGAGGATAATAAGTGAACTGATCTTAGCACAGCTCTGTGTAATGTATTTCTCTATAGTGTACCTATTTAAAGGGGAATGTTGGAGGGTAGGAAGTGGAGGATAATAAGTGAACCTGATCTTAGCACAGCTCTGTGTAATGTATTTCTCTATGTGTACCTATTTAAAGGGGAATGTTGGAGGGTAGGAAGTGGAGGATAATAAGTGAACCTGATCTTAGCACAGCTCTGTGTAATGTATTTCTCTGTAGTGTACCTATTTAAAGGGGAATGTTGGAGGGTAGGAAGTGGAGGATAATGTAGTGACCCTGATCTTAGCACATCTCTGTGTAATGTATTTCTCTATAGTGTACCTATTTCAAGGGGAATGTTGGAGGGTAGGAAGTGAAGATAATAAAGTGAACTTGATCTTAGCACAGCTCTGTGTTGTATTTTCTTATAGTACCTATTTAAAGGGGAATCTTGGAGGGTAGGAAGTGGAGGATAATGAAGTGAACCTGATCTTAGCACAGCTCTGTGTAATGTATTTCTCTATAGTGTATCTAGTTAAAGGGGAATGTTGGAGGGTGTAAAGTGGAGGATAATAAAGTGAACCTGAACTTAGCACAGCTCTGTGTAATGTATTTCTCTATGGTGTCCCTATTTAAAGGGGAATGTTGGAGGGTAGGAAGTGAAGATAATAGTGAACTTGATCTTAGCACAGCTCTGTGTTATGTATTTCTCTATAGTGTACCTATTTAAAGGGGAATGTTGGAGGGTAGGAAGTGAAGGATAATAAAGTGAACTTGATCTTAGCACAGCTCTGTGTTATGTATTTCTCTATAGTGTACCTATTTAAAGGGGAATGTTGGAGGGTAGGAAGTGGAGGATAATGAAGTGAACCTGATCTTAGCACAGCTCTGCGTAATGTATTTCTCTATAGTGTATCTATTTAAAGGGGAATGTTGGAGGGTGGAAAGTGGAGGATAATAAAGTGAACCTGATCTTAGCACAGCTCTGTGTAATGTATTTCTCTATAGTGTATCTATTTAAAGGGGAATGTTGGAGGGTGGAAAGTGGAGGATAATAAAGTGAACCTGATCTTAGCACAGCTCTGTGTAATGTATTTCTCTATAGTGTATCTATTTAAAGGGGAATGTTGGAGGGTGGAAAGTGGAGGATAATAAGTGAACCTGATCTCAGCACAGCTCTGTGTAATGTATTTCTCTATAGTGTACCTATTTAAAGGGGAATGTTGGAGGGTAGGAAGTGGAGGATAATGAAGTGAACCTGATCTTAGCACAGCTCTGTGTAATGTATTTCTCTATAGTGTACCTATTTAAAGGGGAATGTTGGAGGGTAGGAAGTGGGGGATAATAAAGTGAACCTGATCTAGCACAGCTCTGTGTAATGTATTTCTCTATAGTGTACCTATTTAAGGGGAATGTGGAGGGTAGGAAGTGGAGGATAATGTAGTGACCCTGATCTTAGCACATCTCTGTGTATGTATTTCTCTATAGTGTACATATTTCAAGGGGAATGTTGGAGGGTAGGAAGTGAAGGATAATAAAGTGAACTTGATCTTAGCACAGCTCTGTGTTATGTATTTCTCTATAGTGTACCTATTTAAAGGGGAATGTTGGAGGGTAGGAAGTGGAGGATAATGAAGTGAACCTGATCTTAGCACAGCTCTGTGTAATGTATTTCTATAGTGTATCTATTTAAAGGGGAATGTTGGAGGGTGGAAAGTGGAGGATATAAAGTGAACCTGATCTCAGCACAGCTCTGTGTAATGTATTTCTCTATAGTGTACCTATTTAAAGGGGAATGTTGGAGGGTAGGAAGTGGAGGATAATGAAGTGAACCTGATCTTAGCACAGCTCTGTGTAATGTATTTCTCTATAGTGTACCTATTTAAAGGGGAATGTTGGAGGGTAGGAAGTGGAGGATAATGAAGTGAACCTGATCTTAGCACAGCTCTGTGTAATGTATTTCTCAATAGTGTACCTATTTAAGGGGAATGTTGGAGGGTAGGAAGTGGAGGATAATGAAGTGAACCTGATCTTAGCACAGCTCTGTGTAATGTATTTCTCTATAGTGTATCTATTTAAAGGGGAAAGTTGGAGGGTAGGAAGTGGAGGATAATAAGTGAAACCTGATCTTAGCACAGCTCTGTGTAATGTATTTCTCAGCAATAATACTCTGGGCCTGGTCAAATTTCTTCTTTGCCCTGCATTAGATCAGCCCAGCAAGTGTCATGTCCATGTAATGACACCGTACTGGTACCGCACATTATCAGGAATCCCTAAATTCCTTTAGGCTTTGGCCCCACTAGCAGCGCATGTAAGCATGCATGACCATAATATTGTGCAATTGTATGTTCTTTCGTGCGCACGCATGCGATGCGTTTCCGCATGCTGTCTGATAGCGCATGCAGTGGGCCCGCTCCAATAGGCTACCATGCAAAACGCAATACGAAATAGTGGGGCTTAGCCCTTAGATCCCTGCATGCTTGGCTACTATTAGGATTAGCTGCCATACTGCACAACACATAGAAATAATTCATTAGTCACCGACCATCCCTGGCAGAGGTAAATGTAAATCAGGGACAGGCTCAGTATCCAGACATTACACCGGTCAGGAAAAACATCTTAAACCACCAGCAATAAAACAGAAGAGGAGATTGAGAAAGCAGCCATTGCATTTTCCTTCTGGGACAGCCAGTTCTCTGCATTCTTCTAAGCTAAGTTTCCAGCCAGGTTTCTGTTAACCTCACAAAGATTGAGCCTTCCCATGGATACCGAGGTCGCCATAGAAAATGCGAGATCTGCACACACATCGTTTCTTTTTGCCCACAAGATATGTTGTGCTGTTAACCATCTCACTGCCAGGGGCTGAAGACAAAAAAAAATTGCTTATAGGTTAAACCCTACCCTGGGTTCAAATCCCTTTTATTACATTTTTAATACACACTTACTAGTATAGAAGGAATGTTTTGTACTTGTTTTGCTCAAGTACTTGTCTCCTCTTAACCGACTTCTATCTGACATGACTTTCTGAGAAGTCAAGCATGCTCAGTAATCACTGTGAGGCACCACTGGGAGAGGGAATTTCCCATCATGCAATTCACACTTTACAACTGTCACCATTCCAGTTACAGCAAAGCTGCACATGGCAGAAAAGTTTATGATAATAAGGCACTTGATTGACAGAGGAAATGTAATATGTTTCTTTCAAAAGATTTCTAAGGAAATAGGGGAACAGGGAAAATTGAAAAGTAATGGGCAGTTCATTCAGATATCCTTTGGCAGTTTGGGTGGGTTTCCTTTGGGTTCTCTGTTCTTTCCACAATCCTGATAATCATTGGTAAGATGACTGTGTTTTTAGAGTGTAAGCTCTCTGGGTCACAGTCTGATTTAAATAGATTTACCAATTTATAGGCGCTGCCTTATACACAATTTAAAGGTGGCCATACAAATATTAGATTTTCCTTACCTGACCGAGCAATCCTGCGACATTCGACCGATCCTGCCAGAACCGCTTCTCCCGTTCTTCTATGCGACCGACATGCGATTGCAAAATGACTGTGATTTGCGATCGCATGTCGGTCGTATAGAAGAACGGGAGAGGCGGTTCCGGCAGGATCAGTCGAATGTCACGGTAAAATTGTATATATGTATGGCCACCTTAAGAAGGGAAGTAATAACCAACACTAAATCAATTCCTGCTCCATTCATTTTGTATTGAGTCTCCCTCGGGGCTAATTCACACTGATGATGATACAGAGAGTCGGGTGTCGTCTCAGTTGCAACTTTAGCTTTGTTCACGTGTCACACAAGAGGCTAGAGACCCATTTAAATGGATATGTGGGTGCGGCCATACTAATTGCACAACAGGACAACTTAGCTACTAGCTGGTGCATGTTCCACACTGGGTGATATTGGAATAAGGTGAAACGCTGCAGACAGGTCATACCCTTAGATTTTGTGAGTGTGTGTGATAATTTCCTATTATACCCGTTAGTCGTGATCTTCGTAAGGGTATAATTTAATGGTGAAGGTAAGTCTAAAAATAAAGTGATTCTGTTAACGCCTCCCTGTCAGTCAAATTATTATTTGGTACCATCCCCCGTAGACTTGGATAGTGCTTACATCACCACCAGCAAAGGATCATGGCAAGCAGGAAGCATTAATAAAAATAAATGGTTTTAAGGTATTTGCTAGCCAAAAAAAATGTAAATATATAGAAGATAAGGTCTAAATTACATTGGGAATCTCCTTAACTTACTTTATTATTAGACTTTAATTCTCTTTAAAGTGATTCAGTAATGGATGTAACAGATGACATCATAGCCAATGACTTAATGCCATTTCCCTAGCTGCCTGCTCTGAGCATGCCCAAGCTTGTAAAAGAGCTTGTAAAGGAGACAGGAACATTTTGAGAGGCAGAGGGAACTGAGAGAAGAGCAATTTTCTAACTATTGGGGGTTTGCATCATTTTTCTTTGAGGGGTGAACCTGCCACTAAAATAAGATCTTTAAGGAAATGAACCTTATGATGGAGATTCCAGATCAAGGTTTGGGATTGTTTTACACACTGCTGCTAGGAGCACTGAGCTATATAGAGAATGTTGTTGACCTGGACATTCCATGAGCTGAAGCTTTTACCAGTGTAGACCACAAAGTCAGAGGGGGTCATTTAAACAGCTGAGTTCAGGTCAGAGGGATTGTTGGAAGGAGAAACTCCAGATTGTCACAGCTGATATTCTAGCTGGGATCCTTGTAATAGCCTGTATCATCTTATCCGTTCCTTACCTGTCCCACAAGCAATGGACACAATCAACATTTGCTGGTTGATATTTTTCCCTTAGTAGATTTTGGACCTTTATTGAATTGAAATCAATGCCATTGAGAGGCAAGAGGAAGGGGATATGTAGCTTTGTATTGTGTCCATATTGTATGTATGTGAATGTTTCTCTGTAACAAGATACAGTCGGAGAGTAGAGATGTCCGAACTTCGCAAAATCCAGTCCGCTCGAGGATCCGCGAACTTTCGGAAAAATTCGAAAATTCGCGAGCGGACCCATTAAAACCTATTAAAATGAAAGTTTGGTAAAATCCGAAAATAAGAGGATTCTTTGAAAATACGGACCCGAAAATGTGGCTTGCTCCGTCCAAAAATGTGAAAAATCGAAATGTCGAATTTCTCGTATTTTTCCGTGTTTTCGAAAATATGAGAAATTCTAGTAATTTCGAACAATTTTCGAAAACGCAGTTCGGAAAAGTTCAGAAGGCGGAAAACCGGAAAATCCGTCATATCCGCCGTTCTCGAACGAGGTAAATCTGCCGCGGATCCGGGTTCGGATCCGCAAACTGGGCCATCACTATCGGAGATATTTACCCCGATTATCAATGGCTCCGAGTAATTCTCCCCACGCAAATTCAACACCGGGTTTGCATTACGGGATTTGCTCACAGCGTGATTTTAAGATTTTAAAATCTTGCGCTAGAAGTAGCACAAACGTGATCCTAAATCGCGGGTTAAAGTCGCACGAAGCGATTTAATTACGGTTCGTGCGACCAACTCAAAAAATTTCAATTTCGAAATTTAAATAATCGTTTGGGACACTGAAGGCCACACAATTGGCCAAAATTTACCGCTGTGTCCGATTGAAGGTTTGTCTTATTTGGACCATCACTCGGCCGACATCCGTAGGTAAAAATCCCCTCCAATATTTCGTCCGGGAATTGTCCGTAAATAATTTTTCCCCAATGTAGAGTTATTTCCATCTGATTCTGGATTCTTAATTAACGTCACCAAATTAACTTGACATTTTGTTTGCCTAGAATGTGTCCGGTTAATCTTCATCCTCCTATTGACAGATCCCTTGGTTATTTTTGGCTTGTTTGTCATTTACCAACAGTCGTTGTGTCTTGCAATCCCAAAGCACCTTATCAGCAGAGATTGTCCACCCATAACCCAAGGAGGTCACTAACAGCTGTGCTGAGGAGCAAGGGGATGAATTCCTTCTGAAGAGCGATGTCTCCAAGCAAATCTCTAAAGCTCCGTGCGAATTTCCACCCTCGTATGATCCTGACGCTCTCACATAACAGGACAGTCAGTGTGACATATGGTCTAAATCTCATCAACAGCAAAACCTATTTAATCAGATGAGGACATAGCGCTGGGTGTAGCCTAGTATGGAGACAGTGTGGGTTACAATGTATCGAAACAATAGATCACAACGCAGAAAAACTTCCGCCATGATCGGTTCCCTTGTGTGCTATAGTAAGTGTGTGGCCATATGAACGATTGTTTCCTTTACAGAATATACGGAACATCATTACTGTGCAAATTGCTACAAATTCACAATTTGCAATGAGGGTGGTATAACTAGGAATCCCTAGCTTCTTACTTTTCCTATGATAAATACACCATCCCCCCAGACAACCACTGTAGAGGAATGCGAGAGAAAACGGGGCGGGGAGGCGCAGGGGAACGGGCAACGAAAAGTAGGACAGAAAGGACAGACAGACATCAGACGGCAGACAGAAGACAGACAGAAGCCAGACAGAAAGACAGGACACGCAGGACAGACAGACAGACAGAATCAACAGACAGACAGACGACAGAAAACGACAGATAGCAGACGAGCAAACAGAAGGAAGCGCAAGACCGACATGAATAACCAGACAGCGACGCCAGCAGACTAACAGACAGTAATGCAGACCAGTACACCAGATCATGACATACAGACAGCGACATACAGACATACATACATACATAATACATACATCATACATACATCATACATAAATACATACATACATAATCATTAACATACATACATACTCTATATTTATAATGTACAACGCTGTTTATACTAGTGGCGCTTATAAATAAAATTATACATACATACATACATACATACATCATACATACATACATACAAATACATCATAAACATACATCATACTACATTATCTGTATTTATTAGTCAGCGCTGTGGATACTAGTGGCGCTGGTTAGAAATGAAAAGGAAACAGACATACAGAAAACAGACAGAACAGACAGACAGCGACAGCCCAACAGCAGTTGAACCGAGCAGACAGAAGACATACATACATCATACATACATACATACATCATACATACATACATCATACATCATACATACATACATCATACATCATACATACATACATCATACATATATACATACATACTCTGTATTTTATAATTTACAGCGTGTTTATTTCTTTTAAACAGCAACATAAAGAGGAAACCCAGAGGGATATACATAGATACATATGGAGATTTCACAGGAGGCTAATCATAGGACCTGTCCCTGGAAATTGCAGACAGTTGGTCACTATGAAGTTGCCTGGTGGGGAGTCTCACAGTCACTAACCAGAGTATGATTGTGGGTGGGCCGCGGTCAGGTTGACTCCCTCCAGCTCCTGATATTGCTTCCTTGCACTTAGCTGCACATTCTTGGTGGGGGTGACAGCTGCGCCTTACAGTTGCTGGTAACAATTTCACTGAAAAGTTCACTGCTTTCCCCAACCATAATTAGCCCAAGGATTCACACACACACACATCCCACCACTGTGCCTGCTCAGTAAGGAAATCCTGGGTCTTTCCTAATTATAACTTGTGACCAACACTGATACTGACCAACACTGATACTGACCATCACTGATACTGACCATCACTGATACTGACCAACACTGATACTGACCATCACTGATACTGACCAACACTGATACTGACCATCACTGATACTAACCATCACTGAACTGACCAACTGATACTGACCAACCACTGATACTGACCATCACTGATATCTGACCAACACTGATCTCTGACCATCACTATACTGACCAACACGATAACTGACCAACACTGATACTGACCATCACTCGATACTGACCACACTGATACTGACCATCACTGATACTGACCAACACTGATACTGACCAACACTGGGATACTGACCATCACTGATACTGACCACCTGATACTTGACCATCACTGATACTGACCATCACTGATACTGACCAACACTGATACTGACCATCACTGATACCGACCAACACTGATACAGACCATCACTGATACGAGACCATCACTGGATACCGACCACACTGATACCGACCATCACTGATACCGACCATCACTGATACCGACCATCACTGATACCGACCAACACTGATACCGACCAACCTATACCGACCATCACTGGATACCGACCAACACTGATGCCGACCATCACTGATGCCGACCAACACTTTGATCCGACAATGATCCGACCAACACTGATACCGACCACACTGATACCGCCACACGATACCGACCACACTGTACACCAATGATACCGACCACACTGATACACCACATGCACCACCACGATCACATCAGATACTGACCATGACCACACACTGATACTGACTATCACTGATACTGACCATCACTGATACTGACCAACACTGATACTGACCCATCACTGACAACTGATACTGACCATCACTGATACTGACCAACACTGATACTGACCATCACTGACACTGATACAGACCATCAACTGATACTGACCATCACAGATACTGACCAACACTGATACTGACCAACACTGATACTGACCATCACTGATACTGACCACACTGTAGACTGACCATCACTGATACTGACCAACACTGATACTGAACCAAACACTGATACTGACCATCACTGATACTGACCAACACTGATACTGACCATCACTGATACTGACCATCACTGATACTGACCAACACTGATACTGACCATCACTGATACTGACCAACACTGATACTGACCATCACTGAGTACTGACCAACACTGATACTGACCATCACTGATACTGACCATCACCTGATACTGACTAACACTGATACTGACCATCACCTGATACTGACCACACTGATACTGACCATCACTGATAACCGATCAACACTGATACCGACCATCACTGATACCGACCACTGATACCCACCATCACTGATACCCACCATCACTGATGCCGATCAACACTGATGCCGACCAACACTGATGCCGACCAAACACTGATGCACCAACACTGATACCGACCAACACGGATACCGACCAACACTGATACCGACCAACACTGATACCGACCAACACTGAGCCGACCAACACTGATACCGCTCAACACTGATACCGACCAACACTGATACCGACCAACACGGATACCGACCAACACTGATACCGACCAACACTGATACCGACCAACACGGATACCACCAACACTGATACCGACCATCACTGATACCGACCAACACTGGATACCGACCAACACTGATACCGATCAACACTGATACCGACCAACACTGATACGACCAACACTGATACGACCATCACTGATACCGACCAGCACTGATACCGGCCACAACTGATACCGCCCAACACTCGATACTGACCAACACTGATACTGTGGTATGGCCGGTCGTGCAGCCATACGCTGTATGATTGTATCAGCTCCCTTTAATAAAGTACAGGGAGCCATAACGGCCGACAAGATTTTTTCGTCTTTCCTGACCGATTGTAGTGGCGTCTTTGGTCGTTCGTCGGCACTATGGTCGGTCGGGAAAAGCTGATCACTGATACCGACCAACACTGATACCGACCAACACTGATACCGATCAACACTGATACCGACCAACACTGATACCGACCAACACTGATACGACATCACTGATACCGAACTACAACCTGATACCAGGCCACAACTGATACCGACCAACCCTAGATAATGACAACACTTGATACTGTGTTGTGCGGCTTTCGTGCACATAGCGCGGTAATGATGTATCAGCCTACCCTTTAATAAAGTACAGGGACCGATAACGGGCCGACAGAATTTTTTCGTCTTTCCTGACCGATTGTAGTGGCGTCTTTGGTCGTTCGTCGGCACTATGGTCGGTCGGGAAAAGCCCCTACACTTAAACGATAATGGGTGAATACCATCGTGGAACGACAGGATTTACCCATAATCATTCGCATGTGTGGCCACCTTAACTGTAGCACGGATTCCATCAAAATCTCTCTGCAATATGCGATAACACACACATACACCTGCCCGACCTCCCACACTCTTTATGGGTAGGTAGTCAGGGTGTGAGGATACAAGGCCCAATCCCATAGATGATGAGGTCCGATGGAAATTCTCCAGTATCACTGGTATGGCTGAGGATTGTTTTAGTCCATACAACTTGGTGATACAGAGCAAATCCCATTGAATTGCCCTTTATAGTTCATGTGTCGGATTGGGAAGCTTCACCAGCTTTAAAGGACAAATAAAGGCTAATTTCTAATCACAAAAAATGTCTCCACTATTTCCGATCGAGCAGCCGTTTGGCCGATCATCGGATGTTCCTGAACCTTGAAGGTTCCATGAACCTTTAGAATAGCCTGAAGAGTCCGGTGATCACTGTGGGATCAATTGGACTAGTCCGTGATTTATATTCCTGCCACCTGCTTTATTTCTGTAGATCATGGATGCAAACCCAGTCCCCCCCATACATCTGGGCTGTACCTGCTATAGACAGAGTCCCCCCCATACATTTGGACTGTACCTGCTATAGACAGAGTCCCCCCATACATCTGGACTGTACCTGCTATAGACAGAGTCCCCCCCATACATCTGGGCTGTACCTGCTATAGACAGAGTCTCCCCATATATCTGGACTGTACCTGCTATAGACAGAGTCCCCCCCATACATCTGGACTGTACCTGCTATAGACAGACCCCCCCCTCTCCTCTATTCACATGTTGTTATTTTTGGAACCTTCAGATTTATCAATTGCTTATTTATTGTCTTTGGGTCCCAGTGGCCGTTGAATCATCCCATCTATTTTAATCTTCGCCGGTGGGAACCAGGCCCTGGGCCAGAACTAGACGAGGTATTTCAGCTTCCGTTAAGACTCTCTGGGCTTTAAAATCTCTCAGCTGTCAGCGTAACTGCTCCAGGAATGTCCCCACTGATAATTTGATCTAATTATCGCCAGTCCGTTTATGACAGTCATGTCAAGGACTCCGTCTCGGGCCTCATTCTCTGCATTCTGCCTTGGTGGAAAGGTGACTATGTAGTGTGGCCGTGACATGGGCAGCAGAGACAGCCGAGCTCTCTGCATTCCTAGGAAACCTTGGTCAATGTATCTGGGTATTGGGTTTACTCTCCAGTCATATCAACTTCCCTGCTTACAGCGGGATAATCATTTCCCCAAATGCACAGGTGGCTTAGCCACGGATATGTGATCCACCATTGCGGTAAAATGGAATGTGCCGGATTTAAAACAATCAATGTTCTGCCTATTGGCTGCTGTTGTAATTCTCTGATGGCCCAAGATACGTTACTGCAGAAAACATTACATAAGGGCAGAGAACAATTCAAACGGAATAAGTTTCATTTATGATGGAAATTAATTGTTAATTGTCCTGTGGGTTTGACTGGTAATTAGCTCAGGACTAGCTAGAGCTGCTTTTTAGCCACCCCTGAGCAGGAGGGGGCGATGACATCACAGTGAGCGGGGCACCATGGAGACTGGAGGTGTCGGCGACTGGAGGCGGGGTTTAGGGCATAACGGAGCATTGAGTCGGTATATCATGGGCGGGACTGACAGTTCCCTCTGTTGGACGGGATTTCAGCCCTGACTACGGGACTCGGGATTTTGACAGTTGGGACGATCCCGTATAGAGAGCCTGGGAATGTAACCGCAGATAATCATGCGGTAAATCACTTTGTGGTGGTTTTGCCGTTTGGTTTACCTTGTTGCATGCTGGTGCCCAATGTCAGTGTTTGGTTTTATTTCATTAGTATTTATCTTTTATCGTGACGTGGAAATAAACCAGAACAAATCCCACAATGTTTTACTTTTACCTTGAAAGCAGCAGCTCCAATCAGAGGCTAAATGAAGGTCATGTGACTGGGCAGTGGAATAATCTCAATTACCCACTCCCATTGACTTTAATGGGATCGTTTTCAAACTATAAAAAGTGCCCGGTCTTCTGAAATAATATTTTTGAGTTGCCCTTAAAGGAGAAATTCGGTGCAAATATACATACTTTTAAGAAAAAAGGCAGTATTTTCCCTTTAAAATTACCTTTATATGCCCATCAAGAATTTATTCTGTGTATAAATAAAAGCTTCCGAAATACTGACTTCCTGTTTGCAGGACCCCTAGTAGAGACCGTTATGGTCTTGCCCTTGACCCAGCACCTGGGTGGATTCAGTTGCTCAGTAGAGAACTGAGCATGTGTGACCCATGCATCAGCCAATCAGCAGAGATTACTGTTAGGGACATTCCAAGGAAGTGGTGCATCCTGGGACCATTACAGAACCTGAAATGTCAGTTCACTACTGACCACAGCAAAGCATAACAATGGGTTTGAATTAAATCGATTTTTCAAAACAGAAAGGAATATGTAGAACAAGTGGGTATGTGTAATATAAACTAACAAGGCAATGCAATATCACCCGACAACAGGCAAAGCGTTAAACCTACACTAACAGGTTTACGTGGGTTTTGCACTAATTTTGCGTTGGCTGCGCCATTTCCAAAAACTTCCAGGACTTAACGTCTTCAAGTTAGAGACGCAGATTGGAGATTATTACCGGACGCGTCAGTAAATCTTTCAAAGCGATTTACTTCATCACGGGATCTCGCGAAAGGTAAGTAGAGATGTCCGAACGTCGCAAAATCCGGTCCGCTCGAGGATCCGCGAATTAAAATTCGAAAATACAAGGATTCTTCGAAAATACGAGAAATCCCCGTAATTTCGAACATTTTCAAAAAACGAAATCTTTGTAATTTCGAAAATTTTCGAAAACGCGGTTCGGAAAAGTCCGGAAGGCGGAAAACCAGAAAATCCACGATATCTGCCATTCGCGAACGAGGTAAATCCGCCGCAGATCCGGGTTCGGACCTGCGAACTGGGCCATCACTAGCAATCGCCATTGACCCTGTCACCCAACAATGGGACTATTGTACGATGTACAACCCAGCCATGCTTATGGGCAGCTTGACCAAACCAGGACCGGGAGGGTTACTGCACAGATCACCTCCTTGCATGATGGTAAATCCCGTGTTAAAATAACTAGCTATAGCATGTAGTATGGCAACCTCGTCACATATCCCATGTAGATTACTAAGGGAAAATGCTGTCCTGTGTATGTGTAGAACTTACCGCAAAAAGAAAACAGGCAGAACCAAGAAAGATTAACCCCAAGATCTCACTGGAAACGATGGACATTCTCGCAGATGTTAAACCTTCTCCCAGCTGCTGTTATGTCTGAGTGGATTTGAGACGGTTTTATACTCACTGCTGCTCATTTACTGGATTTCCCATTTTAACTGGAAAAAGTCAAATTCCTGTTCTTTTCATTTCTCCTTCTATTTGATTCCAGCTGTTTGGGACGGTGTCTCCTCCGCAGTCTTCTAGGGCACTTATCAGCTATTCCCTTGAATGGACATGTAAGGTCACAAGTCCTCTTGATTACATTCACCTGTGTTACAGGATGATCAAGGCTGATTAGGACAAGTTGACTAGTGAATGGCTAGTATTGTGCTCACCACTTCCCTTTCTGATTGGCCCAGACGTGGACAAGTTGACTAGTGAATGGCTAGTATTGTGCTCACCACTTCCCTTTCTGATTGGCCCAGACGTAGACAAATTGACTAGTGAATGGCTAGTATTGTGCTCACAGCTTCCCTGTTCCAAACTTTTCCAGAGTCTGTTAGTCAACCCGAAATAATTAGTGTCCGACCTTTCTAAAGACTCCAGTCTTGGTCAGTCTTATTGACACATCCTCAACACAGCATCTCTCTACAAGGAGTCCCATTTCCTTAGAATGTGTTTATTGGCACAGGACGTCGCTTTCTTTATGTTGTATTGTCCTAAACATTTCCATATGAAACATCCTGAAAACTTTGTTGACTTATTTAAAAAAACACACGTCGCAGCCCTGCTGATGCGTAAGATGTTGCCATGGATACCTCCAAATGGCTGATGTCATCATCCTTTGTATAGCTGAGAAACCCTGGCTCGTGTTATTTAAAGATTAAAAAAAATTCAAGACACTGAGCAGTTCTCCACTGATCCCGGTATCTGTGAATGGATAAAAGATGCAGGAAAGATGGCACAGGAGGCGGCTTGTAGAATTGATGAGGACTATGCCCGGACATGTCTGTACTGAGCATGCCATTGTTTGGCATGACTCACCAAAGTTTCAACAAGCAACGTCCTGACCATTTAGTTAATGGTTTTTCTGGTTCAAACCCAGTTTAATTAAAACCCTCGACAGTTTTGAAGTTTAGGGCTGACAATGCCATCTGGCAGTACAAGATAGACGGTGGAATTTACCGTCAGCTGCAACGCGGGAATTGTGGTGGCTGCTTGGGGTTTTTCACAAAAGTCTCCGGTGCAGCTGCTGCAAGTGATTTAATATTTTTAAATGGGATTCGTTTTTAATGGTCCAGTGGCAAAAAGCCGGTAAGACCCAATCTGGATTTATCTAGTATGACATCTGCTGGAGCTGAGCGGTAAATTCCCCTGCCAGCGAGGAGGATGCCAATATGCATTCGGCTTCATTAGGAATTTTGAGGGTCCAGTCTGCGCTCTGCCCAGATATCCCTGTGTGGTCCCTTCTGAGAATGTATGGAAGCTAATTGGGCAGACACAAGAAGCCAACGTATGGCCCTTGTGTACCAGATGGAGCTGACGTGTGGTTACCGGTGACAGCGTGGATGGAATTTAATACTGTAGATTTAAAAATAAAGACAGTGATTAAAAAGGGCCGAGCAGCTTGAACCTTAAGATTTACAAGGACAATTTAAAGGGGAACTGTGGTCTCCATACAAGTCTTTATTAAAAAGGGCATGCTACCTTTAAAACGACTCCAGAATCACACATCTAGGTGCAGTCTATCCAAAGTTAAAACAGTATAAAGGTTATTGTTTCCTGCTAGCACTGTGATCTGTGACATCACCAGCACTTGTGTCTGCCTTGGTTCCAGAGAGGATCCTGACCCATATGTTGACCTACAACCTTCCATTTGTCACTAAGGAAGACAAGGGATGAATTTTCAGTCGACAAGTCAAGTTGCAATTGTTTAACAGAAGCAAAAGAACTGTCAATCAGCCCCAGTGTATGATTTAGTCCTTGGCCCTCTCCACCTGCAATTGTAGATAAAACACCATTAATGTCCTCACTGTCCCTACTAGCCCTCCATGTTTCCAATAAAACGACCCCTTTAACAGGCGTGTCTAATGGTCCAAAACTGCATCATATTCTGCATCCCCTAGCATGGTTGCTCAGTGGTTGGCACTGATGCCTTGCAGTGCTTATGTCCTGGGTTTGGACACCTCTGCAAGTTTGTTTTCCCTGTAGTAGAAACACACACATACAACCACATCACCCTAATATTTATATAGTGTGTAGCACAATCCATTGTGCCACAAGTCCATACCCTTTCTCTTCAACCCATCCTGCACCTGGATCACTTATTTAACACACAAGCCTTAGACCGGGGTGTCTAAGTGGGGCGCACAAACCACCAGCCTAATTAATGAATGTCTAACAGAAACGTTAATGGGTTGAACAAACATGAAACACAAAACTAGAATGTTGATGCCAGACAGTGTAGTATTGGAAGAAATGGCCGTGTGGTCAATAATCACGATATGTATTAAGGTGTTTAAAGTTCTGGTCTAATTTACATGGACAGTCCCCATAATAAGTTATATAAAAAGTGATTTTTACCATTTTAAATTATTCTGTCATGGGATAAACCTCAGCCAATCAAAACAATGAGAACCGTCAAACTGTTGGAGAGAACCTCCAATCAAAACGTTTTATTGCTGTTTATTAAAATTTCCAACCAACCGAATGTCTAGATTTATTTATCTCCCAGACCCAGTACCACACATGCAGGTACCAAGTGGATTTAAACACACCCACATATTTAAAGACGCAGGATCTGCGGATTATGATAAAAGCAATCAATGCAGAGTTTCAGAAATAACTCTCTGATTATCTCCTGTAAATAGTGGAACCAGTTGGGTGACCTGAGGCCACGGAGAACACCGCAGAGCAATACAATACAATGCGGCTGTCTGTACCACATGTAAATATCCCTCAGTCACCCAGATTAATGCAGGTTGCAGCCATAGGAATTATTAGATCTGGGCGTTGGTATTTATATCAGATGCCACATTTTATTTACACAACAGTCTGAACGTTACTCATGTTTGTCTAATTAGCAAATGCCTCGTCTTTAACATCCTGTGTTCTCGTTATGCATTAAAGGGGAACTACAGCTCTTTCATAACTTTGTGCTGATACACATGTAAAGTGATATCTGGCCTGAGAATTTGGTCAGATCTAAAAAACTGGTTCTTTAGAATGACTGGACAGAAATTCATAGTCAATGATGCAGTCTCTATTTACCCCTTTAAATGGCAACTATACGGTAAATATAACTTTGCCTTATCTTAATCTATAATTAAAGGGCAAACTCAGCCTCTAAATAACCTTACTTTCATAACCAGAAACTATACTTTAAATAAATGTAAGTAGCATGCCTTCAAACCAGTGCCTCCCACTCTTGACGGACTTGACGAGTCAAGTATGCTCAGTAATCACTACGAGTCATCAGTGGGAGAAAGAATTTCCCACCATTCAATTCACACATACTAGCATGTTACAGCAAAACTGCGCACAGCAGAAGAGTTTATGAAAATAAGCCCCTTGATTGACAGCTGATTGGATATCTCAAAAAACAATCAGGGAGATGCAATAAAAGTTCTTATTTTTTAAAATGGTGCTAATTTTGCCCCAGCCAATCTGAAGATAGCATTCAAAGTTTTTTGATTGGTTGGGGTGTTGTAACCTAATGTAACAGTGCCAATAGCAGGTGTGCAGAGCTACTTGGGAAGATTGTTTATGAGACCTTGAACTTTGTAAGAGACCACATAAGGATGTGGGAAGGGTTATTACTGTAACAGGCATGTAGCCCAAATTATAGCTCTCCGACTTCCCCTCCTACATTCGGAGCCGATCCAGCACAAAGACAGGCACAGTAGCAATTTTGGCTTTAAAGAGTAGTCAGCAATTTAAATGCAAATACAAAGGATCACAGGCTGTAACACACGTCAGCATTGAACTATCAAATGTCCAACTCACAACAAACAACTGTGGAGACCAATCCCAATCGTACTGGCAGGATCACTACAGAATATCGTGGTTAGCACTGATCCCTTGCAGCGCTGAGGTCCTGAGTTCGATTCCACCCTTGGACATATCTGCAAGGAGTTTGTATGTTCTCCCCGTGCTTGCGTGGGTTTCCTCCAGGCACTCCGGTTTCCCCCACAATCATAAAGACTGATAGGATGTATGTGTCCAATAAATGTGATTAGATTGTAAGCTCTTCGGGGCAGGGCCTGATGTGAATATATACATGTAATTGTAAAGCGCTACGGAAGATGTTGGCGCTATATAAATCCACGGTAATAATAATATCAGAACAAGATTGTACACATGTTTAGATTGATGGCCAACGTGCTTCATCCAACAATGATCTCAAGTCTGAACTTAGCTTTATCGCTGACATTTATGATGATCCGTGTTGCATCTCCAGTATATCCCATTAACAACAGACTGGAATTCAGCTCACGTTTTCTTAAGGTTCGTACACACGTGCGATCACGGGTTCGTGTGAAGGGCCTTTATCGGCCGAAACGATCGCACGTGTGTACGGACCTTAACAGATTGTGTTCCAGGTTCCAGCAGATTGCCTTATAGTAACAGAAAACAATAGGGATAATGAATAGAAATAACAGTTTGTTTTAAAATGACCAGATGAACGGTCCTGAACCTAATGAGATGAGATGTATTTGTTTCGACTGACGGTAGCCACATTATTTAAAAGTAGCGATAATTAACATCCGTGTTGTTATTCGATGATACCGATCCTTAATCTACGACCACACCTTATTTAACAAAGTCATTTCCGACTGTTATTGAACAATATAGATGGATGATGAGCCGATATACGGCCGGTATAAATTGTTATTCTATATCCATGTTGTAAAAATAATATGAATTGTTATTTAAATGACCACAGCATTAAATATGTTACAATTGAGCTATTATGGCTTTACTTACCCATAACGAAGATTTTTTTAAACAGTAGCTCCCTTAAAAGTTGTGTGATGTGTTATTCATAATAAATAACGGATTTCTGACTTTTATCCGGCGGTTAGAATGCGCCCAATCAGTGGGGTTCGGTGATGTCAGCTCCCAGCCCTGTTTTAAAGGGCAACTCCACCCTCATAAGAACATCTTTTAGAAAGAATGGCCTCTTTATAATATGTTGATATATCATAGTTTGTCCTATGAATTCATTACTGTATGCCTGCTATGCTTCTGGATGCCTCATGGAAACTGAGCCATTTAGAAACCTGTACTGAGCCTGTACTGAGCCTGGGCATGCTCAGAAGAGGCAGACAGGGGATTAACATTCAGTCATTGGCTGTGATGTCAACTGTCAAATCCATAACTGACAGTTACTAACTGAAAGAACCAGGAAGCAGAAACAGGGGAAACAGGACATTGTGCAGGATTTCAGGTTAGATTTATATAGTTCACATTTCAAACTATTACCGTTTAGGGTTTTGGGGGGTGATTTACCTGTATGTAAGTTTTCATTTTAGGGCTGGACTTGCCCTTTAAGCTTTTGTGTCCAGGTGATTCAGTTTTGTTCTTTAAGGTTTTATCACAGTTTTTCTCTAGTGATGACTGTGTTCTCAGTTTTCCTTATAAATACGGAGTGCGCTTAAGGGTCCAATTTGTCTTTTATCTGCATTTGTACATTTCAGGTTATATTTCCTTTTTCCTATTCTTTTTCATACAGTAAGAGGCTTTGATGTGTGATCTCTACTTTGAGCTGTGTTATGATACTGTGTTTGCAACAGCCATACGTCTTGTTCCTGCTCTAGAAGGCACAGTGCAGGCTGAGGTTACAGCAATATGGTTTGTGTTAATATCCTCCACTTGAACGGTTCAGTGCAAACCTCTCAGCTGATTGCACCGAACGTGTTTGAAGGAGTCTGCCATATGGTTCCATTTTAGCCAATATTTATGTTGGGAACTATTGAAAGTACAAACCTTCCCCTTAAAGGTGATGTTCAGTGGTAAAAATACTTATTTTAATTTAAAGTTTAATCTTTATTAAATATTGACTTAATTTCCTTTGATCTTCACTGTTGTAACATTCCCAGGATGCACCACTTCCTAGCAATAATTTCTGATTGGCGGTTGGATGGGTTAAACATGCTCAGATCTCTACTGAGCAACTGAATCAACCCAGGTCTTGAGACCATTACGGACACTATTAGGGGTCCTGTATTTATTGAAACGTGTATTAAAAATAAAGTGCAAACCACAATGTTTTCATCTTAAAGTCACATTAACCCAAAGGGCTACATCTTATAGTTACTTTGTATTCATGTCAGCAAGACATGGGGGCATTAGGACCCAAAGAGAATTATTCCCCTGATAGATGGGTTAATGCAAACAGTAGATTCCTCCAAATGGCCCCGTTAGAAGAACCAATATATAAATTCAACAGAGAGATTGAATGCCCAGACAATGTCCCTGGAAACACTCACAAATGATGAGGTCATCGTATGCTGGTTTATGACATCGTAACGTGCGGGGGGAAGGAGCAACAAACTGTGGACTTGGAGGGATTTGTACATATGAAAGGTAAAGTTGGGGATTAGGTTCTCCATTTAAAGGAGAACCAAAGGCATAAACTAAACTAAAAGTAGCCATAATTAGGACGATTTTACTTACCCGACCGAACAATCCTACGACGTTAGACCGATCCTGAATGTATGGCCACCATTAAACTAGTCATACACGGGCCAATGGTTTTCCGATCAGATTTACGATAGGTGGAAACGTAAAACTGATCGGAAGAGCCTATTGTAATTCTCCAACTTGCGCGCGCCGATCTTTCATATATTTCAGCTTGAAAACTACATAAGATTCTGGACGATGCGATAGACAGAAAATATTCCGCCGTGCCCGGTCATAGTTTTTTTCTATAGACCGATAAATATCGCAGATCGGAATATCGGATCGGAAGACATTTTCTGCGTTTACGATAGACCGATCGATCGAGTTTGTCGGATTGAGCAGAATATCGATGCCATGATGATGGGGGTCTTAAGTTTCTGTGAGACGACACCAAATAGACACTATCTCAGAGTCTTTACACACTCAACCCATGACACCCAGCTTCTAAACACAGCGAGAGATTGATTGATTGACAGGGAACCTTTGATGTTGAACTTGGATCTTTTCAACCTAAGAAACGGATATCCATGAATGATCTCCAAACTCCATATCAAGTTTCTAACAGTCCTGACATTCCATCCCAATTACCCAGACAGCTCTCTGAGTGCCGCTGACAGACCCATGGGCCATAGGTGAGTTTTGTAAAACGTTATTGTCAGATACGCAGTCATTAGGGATCATCAAACAGCATCCAGCCCAAGGAAGAGAGGTGACGGGGGATTGAAACCAGGCCTGGGCGCAGTACAGTCAATGGTCTGTTCTATACACAGAAGGACTAATGTGTATGAAGCCTCTCCAATGTCATATTTTCCGTTGTCCCCTGGCATTTCAAGGTCATCCGGACCACAAACCTCTTGACTTCATGTACCTTCTCTATATGATCATCCATCTGTACCAAGCTTTACTCCATACTTCTCACTCCATTACTCAATAGACACCTCCAGGCAGAGGTGCAATGTAAAGAAATGGCCGTGGGCTATTGGATTAAACTAAGTGTCTAAGACTTTAAATATTCCAAGTGCGCTGTGATCAATCAAACGATCTGAAACGTTCCGAATGTAATAATCCTCCTTATTGGAAATATCTAATACCGTAAACAATCCAATAACGCGATACACCAAGACAGCTTAAAGATGGAAGCTCTGGGACTATACGGATTTCACGACCGTCTTTCGCCATACCACGGATATTTCAGCGTGAGCGATCCAATTGTATTCCACGGATATTACAGAATCCAACTAATTCAGAAATCAATTCAATTTCTTTCCTGTAGGAATGTCACCAGAAGACCCTCATCCACCATTGGTCCCATAGCAGCCAAAAAAGGGGTGGAGGGTCTGATTCTGTGCACACCTGGGATGGATGACGGACAGCCAGCCGGAGGAGCCTGTGACTTTAACTGGACATACACTATGATTTTTACCTTGTTGCCACAATGCTTGAGCTACATTGAACTAAACCTCCTTGCTCCATCATATATTATTTCAACTGGAAATAAATAGGACAAGGGGCAGGGAACATTACAGTATTGGTAGAACCGCCTGACTTTTTAGATTTAATAGATTTGATGATCGAACTTTTAATATATAGTTAATGGTCACATTTTGTGTTGTCTTAAAAGGTGGGCGTGAATCTCATTTTTGAATGCTCCCAAGGCCAATCAACGTTCACCGCTGGCCTTGCGATCAATCAGAAATGCCAGAAAATGACCCCCAGCCGCAGTCATCTCCCTGCATTAAAGGATAGGGATTACGTCTAACATTTCAGGTACCTACACCACCTTTTTAATCACAGGGGACCCCGTGACTGTTCCATGACATAGATACAATATAGTACACACACACACACACACACACACACACACACACACACACACACACACAACACACACCACACACACACACACACACACACACACACACACACACACACACACACACACCACACACACACACACACACACACACACACACACACACACACACACACACACACACACACACACACACCCACCCACACACACACACACACACACACACACACACACACACTATTTATATCTATATATGTAATATTTAGAATTGGACAATCCTCTGCCATCTGCAAAACTTTCAGTTCTCCAGGGAGTTTTTAGCCGCCTGCGGTTATGGTAAAACTGTTCATTCTGCAGGGTGAGTATTTACAGAGGGAAATTACCAGTTACAGGGGGAAAAAAAAATCTAAACTTAGAGGAGGAATAAAAGCAGAACCCAGTGTTTTAGTTAAATAGACATTTCCATTGCTCAGACCGCAGCCCGGGAAGGAATAAAAGGCCGAGATTCCATAACTCTCTCTAAATTAAAAAGCAGCAGAGTCAACATGGAGCGAATTGTTAAGTGCCAGGGGGTGGAAATACAAAAGATTACGTTCCATTGTTAGACCCTCTTATATAAATCTGTCCCAGGCAGGGTCAGCCATGGTGACCCAATACAAACAGGGACTTTCTTGTGAACCAGGAGCCCTGCCCAGATCTACCGATCTCACTTCTTTAGACACCACGTATACCAATAATAATGTATTATTTATTACTATGGAATACACGCGTGTCTCCCTGCTTCTTATTCCTCAGCCTCAGAAACTTAACATGGACATGGTTTGTGGTAAACTGTGAGATACAATGTGGGGGCTTCAGAAAGTCCTGTTTAGCAGAGTGGCATACCTTAGCTCAAAACCTATAACGGGAAGGGTGTGTGGGGTACACTGGGTGTTATAGACCAGGGTATCTGATAGGATGTGTGGGGTACACTGGGTGCTATAGACCAGGGTATCTGATAGGGTGTGTGAGGTACACTGGGTGTTATAGACCAGGGTATCTGATAGGGTGTGTGGTCTACACTGGGTGCTATAGACCAGGGTATCTGATAGGGTGTGTGGGGTACAACGGGTGTTATAGACCAGGGTTTCTGATAGGGTGTGTGGGGTACACTGGGTGCTATAGACCAGGGTTTCTGATAGGGTGTGTGGGGTACACTGGGTGCTATAGACCAGGGTATCTGATAGGGTGTGTGGGGTACACTGGGTGCTATAGAGCAGGGTATCTGATAGGGTGTGTGGGGTACACTGGGTGTTATAGTCCAGGGTATCTGATAGGGTGTGCTGGGTACACTGGGTATTATAGACCAGGGTATCTGATAGGGTGTGTGGGGTACACTGGGTGTTATAAACCAGGGTATCTAATAGGGTGTGTGGGGTAAACTGGGTATTATAGACCAGGGTATCTGATAGGGTGTGTGGGGTACACTGGGTGCTATAGACCAGGGTATCTGATAGGGTGTGTGGGGTACACTGGGTGCTATAGACCAGGGTATCTGATAGGGTGTGTGGGGTATACTGGGTGCTATAGACTAGGGTATCTGATAGGGTGTGTGGGGACACTGGGTGCTATAGACCAGGGTATCTGATAGGGTGTGTGGGATACACTGGCTGCTATAGACCAGGGTATCTGATAGGGTGTGTGGGGTACACTGGGTACTATAGACCAGGGTATCTGACAGGGTGTGTGGGGTACACTGGGTGCTATAGACCAGGGTATCTGATAGGGTGTGTGGGGTACACTGGGTGCTATAGACCAGGGTATCTGATAGGGTGTGTGGGGTACACTGGGTTCTATAGACCAGGGTATCTGATAGGGTGTGTGGGGTACACTGGGTGCTATAGACCAGGGTATCTGATAGGGTGTGTGGGGTACACTGGGTGCTATAGACCAGGGTATCTGACAGGGTGTGTGGGGTACACTGGGTGCTATGGACCAGGGTATCTGATAGGGTGTGTGTGGTATACTGGGTTCTATAGACCAGGGGTTCTCAAAGGGTGTGCTGGTGCACACTGGTGTGTATGCAGCTACATAACACATGGCAATTTCCCCATTGGTGTGCTAGTGACCCTTTTTCCAGTTTTGTGACCTCAAAGAGAGAATTTCGGTAGTGGAAATATTTTCAACACAGTCAACTTAGTCAATGTTTTATTCATCCGTGGATCCATTTAAGTTAGTAATATCCACACCTTGAATGTATAGGTGTCTCACTATAGAAAGTTACTTTTCCCTTTAATCATTTAAACACAGAAGATTATCACATCACAATATCCTATTTGCTTTATCCAATATTTTCTTTGGCTTCTACTTGTGCCGTTGGCTGAGTATAAACAGATTTCACACTCATCTCCAACTCACAGGAGACAAAGGAAGATATGACTCTCCGTTAATTGTCTGTACAGAGGGACAGTAATCTGTGTTGGGAAAACCAGAAAGTTCAGTGCAAACCAAATCCTTTTCATTTTAATTATTGATCTATTTGATCGAGAGACCTAGAAATTCTATTCACCGCCTTCATTTTGGAAAAATCCATTGATTCCTTATCCTTCGCTGTGGTTAGTACTGAGCTGCCATTTCATGTTCTGTAACCGTCTTTCTTCCCATGATGCACTTCTTTGGAATCCTCCCAAAAGTAATTTTTGATTGGCTGTTGGAATGGTCAATCATGCTCAGATCTCTCCTGACCCCATAACGGACACGGTTAGGAGTCCCGCAAACAGAAAGTCAGTTCTTTGGATGTATTTATTTCATTAAACACAAATTGTTTTACAAACATTTAATTTGCACACAATGCATTATAATTGTCTACAGTAGGTTTACGGAATGGTGTTGGATAAAGCACCGTGTAGCATAGTTATTAAATAAGAGTAAAGAGAAAATTAAAAGGAAAAATAAATAATTAGGAATAAATCAAATGAATAAATCAATTAAATTAGAGGTAAAGTCTTGAACGGTGAGAATACACCTGTATACCAGTAGAATATAAAGCCTTTGAGGCCTATGTAATAAAAGTTCTTATCATTAAAAATGGTGCTAATTTTGCCCCAACCAATCATATGCTTGGAAAGGATATTTTTGAAATGCCACTAAGCTTACATGAAGTGAACCAATCAGGGTAGAGCGTAATGTTCATGACATTCTATAAAAAGATTGGTGCTACAAGTGTGACATCAGATACTTCTACTCAAGTGGAAGTTTAAAGGGGGAACGTCAACTTTTACTGGAGTTATATTTAATTTGGGTCTCCCTACTTTAACGGAACTACATGGGTTGTTTACTTTGTCCAGTGCTAATTATTTTACCTTCTTACCTTATTTAAAGAAAGCACCATAGCTAGTTATTAGACAAGTCCTACAACATACAGTTACATGCCCTTCTTTATCATCTAGATAAACATATCGCCATAAACAAAGAATTGTTAATAACTTGGAGTGGAAAGTTCATGCTTGTATCACGGCTCGTAGTTTATTAAATGGGTGAGGCAAGTCATATCTCTGTGGGCAGCTCAAAAACTCAACATGACTTCAGTGTTTCATTCTTTACATCCATGTTTTCTGTCTAGACAAACTGGCGAGGGATTATGTTTTATCTGGCTAAACGTTCTCCAGCCCAGAGGAAGGTTATGTGTATTGAATAAACCATTATCAGCCCAAGTACGTTAAGCAATCGGAGATTAAATAAGAAAAACTGAATTCGCCATCTTGTTTATTTATTGGATATTTCTGAGAAATGATATAAAAATAAAGAAAGAATTCGGATTTTCCCCTAGACCTCCTCTACATATGAAACAAACTAGAAAAAATGAGTCCTGATGATAATACAATATGATAATGAATATACATTGTAAAGTTACATTTTAGAAAAATGAAAGTGAGATCCAGTACGGAAATCCCAACGGACCATGAGTTGTAGAGACCATTGGTCATCCCTAGAGACCATTGGTCATCCTTAGAGACCTCTCATTCTCTAATGCAGGGCCTGTTTGTTTGAATAGTGTTGGCTGCTGATTTAAGGGCCCCGTTCGTCTAGGAATATGATTGTAGGATACACCTTATTGAATAATAATTATATCATTAGTGGTGCCTGATTGGTCTGATTTGATTATTGGGAATGCAGGAAACAGTTACTATTATCTGAAGGATCTGTAGGTTTTCCAGTAATCTTGTGGATGGACCACTAATGCGCGCTACAGTTAAACTGAAACTGGAAGGGATCGAGACCAGTTAGTGGAGCTGGCTGTGGATCGTGTGTAAGGTACATTTGACTCCCTTTGTTCTTGGCTCCTTCTAAATTAATCGAAGAACGGACGGGAAGGCAGAGCTGTGGGTTACTTCAATTAGATAACATCCATTTTGGGTCAAATAGCCTTAAGCTGTGTGCGCAAGGCATCAGACAACTGAACTGTGTATAGTTCCTTGGCCACCCCAACAATGATACTGACACCAGTCACAGACATTGTTTAAAGATGGTAAAGATTGCACTGGGATCCAGTTTAAATGTATTTGTCCAACCCCAAATGAATATTTCAGGAACAGGACAGAGACGTCCAGTTGGTTGAACCTCAGGCAGCAAAGAGTATATGAAAGGGTATGGGAAGGACAAACACTGTTACTATTATTTGTAGTTTAACCCAGGGCTGCTGGAGACGGATAAAGTTACTTGTTTATATTTGATTATTTTATAATTTATCACCTTATTTTATTACAGTGTTGTATTGGTCAAACACAGGGCAAGAATCCAATGTTTCGCAAGTGATAAATCAGAAATGTTCTGTGTCCACTAACCCCTAATCTAGGGTCCAGGTCAAGCTATACATCTTACTTCTGTGACAATTTAACAGCAATTTGTTGCTTTGTTTGATCTGAATTTTCTCTGAAGTCAAGAAACAGGAATTAAACATTTATTTTGTGTTGTTTTACATCTGCCTTTCCTTGTCCTTGAAGTTTGACAGCTCTATCTGGCCAGAGAACCTCTGGATTTTCAAATCTGCTCCAATCGTAAGACTCGTCCAATCGTAAGGTTTATCCAATCGTAAGGCTCGTCCAATCGTAAGGTTTGTACAATGGTAAGGCTCGTTCACACGTACGATTGAAGCACATGACAAATAAGTGTCCGATGAATGGCCATACCAGACGATGATTGTATGTGTGTGGGCACTTGGTTGGGGGACATCGGTAGTCACATGCTTTGATCACACGTGTGTAAGTCTAGGTAGACACAGGTTGATATTTCCATCTGAAACAATATTGTGGTCATTGAGATGGAATATCTGCAATAATGTTTGCTGCAACAGTCATTTTTTGTTAAAAATGTGATGAAAATGGATGAAAGTAAATGTTGGCCAATAACATGGTCTTCAATAGATCACACAATGGGTCATGCCAATATCATCAGTGCCGCTATTATTCCTGCCTGGCAAACTACCAACTGGTTTATTGATCAGTAGTCTATAGATGGTCCAAAACTTTGCAGATATTCAGCATATCCCATATAATCCAATGTGACTATTATTGGGCATGTGTACAGACCTTAAAGGCCTCAAACTACTGGGATGGTTATGGTCCCATGTGAGCAGATCTATTGCTCCAGACTGACAATGGAATTCTCGCCATATATCAAGTGTTCATCACTGGCTCACAAATAATGACCTACCAACCCTTTTATGTCCCTTAAAGGAGAATGAAAGTCTAAAGATGTATTAATAATATATTAATTCATTTTATATTTTTCAATGCCAAACAAATATCTTAAAAACTTCACCAATCATTGATGCTCCCTTCTTGCTTCCCATGGTCCATTGCTGCTGGTGGCATATAAAAGCTCACAGGGAGGTGTTAACAAAATCAAAGGAGCTTGGGAAGGAAGGGAGGAGCTACCCCTAATGTAAACACCCAACAGCATTTCTTTCAAGTTTCAATATCTATTAGTTCGGGGCTGAATCAAACAGGAAATTAAATTAACCCAATTAGAATTTCATTCTACTTCAAAAAGTAATTTACAAATCAGTAATTTCACATTCGTCGCAGCTTAATTTTCTAAGCAAAAATAAATACGAGCCCATGGCCAATTATAAGGGAGTTTGAAATGAATTACTTGGTGTGGGTACAGTCCGATATCCCTGCGAAAGTGGCTTCTGGGCAGGGTGGGGAGAAGGGGATGTGACGGGACGACTTGACGTCATTGAAGTGACCAAAGGGGTGGAGTTATGGGTGGGACGCCACGCGTGACGTAAATTAAGTCACAGAAGAGGGATGGTTAGGGGCAAAAATAGATGTTCCGGATGCAGAGACTGCAGGTAAGTTCTGGGTGGAGACCACCCCAAAATTCGGGAAACTCCCGCGACTCTAGGTATGGGTGGGATACTTAGTACAGTAGCAAGTTAAATGACATATCCACCCACCCATAGTAAAAACTGACCACATGGTTTACTGCTTACTACAGCCAATTGTTCCTACCTCTACTTCACCTATAGACAAGCCTCCATCCTCCAAGATGGTAACCTACAGGGGGACAGTATCTAGGAAACGAGTTGGCTACTAGACAGACACCCAGGACACACTAGAACAAGCACAAAAAATGGAAGGTGCAAGAAAGTGAGGTGCAGGATGAGTAGCCAGCGATCAAACCAAAGCTGTGAGTGGGAGACTAACCACAATGAATGTATCTGCTGGTGGCAAACACGCAACACGTGTTGTATCAGATTTAACATCAATGAACATATTGACAATACATTGATGCTCAAGGCCCTGGATTTTTGGTTAATTACATGATTCTATACATTTGTGTACATTGTATCATGCCCGAGGAAGCTTGTATTTTCAATCATTTTATTTAGGCTATGGCCCCACTACAACGCACTAAATCGTGCACGCAATCGTGAGCGTTGTCGCACACGGTTTTGTGCGCCATTCTTGTGCGTTTTCCGTTTGCACGTGCGTTTTGCGCATGCGATTTTGCTGTTTTCCGTTATGGCAACGCATGCGTTAACGCGCCAAAAATGGTGAATGCATGCGCTACCAAAATGGAAACGGATGCGCAATCGCATGCGCATGGGAAATCGCGGGGATTTTTGCGTTCCCGCGATTTCCATTATAACCAAATCGCGTGCGCTTTTGGGGCCTACCCCTTAGCCAATAAAAGGGATTATTTTATATCCAAGATGTCTTCACTTTCGTGATTCTATACAGAAATAGAAATCGTTCTATTCCTCTTCCCATTACACACTGAACTTTCACAGTTGGGATATTTTCTGACAATTGTGTCACTTGTTATTTTTTCTGACCCTCATCACAAGTGCCTGGTGTGCCCACAGTTAAAGACTTTAACGCCCCTCCCCTTCTCGTCCATTCAGCCCCCTGCATTCAAACAAGGCTTCCTTTCATGGGACCTCTAACAGGATAGAAAAATCAATAACGCTGTGAATGGGAGGCTCGGATTAAAGGGATTCTTCTGCTTTGAGTTTCTCACAGCCAGAAATTGCCAATATTCAATAAAAGTTATTTTCGCTAAAAACGGTGCTGATTTGGCCCCAACCAATCAGATCTTATTTCAAATTTGAAAGCTAACATCTGATTGGTTGGGGCACAATTAGCACCATTTTTAAGGATAAGAACTTGTATTGAATCTCCCTGATTGTACCTTAGTTATAGATGATTATTAGAATTTACATTGTCGCGCTCCATCGCCCAGCAAGCCAAAGGCAAAATGATTGTGTAACGGAGAAACTGCTGTATAAACTTAAGAAAAAATGTGCCATGAGTATCGGTTCAGATACACAATTCCATCTGATATGGGTTTTGAAGTATCATGTACAGTACAAAACATCCTGTTTCTGTTATCATTGGACTAACTATATGACAGTTAAGATGTTTTTAGACAAACTAGAAAAACTTCCAATTCCAGTAAGACCGCCCCCTCACAAGTGCCCCCGACCCAGTCCTGCATGGAGCATGCCTACCAGTAAATTACTGGCTGTGCCAACCAAGGAGGTTGGTACAGGTACATTTATGCCAGATGTGTATCTGTCAACAGCTTGTCTTTAGAAATTAACTGGTACGTCACAATAAAAAGTAATAATTGCGCTCTACAGTACTTTATTATATGATTTTGTCTTCATACAGCCATTATCACCAAAGTTGTTTTTCCATCTAAGCACACGCCAAGCACAATGTATCGGACATAGTAGAATCTGCACCTCAAACACTTATGTAACATTGAGTTTTCAAAAACAGCAGCGCAGCTGAAAACTTGAGAAATTATACTAGATTCATGAGAAGATAGTAAGTTATGGAATGGAACTATAGTGACCCCTACTGGATCATTTTGACAATGCAGCCCTTTTATCACAAATGATGTTAATTTGGGGTACCCAATCCAGCTGTGATGAGAGGATCTGGCAATGAGTTTCCTTATTGCATATTTATAGTCATGTATAGTGTATCCATGAGCAATTGTCACGTGGTGCATCCCGCTGAAAGCATTTATAAGTATGTGTCACCTACAAACCCCAACCTTAAAGGGCAAGTTCCCCCTAAAATGAAAAATTGTATAGAGGAAAATCAGCCCCCTCCCAAAACTGCAATAGTTACAAATCTGAGAGATTTAAGAGCGTAATTAATCAGCCCTACGTTTGTCAGCTTTATTGCTGGAGATGTTCGAAACTGTTGAGTTTTGTTCTATTTCGGAATTTTCGAATTTTCCGGAAAATTTTAAAAGGACCCATAGAAGTTTATGGGAGAAAGTTTCTGTCCATTTTGTGGGACAAATAGTAATAGTCGGTTACTGTAAATGACACAGAGACCTGGGGAATGGTCTGGGGAACTGTAAATAGAACCAAAACTTATTTTAAAACGATCTTTCCTCTCGATCTGGCTGTTTTCCAGCTTCCGCATTCTATTTATGAGAGTTACCGAAACCGAGTGCTACTTTCGAGGATTACCGATATTACAAATTCGGGGGTTACCGATATTACATATTCGAGGGTTACCGATATTACATATTCGAGGGTTACCGATATTACATATTCGAGGGTTACCGATATTACATATTCGATGGTTACCGATATTACATATTCGAGGGTTACCGATATTACAAATTCGAGGGTTGCCGATATTACAAATTCGAGGGTTGCCGATATTACATATTCGAGGGTTACCGATATTACATATTCGAGGGTTACCGATATTATATATTCGAGGGTTACCGATATTACATATTCGAGGGATACCGATATTACAAATTCGAGGGTTACCGAAATTACAAATTCGAGGGTTACCGATATTACAAATTCGAGGGTTACCGATATTACAAATTCGAGGGTTATCGAAATCATTCATTAATTTCGGTTTTGATTTTTGATTTCGATAATTGGCTATTTTTGATTTGGATGATTATCGAAATTTCAATAAAAATCGAAAATTCGGAAAATCCAGGAGTTCCGAAAGTTTTGTCTGGACTTCGAAACCCTCGGATTCGATTTAAAACCCTGGGTTCTATTTGAACCCACATTCCATCCCTAGTTATAACTATTGTAGTTTTTTTGGGGGCGGTTACCTTCCTCCTATCCATGATGCTCCACCCCATTCATGGCTGATCTTTACAGCCAATGGGAGGCTTTACTTAAAGCATGCGCTCCCATTGGCTGAGCATTGCTGAATTTCCAGACTTATTGAGGGGCTGAGCCAGAGGAGCCCAGTGGGCCAGCTGGATACCCAGAGGTGAGGACCTGGCATTTTGGGGTAGGGGGGTTTAAAAAATCTATTTTAAAAAGATGAATTTGAGGGTTATCATGGAGGAGCATGTGTGTGGGTTAGAATTAGACCCTATCCACTTGCACTTCCCTCCCTGCCTGTAGCAAATGTTCAATCTCTAGTATCTAAGTTGCATTAATTCAGACTTCGTATCTGCCGGTCTCTAGATTTTGTAATATCATTTTATGATCTGAAAGCCCCTGAATGCAGATAAAACACAGGGATGATTAACGTTCAAATCCTATGCTGGGCGGAATTATTAATATAAATGCTAATGCTGTGGCAGATCACATAAATGAATGTATTGATCATGTAACCTCTATTAAGGACATCACAGTGTATGCTTCTCAAAACACGTGGGTTAATAGCGATATAACCTACCCCTGTAGTGGATTTCAATAGGAGGAACTGTAAGATTATAGCCTCATAACCTACCCCTGTAGTGGATTTCTATGGGAGGCACTGTAAGATTATAGCCTTATAACCTACCCCTGTAGTGGATTTCTATGGGAGGAACTGTAAGATTATAGCCTTATAACCTACCCCTGTAGTGGATTTCAATAGGAGGAACTGTAAGATTATAGCCTTATAACCTACCCCTGTAGTGGATTTCTATGGGAGGAACTGTAAGATTATAGCCTTATAACCTACCCCTGTAGTGGATTTCTGTGGGAGGAACTGTAAGATTATAGCCTTATAACCTACCCCTGTAGTGGATTTCTATGGGAGGAACTGTAAGATTATAGCCTTATAACCTACCCCTGTAGTGGATTTCTATGGGAGGAACTGTAAGATTATAGCCTTATAATCTTACAGTTCCAGGAGGAGAAGCAAACCAGAAGCCACAAAGGGGTAGGTTATAATAAATAATGCACCCTGAACTGTAAATTATAAGGATATTAGAAGTCACCTTGGAGTTCCGTGCCCTGTATAAAAGGTACTTGGCCTGCGGCCTCGAACTTTTATATGGTCACAGAACGCCTTGGTAACTTCTAATATCCTTATAATTTACAGTTGGGGGTGCATTATCCACTCTATTAGACAACGATTGAAAACAGATCAGCTGATAGGGAGGATTATAAGGAACCGCACAATGAGGTTGAAGATAGAAGGTGTCTCTGCTACCACAGTAATTGGTGGTCAGGTGTAAAATGTTAAATGAATATAAAGTGTAAAAATTGATCTTATACAAATTGTGTTTCCTTTTGTGCGAACTTAAATTCCTTTTATTGCAGGTTTAATAGGTTAACGGTTGTAGGTTGGGAAGATGGAGTCCTGGTTGGATTAGGCCTCCCTGCTTATGAATTTTGAAGTCATAAAGCTTTCTCCAAGATTAATAACAAGGCAGCTGGTCCGGATGGTCCTGGTAGGGTCCTGGATTCTGTGCAGACTGTCTGGTGACTTTTGTAACATTCCGAACTTATTAGCAGGGGTTTTTATGCCGGATAAATTCAAAAGATCACGTGTAGTTCCCTTTCCTAAGCACTAGCATGCCAAAGACCTAAATGATTTTAGAATTAACATCATTAGTTGTCAAATGCTTTGAAAGCTTGATTTTAGGTGCAATATAAGTCAGTATTCCGCCATATCTATTAGTACAGATGTATCCCAAGGATAAGCGTCAGTCCTGGTTTATACAATCTTTAACTTACAACTGTAGACCAAGGAATGAGTCTAATTTGATAGTAAGATTCACAGATGACACAACCATAGTAGGTCTGATCTCAAATGGGGACGAAGAGATCTCTACCCTGATGGGCTGGTGTCAGGATAACGACCTGGTTGATTTTTAGTTTGTTTTTCTTGCTAAGGAAATAGACTAGGGGGATTTTGAAAGGCTTTTGGAGAGTGTTACAACTTTGTCTGGTTTGGAAGTTGCACAGCTATTGATAAATCTGACTGTAAAGGATTATAAATATGCTACATATGTTACCGGCTGGGAATGGTCAAACCTGTTTGATCAATGCAGTTTTAAGTCAGCAATATTGTTAATATTTTTATTATCCATGTAATATTCTGTTCTCACTACTTCCATCTGGTAGGCAGGGGTGCCCCTATCATGAAGCAAACTGAAACATTTGCTCAGGCAACCCTGCAGAACACTTAAAAGGCAGCAGTTAAAAAAAAACTCCTTCCTGCAATACTGCATTTCAGCACTAGTTTACCGGTCAGTATTAGTCAGCCCACCATACCCACCTGCACTATCCATGCCTATGTTCCCTGATGAAGCCACACTGCCATTAAGATTTTAAAATGTCAATATGAAATAATTGTGTATATTAGTAATATGGTCAAACTGCTTTATGTTTCATTGTTTGTGAATTCGAATTCTGATAATGAATAAATCAAATCAAAAGCATATCAAATTTACTCCTCAAAGTGCAATCCTGTCACAACAATCCTTTGGCCAGGCCTTTTGGCTTCCACAAGACTTTGGATCTTCTTCAAGGCCTATTTTGGGGACCTAAGAACATTGAGGAGTCTTGTGTCCTCCTGTGAGGTCTGCTTGCGAAATAAATACTCGGTACCCTCTAAACCCTGGGAAATGATTTCCATGGACTTTAATGTGCATCTCCCACATTCTGAGAGGTGTCCAGCAATCTTCGTAGTAGTTAATCGGTTCACAAAGATGTCTCATTTTCCATGCGGGGAACTCCGTCTGTTTCAGAGACCGCACATGTATTTATTATAGAAGTGTTTAGACTTAGACATGGGATTCCTAACATTATAACTTCCAATTTTTTATTAAACTCTGGTTTATTGAGTGAAAGAAAGAATATAAAATAATTTCCATCATATTGACCAGTTAGAATGAAGATACCGCAGTTACCAAACAATAAACAAAAGCCTCATTGAGCAGAGAGTACTCTGTATATAAAGTCCAAGGAACAGTAAAGGATTAAATGGGAGAAAACATATAAAAGGGCGTAGTAAACAATCTGAGTGTTACATTGCGACCAAAGCTTTACGACAGCACCAAAAATAAAGAAGAAGGTTTCATTGTGGGTAAATTTTAGTATGTAGTCTTGTTGTACATATCAGACTGCTTTTAACCTACAATTTAATTAATGTAAAATATTACATACATCAGACAAACCAGTATAACTTTGCAAGCATTACACATGAGATAGAATTTGGCCATAGAGGTCTCAAGAAAGCAGCTGGTAGACAGGCATCCCATCATTCCTTGTAGTAAAGGCCAGATGGACCATATCCTTTGCAATTGAGGCATCCAATTGTCTTCAAGATGTTGGAGAATGCAAGCACCTTGACTGGGCTTTTCATCAAGCATTTCTTAAGAAGCCTGTTGGGCATCCAGAGGCTGCCCATGGGGGGTGGGGGGGTAATGCCAGGGCCTCCTTCCCATTCACTCTGCTTAGCCAATGGCTGATATTTGGAATTGCTGCCTTATAGTCCGGGTGTTCCCCAAGGTAGGTGCTGATTTTTCTTTTCTCTGCATTCGGTCATGTTATATGATTTTGCCTGTGTCTTATCTCTTCCCTGTTCCTGGTCTCTACTGCTATACTACTCACATACCTTTCCTTATTCAGTGACTAGTTTCTGAGTGCTACTTGCCATCCCTGTTGGCACTTTTACCCTACTGAGTCCTGGAAGGCTTCACTTCAGATCCCGGCATTTATTATAGGAACAGAATGGAAGCAGAAATCCAAGGCAGTGAAATCAGCTATATAGTATTTAGTATTGTTCCTGGTAGGCTGTTCATTCAGCCACTTATGCTGTCTGGAAAATGAACTGAAAGGACGTTCATATTGATGTCTGAACAAAATACTAAATGTGCATAGAGACAGTAAACACTGGGGTCAGGTGACTTTCATGCTCCCAGGGGTCTTTGAAGACTGCATGGACAGAGACATATATTGGCAACAACACTTACACCTTAGTATCAGAATCAAATTCTTACATGTATGTAAATTCAACTTACTGAAATAGTATCTTGCAATGCTTGGGTGTTCTGGGGAGGAATACACATTGAAAGGCCTAACCAATGGAAAGATGTTCTGCAAGAAGCGCATCTTCCCATTGGTTAAATCCTAGACTGAGGTGGGGCAGAGTTTAGACGATACAGTTGACATTTAAGTATACAACACCCATTGCTTTGCCACTATCGGAATTCTTACTTTGCATCTTATTAAAAACCAAGCAAATTAGCTTGGCAAGATCCGTTTCCCATGAATCAATGCTGATTAACACATAGGTCAAAATATAATCCAGAATATGGTCCTGTTACAATGTTTCCAGTATCTTCCCCACCTGTGATGTTAGACTTCCAGGTCTGTTCAGGTTGTGTGAACTACATATTGTAAATATTGGTATTACGTCAATCTCCAGACCATCTTTCAGTGGATGTCCTCCCATTGGTTGGACTGTCCTACTAGGGTTGGGGCTGGTTTATGGTTTATGTGCATTGCCTTCCCATGATTCCATTTGCCTTGTTTTTTATGTTTGTGTGTTTTTTCCCCATTATATTTTATTAGCAATTTTATATAGATTATTGCATTTGGAATTTTTACACTCACACAATAAAATTTCAACTCTTTGTATATTTTTTTTTTTTATTTCTCATCTATTTTCGCTGCCAAGTACAATAAATAGTTTTGATTTTGTCACACAATATTTCTTCCAAACCCGCAATCCCCCAATTACACAGAAATCTCCCCTCTGCAAATGAACTGGAGATTAGAGACCGGGATGAAATAATTAGAACCTCACTGAGCGAATCAATGGGAATCCCATGTGGTTCGGTTCATGAAGAGGAAGATCTGTGCTTTGCAGCAGAAACTCTCGGCCCTGGGAGAAAGTCAAGACCACTAAGTCACAGCGTAAACTTCACTTATGGGAATGAAAACACTTGGTTTATTTTACCCTTCATCTTTGGGAAAAATCCCACAGCCAATGCGGTTTCCAAGCCAAAAAGAAAGATGTTTTTACTGCCACACACAATACAATTAGATTTGTTTAACCCAAAAGGGAATCACAGTAATTTGGCCACAGAATTATTTTGCAGCAAAATTTCCATTTAATCAAAAACTGAATTGTGGTGAGAAATATTGGCGTTTGCTGCCTGTGACGTCATAGAGGACGATGATGCAATTTAGGTTTAATCTCCGCCCACATTCCACTTTTTCTGACGCACTCAGTGGGAAAAATCGACCGTTGGAACTGCTGGGTTGGAGCTTTGGCTCTGCTTTTTTTGGGGGGGGGAGTAGCAAGCAGTTCATTAGCTTAATAGAGATGCTTTAGAAGCCTATAGGCACAAACGTTGGTCATAAGACCTATTGAGTGGTTAGTGTCATCTGGCTATAGTTCCATCACATCCACATATAACTATTGAGTTTTCACTGGAAGCCCCTACTTTGGGGTGTAGCCGGGTGGGTCTTAGATAGGTTCTGTGCCTGTATCAGACTTGTTCCCAAGGTGTTGGGAGGTAAATCAATGTTTCTTTTTAATCTCAATACAAAACCTACAGTTCTATAGGTATAAAACCAATATTATCAGTGGATATTGTAATGAGTTTACTTAGGGGGTTATTATAATTGATATTCCTTATTATGTTTCCGCCCGCACACTCCACTCATCAAAGAACCGGCTCCTTTACAGACCCCCCACTCGTACTGCTTCCTCTCACCTTAAAGGGACACTATACAGAAAAAATTACATTGCCTCATCTTAATCTATAATTGAATACATGTAAGTAGCACTTACTCTGATTTGTGTGTGTTGCTGCATGCCTTCAATCCAGCACATATTTTGTTTAGGAGCAATATCCCCCCTCCCTCTTTTAACCACTCCCACTTCCATCCGACCTGACTTTTTCCCCACAAACCAACTGTCAAGCCTGCACACAGCATTCAGCATACCAACTGTCAAATCTCTGTCACCATTCCAGCTACAGTAAAACTGCTCACAGAAGAATAGTTTATGACAGCAAGGAACTTGATTGACAGCTGAAATATAAGAAGGTTTAGATTGGATATCTAAAGAAATAGGGGGCAGGTCAACAAAAAAATGATACAGTGGTGGTTGGGAAGAATTATAGTTTCCAGTTATGGTCAATTTAATATAACCTATTTTTGCCGTCCACCACCACCCATACATTGTCATTCATTGGCTGAAGCAGAGCTTTGTGAGTGGGAAAGGGATCTGCTGCCCCTAGCAAATCAGAAATCACTGCCCATTTCACATTTAACAGAAACCAGTAAGGCCCTGATGTGTGCCCACTAATGTGCAAACTAATGTGTAAATTTAAAATGGGGATGCAATACTGCCCAACTTAAACATTTCCCTGGTGGCTGTGCCACCCTAGGCCACGGCCTAGTTGGAAATCCGGTCCTGCATGTGACATGAGACAATTTGGTATTACTGTGCCTTTAAGGGACCCCTTTACTCCTTTAATGTAACTTCCCAGAATGCTTTTCTAGCATTTACAAGGTGGGAGTCATTACTTGGAACAATAATTTGCTTAGGAAACATTAGATTTAGTTGAAAGTCCCATTGGTGCATTCCTTCCATCTGGCTCTGTATTTATGTTGGGGTCTCCCGAGAAGTAGGAACGGTTTCAAGGAGAACCGCTTGACCTGAGGAAGAGAGAAGTGGATCTCTCGAAAGCTTGTCTGGAAAAACGAACCGTCAGTCCATAATAAAAAGGTATCACCTTATCCTACAGCGCTCAACACGTTAGTAAGGTTTCCAGGCATAACAGTCTTGAGATACACTTTCTTGTAGTGCTATACTGAAACCTAGTGGTAGATTGGGATATTGTTTGACATTTTTAAAGCCCAAGACAAGGCAAATCTGTTGTATTCATTTGGATCAACTGGATTTGAAGCTTATGGTAAACTTCAATTAAACTCAAAAGTATCGTTCGTTTTTGGTAACCCTCGAATGTATAGTTCGCTAACCCTCTAAAGTATCGTTCGTTTTCAGTAATCCTCAAAAGTATCACTCGGTTTCGGTAACCTTCAATTTTATGGTTCCATTTTCGGTAACCCTAGAAAGTATCGTTCGGTAACCCTCTAAAGTATCGTTCGTTTTCGGTAATCCTCGAAAGTATCACTCGGTTTCGGTAACCCTCGAATTTATGGTTCTATTTTCGGTAACCCTAGAAAGTATCGTTCACTAACCCTCTAAAGCATCGTTCGTTTTCGGTAATCCTCGAAAGTATCACTCGGTTTCGGTAACCCTCGAATTTATGGTTCTATTTTCGGTAACCCTAGAAAGTATCGTTCGCTAACCCTCTAACATATCGTTCCTTTCGGTAATCCTCGAAAGTATAACTCTGTTTCGGTAACCCTTGAATTTATGGTTCTATTTTCGGTAACCCTAGAAAGTATCGTTCGCTAACCCTCTAGCATATCGTTCCTTTCGGTAATCCTCGAAAGTATCACTCTGTTTCGGTAACCCTTGAATTTATGGTTCTATTTTCGGTAACCCTAGAAAGTATCGTCCGCTAACCCTCTAAAGTATCGCGTTCGTTTTCGGTAATCCTTGAAAGTATCACTCGGTTTCGGTAACTCTCAAATTTATGGTTCTATTTTTGGTAACCCTAGAAAGTATCGTTCGGTAACCCTCGAATTGGCAGTAACCATTGAATGTAGCTTGCGCAAAACCCGACAATTGCCCGCTTGTGTTTAAGAAGTGTTTTAACAAGTTTTGGTGACAGTGACATGTTCCCCAGACCATTTCCCAGGTGCCACAACCATTTACAGTAAGTTACCATTGTTAATTTAGCTGTAAATCATCCAGACTTTTCCAACTATCACTCCCCATCGGTCCGAATTCGAACCTTTACTTTTACAGACGGAACTTTATGAAGTTCAGCCATCTCTACTGACATACAGACTCAGGTCCAAATTTGTTGTTGCTGTTAATTTGCAGCAAACAATCCGATGTTTTGACCACTGCAGTCAGATGACATATGATTGGTTACAGAAGAATAACAGAATAGGTAAAATTGTGCATCTCCTTTTGAAAAAGCCCCTTAGTATGCCAAGAGCTTTGTCCAATGTGTGTTACAAACACATCATTTTACTAAAAAAAATGTAGGGAAGATGTTTGGTCTGGGTGGATCAGGTCTGGGAGCATCGCTGATAGTCTGTTTGGCATGATTTTAGTCAAGATTTTTTTAAGTTGATGTTGATACGGTTGATGGGCCTGGAATTCTGGCAGACAGTGGTCCTTCTCACTATATCTGTGCACATCATATCTGGGTGGACATGGTCAGGGAATTGTAAAATATGGTTAAAGAGGGATTAAGTTGGGGTATAGTTGTACCCTGGTGCTTGGCTCCTTTTGAGGCCTTTAATTGCACTTTCAATTTCTTGGGAGGAGATTGTGATAATGTTGGAAGATGAAGGTTGTCCAGAAACTTCTGTATTATTGGGCTTGGGCTAGTCATGTTTCCCTGGTGAAGTGATTTGTCAATATAGTGTATATAATATATATATATATGTAGAATATTTCCCAATAGGTCAAGATGTACATAGAGTCATCTCTAAATTACACTATGTACCTCACTTTGACAAATTTCCCTGCACATTTTCTATATTGACCGGCTTGATGCTGATGGTGCATTGAACATTTCAGCAAGTCAATGGACAGTAAGCGATGCACAGTACATGACACTATTATAGACAATACGATGCACAGTACAGGAAACTATTATAGACAATATCATCTTTATTGCCTCTGTTGTTGCACAAATAAGAAAACTATTATTTAAATGAAAGTAATAAACTATTATAAACAGTTTATTAACTGCCGGGCCACGTTTACTCTCCTGACTGACCAGTTTGCTCCAATTACCACATTTATACGACTATATAGAACATGTTATTCTAGCCTTCATCTGTAGCCGTGGGAATAAAACCAGTTTAACATTTCTACATCTTAATGGATCAAGTTATTTGGCTCCAAGCAAACAAGGAAGGTTTCTCCAGTCACAGGACAGGACTGAATCCTTGAAAGTGTTACTAATGCAGGGATTCTCAGACAGTGTGCCTCCAGATGTTTGAAAATTACAACTCCCGGCATTCCTCCACTACAACAAATGCTGGGATTGGTAGTTTTCAAACATCCGGAAAGCACATGGTTTGAGAATCCCTGTACTACAGTAGCAACAAGATATTCATTACCTTGCCTAGCTAGCCTTAGCCAATCACAGGAGAGGGTGCCAGTTGAGACACTTCTGCTTGTCTTCCATTCACGGAAAAGGCAGCAAGGAAACAAAGACTGGTAAGTACATTTGGCGACAGATTTGAGTTATATAAAACTTACCAAGTCGAGGTTTTCAGCCATTTCCTGACACATATTCATTTGTTTGGGGGGTCGGACATACCCTTTAAATACGTGGGAAATACTAGTTTCACCTTTGCTACTACAGAGATCTAATAGCCAATGGTAAGCCATGAGGTAAGGTCTACAAATTTTTGGTAAACCTGAACCAAGTTCATCTGTAGCTCGATAACGTTCCTTCCAAGAGAGGCCATTGGCTTTGGTCTTTAGCCTTAATAGAAATGATCTTCTGAAGAACTTATTGTGTTGTTTAGTTCTTCCGTGTAAGAGGGATTTATATTTGCAGGAGGAGGGCAAGGCCGGCCAGGACCCATTTGGAAGAGTTCTCCTTAGTTTTGAGATTGAATGTCCAAACATAAGTTGGTCCTCTCTGGCGCGTTTTATATACAGGACATGGATACACATTCCGGGTTTCCTGTTTGTCTACTGGAATAGCTTTGATGAAGATAACTGGCATGGCTGGAGTTAGGTCTTTCAACCTGGCGTCCATGATAACTCCGGCCTAGAAAGTGCAGAATAGGATAGTGTCATGTGACGTCACAATAATATCTGTTCTTTAAATATAATTATTAGCTATAGGAGGGTTTTCGGTTAACAGGAAAACCACTTTCAAGCCATTAAAAGCATAATTATCTGTGCTAATTAGGAGAAAATAGAATCATTTTATATATTTATATATGTTACTGCCTATGGATTCCCACCCTAATCTCCCATATCCCACTGGGATTTCAGATGTAAATGTGTTATAAACCCGTTCTCCTACCATCCATACAATCTCCACCGTCACATCTGTTTATTGATTACTATGGAAATGACACATAGAAAAATGTCTTCTTGCATTCTGTTCAAATCAACCGAAAAGCCATTTTACTGGGAGATGAACGATATGGGGATATTAAAGGGGATCTCCACTGGGAGATGAACGATATGGTGATATTATATGGTGATATTAAAGGGGATCTCCACTGGGAGATGAACGATATGGGGATATTAAAGGGGATCTCCAGTGGTTAAACAATTAACTGTTTTAAGAGTTTTATTGAAGAACAGGAGGAAAAGGAGCTGTGTCTTACCTCCCGTTCTTTAATAAGACGTTCAAGAGCCAGGAACGAAGGTAAGAAACTTTCCCAATCTCTTACTCCTCTTCCACGTCCTCTGCCAGGTCCCGACGGACTTAGTACTGCTTGAGCAAATGCGATCGGCATAGAATACAGAATCCTTCGGGATCTGTCAGAGGAAGTGACGGGGGAGTGAAGAGACAAGGGAAGCTGCTTACCTTCATTCCCGGCTCCTGATCATTTTATTAAAGAACAGGAGGTAAGACCTAATTGGTCAACCACTGAGACATTCTCACCTGTGTATCCCAGCGAGCTCCTTCCATAAACAGACCGTGGACATAGGCACCTTCACGGGGAGGGCTGCTGAAGTCTTCTTTGTTCTTCTTGGTGACATCACACTGTAAGGTCATCTTGTCAAGGGGCCACTCATTCTTTCTGGCCATTGACTGCATGATTGCCGTGAGGAAGGATTGGGGATTAAAGAACCCGGCAAGCCAAACAGCTGCGGGTAAAGCAAAGTCACCCGTCCAGGTCTCCAACTCTTTGATACGACCAAGGAGGTCAACAAACCACCCTGCAAGCCCAGCCATTGAGGGATAAGCTCTCTTAGTCCAAGATTCAGGAACCTGGTCAAGAAAGATGGAATTCTGCAAATTCTCCATGTCGCTGGTCATGGTCAGTTCACCCTGTAGGAAAAACATAACAAGGTTAAAAGCCAAACAAGTGACAATTATAGAGAATGATTGTGACACTTTAACAACAAACAAATGGGCGGACCCTAGAGAATGATGTCATTACTTCAGTAACCAATCGAACATTTGCTCATTCAATGCCCTGGTTTAGATTTAAATCCATTGTACAGATTCTGAGACACTGGTAAGTTTGGCAGCGTGTGAATGGTTAAATCTCCCTTGTGCCGGGCAAAAGGACTGTGATAAATTTCTTCAACAAAGCGTCAACATAAATGGATGGATTTCATTCATATGGAAACTGTTTAAGCAAACGGATAGGTCTTGGAAAGAGACCAAATAAAAATAAATTTGGGGCACCGGCTTTGCATGCTAATGTGGTCGCTGGATTTCTGGCTTCAGCGTTCTATTTGTTTTCCCATCATGCACCACCTTCTGTTTTATCTGTTGTATTCAATTAGATCAACTGGACTTTAGTTTAGTTCTTGAAGACATTTCGCTAGTCTTAAGAAGAATTTTCAATAAACACCGTATCCCTGTCTGCTTTAAACCGAACAACACACTGAGGCAGCAATTGGTACATCCGAAAGACCCAATACTGAAACACAAGAAAAGCGACATCATATACGCAGTGCAGTGCAGTGAAGTAAGACATCATATACGCAGTGCAGTGAAGAGTGACATCATATACGCAGTGCAGTGAAGAATGCTCTGATTTGTATGTGGGGGAGACCAAACAGCAACTGCATCAATGTATGGCCCAGCACAGAAGAGCCAATTCCTTGGTTCAGGACTCAGCCTTGTACCTGCATCTTAAGGATAAAGGACATACCTTTGAAGATTGTAATGTTAACATCTTGGCAAAGGAACGTGACTGGTTCAAGAGAGATGTCAAGGAAGCCATTTATGTGAAAATAAAGAAACCAAGCCTAAATAGAGGTGGGGTTTGACACCAACTATCTGCCATGTACAATGCTGTTTTGACACCTTACTCTGGGCGTTCCTATAACACCTCTTAGCCACTATCCAATTTTTTGGGATTTTCCAGGGTACGTAATTGCCACAGATTCTTGTACAACTCATTCTGAATTGAGAAAGCCAGTCGGATGACTAGCGAAACGTCTTCAAGAACTAAACTTCAAGTCCAGTTGATCTAATTGAATACAACAGATATACCATGACCTGGATGAATGAATATTACAGATATACCGTGACCTGGATGGATGAATATTACAGATATACCATGACCTGGATGAATGAATATTACAGATATACCGTGACCTGGATGAATGATATTACAGATATACGTGACCTGGATGAATGGCATATTACAGATATACCATGACCTGGCATGATGAATATTTACAGAGTATACCGTGACCTGGATAAATGAATATTACAGATATTACCGTGACCTGGAGAAGAATATTACAGATTATACCGTGACTGGATGAATGAATATTACAGATATACCGTGACCGGATGATGATGAATATACAGATATACCGTACTGACCTGGATGAATGAATATTACAGATATACCCGTGACCTGGATGAATGAATATTACAGATATACCGTGACCTGGATGATGAAATATACAGATTATACCGTGACCTGGATGAATGAATATACAGATAAACCGTGACCTGGATAATGAATATTACAGATATACCGTGACCTGAAAATGAATATACAATATACTGACCGAACATGAATGCCTATACCGTGACCTGGTATGAATGAATATTAAAGATAATACCGTGACCTGGAGGATTGAATATTACAGATATTAACCGTGACCTGGATGGATGAATATTACAGAGAACCTGTGACCCTGGATAAATGAATATTACAGATATACCGTGACCTGGGATAAGATTTACAGATATACCGGGACCTGGATGAATAATATTTACAGTATTACGTACCTGGATGAATGAATTACAGAGGTACCGTTGACCTGGATGAATGAATATTACAGATGTACCGTGACCTGGATGAATGAATATTACGAGCATTCTGTGTACAGGAACCTGGATGAATGAATATTACAGTGAGTACGTGACCTGGATAATGAATATTACAGATGTACCGTGACCTGGATGAATGAATATATACAGATATACCTGACCTTGAATAGAATGAATATTACAGATATGACAGTTGACCTGGATATAAATGTATTCATATACCGTGACCGGATGAATGAATATTACAGATATACCGTGACCTGGATGAATGAATATTACAGATATACATGACCTGGATGAATGAATATTACAGATATACCATGACCTGGATTGATGAATTTACAGAATAACCAGTGACCTGGTAAATGAATATTACAGATATACCATGACCTGGATGAATGAATATTTACAGATATCCGATGACCTGGATGGATGAATATTACAGATATACCATGACTGGATGTATGGAATATTACAGATATACCCATTGACCTGGATGAAATATTACGAGATCCATGACTGGATATATGAAATTACACGATTATACCATGACCTGGATGAATGAAATATTCCAGGATATTACCATGGACTGGGAATGAATATATCAGATATACCATGACATGAGATGGAATTGAATATACAGATATACCATGACCTGGATGAATGAATATATCACAGACTACCATGACCTGGATGGTATGAATATTACAGATATACGCATGACCTGGTGAATGAATATTACAGATATACCATGACCTGGATGATGAATATTACAGAATATACCATGACGGGATGGAATGAATATTACAGATATACCATGACCTGGATGAATGAATATACGATACATGACCTGGAGATGGGTATATTACAGATATACCATGACTGGGAATATATTCAGATAACATGACCTGGATGATGAATATTACAGATATACCATACTGGATGATAATATACGATATACCATGACCTGGATGGAAACATTACAGATATACGTGACTGGATGATGAATATTTACAATATCCAACTGATGATGATACAGATACCATGACCTGGATGAATGAGAACCTTACAAGCGCACTTCTGTTTTATTCCAGCAATTAGGGCACGGCACAGTGCATGCAAACGGCAATCGCACACCGGAATCGCCATGTGATTTCATTTTGCACTTGTTGGTTTGCCAATGCAAATTTTCAAGTATTGAAAAACTCCATGCGATTGCGATTTAAAAGGCGGAACACAAGTCGCAATCGCAATGCACCTAAAAACGTGCGTTTTTGTTGCGTTGCCGCGTTTTCAATGATATGAAAAAAAAGCAAGCGAAAACACAAAAAAAAGTGCAGCAGTTGTGGCCTAGACCTAGGGAAGGAAAACTCGAAAATGTCCCAGCAGCAATTTACTTTATTAGTAAACTCTGAATTTACGTGGATCTGTTACATTCAATGGATCAAGATGGGGAGTTGTATTCAATAATTAGAACATACCACAACTGGATTGTGGGGGATTCAATATATTAGAACATGGACTTCAAACTGGAATTGTGGGGATTCAATATATTTAGAACATGGCCGTCAACTGGAATTGTGGGGGTTCAATGATATTTTAGACATGCCGTCAACTGGAATTGTGGGGGATTCAATATATTAGAACATGGCCGTCACACTGGAATTGGTGGGGTTCAATATTTAGAACATGGCTGTCAACTGGAATTGTGGGGGATTCAATATATTGAACATGGCCGCTCTCAACTGGAATTGTGGGGGGATTCAATATATTAGAACATGGCCGTCAACTGGAATTGTGGGGGATTTCAATATATTGACATGGCCGTCAACTGGAATTGTGGGGGATTCAATATATAGAACATGGCTGTCAACTGGAATTGTGGGGGATTCAATATATTAGAACATGACCGTCAATCGGACATTGGGTGGGGATTCAATATATTAGAACATGGCCGTCAACTGGGATTGTGGGGATTCAATATTTAGAACATGGCGTCAACTGGATTGTGGGGGATTCCAATATATTAGAACATGGCCGTCAACTGGAATTGTGGGGATTCAATATACTAGAACATGGCCATCAACTGGGATTGTGGGGGATTATATATTTAGAACATGGCAGTCAACTGGGATTGTGGGGGGATTTAATATATAGAACATGGCTGTTCAACTGGGAATGTGGGGGATTTAATAATATAGAACATGGCTGTCAACTGGGATTGTGGGGGGATTCAATATATAAGAAGATGGCCGTCAACTGGGATTGTGGGGGATTCAATATATTAGAACATGGCCGTCAACTGGGATTGTGGGGGATTCAATATATAAGAAGATGGCCGTCAACTGGGATTGTGGGGGATTCAATATATTAGAACATGGCCGTCAACTGGGATTGTGGGGGACTCATATATTAGAACATGTCGTCAACAAGGGATTGTGGGGGATTCAAATATTAGAACATGGCCGTCAACTGGGATTGTGGGGTCAATATATTGAACTGGCGTCAACTGGGATTGTGGGGGACTCAATATATTAGAACATGGCCGTCAACGGGGATTGTGGGGAGATTCAATATATTAGAAACATGGCCATCAACTGGGATGTGGGGGATCAATATATAAGAAGATGGCCGTAACTGGGATTGTGGGGGATTCAATATATTAGAAAATGGCCGTCAACTGGGATTGTGGGGGACTCATATATTAGAACATGGCCGTCAACTGGGATTGGGGGATTCAAATATTGAGAACATGGCCATCAATGGGATTGTGGGGGACCTCAATATATTAGAACATGCGTCGTCAACTGGGATTGTGGGGGGATATTTCAATATATTAGAACATGGTCTTCAACTGGGATGTGGGGTTCAATATATTAGAACATGTCGTCAACTGGGATTGTTGGGGGATTCAATATTAGAACATGGCCGTCAACTGGATTGTGGGGGGACTCAATATATTAGAACATGGTCGTCAACTGGGATGTGGGGGATTCATATATTTAGAAAATGTCGTCAACTGGGATTTGTGGGGGGATTCAATATAGAAACATGGCCGTCAACTGGGATTGTGGGGGACTCAATATATTAGAACATGGTCGTCAACTGGGATTGTGGGGGACTAATATATTAGAACATGGCCGTCAACGGGATTGTGGGAGATTCAATATATTAGAAACATGGCCATCAACTGGGATTGTGGGGGATTCAATATATTAGAACATGGCCGTCAACTGGGATTGTGGGGGACTCAATATATAAGAACATGGCCGTCAACTGGATTGTGGGGGATTCAATATATTAGAACATGGCCATCAACTGGGATTGTGGGGGATTCAATATATTAGAACATGGCCATCAAACTGGATTGTGGGGGATTCAATATATTAGAACATGGCCATCAACTGGGATTGTGGGGGATTCAATATATTAGAACATGGCCGTCAACTGGAATTGTGGGAGATTCAATATATTAGAACATGGCCATCAACTGGGATTGTGGGGGACTCAATATATAAGAACATGGCCATCAACTGGGATTGTGGGGGACTCAATATATAAGAAAACATGGCCATCAACTGGGATTGTGGGGGATTCAATATATTAGGAAACATGGCCGTCAAACGGGAATTGTGGGGAGATTCAATATATCAAGAACCATGGCCGTCACAACTGGGATTGTGGGGGACTCAATATATTAGAACATGGCCGCCAACTGGGATTGTGGGGGATCAATATATTAGAAACATGGCCGTCAACTGGATTGTGGGGGACTCAATATATAAGAACATGGCCATCAACTGGGATTGTGGGGGATTCAATATATTAGAACATGGCGTCAACTGGGATTGTGGGGAATCAAATATTAGAACATGGCCGTCAACTGGGATTGTGGGGACTCAATATATAGAACATGCTCAATGGGATGGGGGGATCACATATATTAGAACATGGCCATCAACTGCCGGATTGGGTGGGTGACTTCAATATATTAGAACATGGCCGTCATGGGATTGTGGGGACTCCATAATAGAACTGCGTCAACGGGTTGTGGGGGACTCAAGATATAAGAACATGGCCATCAACTGGGTGTGTGGGGATTCAATATATTAGAAAACATGGTCGTCAAAAGGATGTGGGGATCATATATAGAAATCAGGCCGTCAACTGGGATTGTGGGGGACTCATATATAAGACATGGCCTCAACGGGATTGTGGGGGACTCAATATATTAGAACATGGCATCAATGGGTCTTGGGGGGGGGATCAATATATAAGACATGGCCGTCAACTGGGATTGTGGGGGATTCAATAGCGAACCTTGGTAATAGTAAGGGGGGAACTTACTGTAAGTGGTGCAGTTGTATGGACAGCAGGTAGTAATGTTCCTTCTGTTTGGATAAATTGTGTTACTTATAAGAAATATTCTCTGATGTCTGGTTTCTGTATATCAGTATGCACGGGTGAGATTAGGCACATATCGGATATAAACAATGTCTATTGGCCAGGAATCCTATTTAAATAGTCTGTTTCAATGAATGGAGCAGCCATTGTGATTAACTGGAGGTATAATAAGGACGAGATATTTAACCCTCTGTGCGGATAGTGATGGGGGGGGAGTCTGGTAACAATATAAGACTCTAGACAGGGCCAACTACCCAAGTTAGGAATGGGGGTTAAAGGGCATGTCCACCCCCAAAACTATAATGCCCCCAATACTGGCCCCCAATGTAGTGTAGTTTAATCCTGAACTCACATCCAACTCCATCTGGTTCCGTGAGTCCCCCCCAAAGTTCCAAAAACTGCCCAACCAGGAGGCCTAGCAGGTCCATATAGGACACTGCCTCTAGCTGGCCTCAGGTAGATTTTTGCCATGCGTACGGAGCCCTTCTCCCCATACCTCCCCCTCCCTCTCCTCACCGTGCTATATGCCTCCCCTAGCTCAAATCACCCTTAATATATGCTCCCCATGTCCCCAGTCCAACCGCATGTTTTTTTTTATTTAAAAAAGCTACCCCAAACTCTTACTTACCTCTCAGCTTTCTCCGCTGCACTGAAGACCGGCAGCCGCGTCCGTGATTGGGGTTCTAGCCGTCTAGCCAATAAGGACCACTTGTAGTCGGTCGCCCTAGCTTGCATTACTCGACAGTAGTAGTAGTTGGCCTTCTGTTAGATACATGTGGGCGTTAGGAAATCTCGAGTCGTGCTGAGTATCAGACACTGTGGGGATAGGCAATATTGATAAAAAGTAGCAACCTATTAAACGTCAATGATGCGTGCCGCAGTGAACGGGGGAACATAAGGGGAGAGAATATTAACACTGTGCTGATAGTTGAGAGTTGGATATAGCCTTTAACAGCCAATAACCGTTAGCAATGGTGTCGGAGAGAAATCTTGGGGGTCCCTGATTGTTCCAGACCATGTGATGTCCAGAAATTAACCAACAATGGATGGAATGGGAACACCTCTATAGGGAAAGTATCTACAGCATTCTAATGTAGAGATGATGGTGAGGAGACATCTACATGGATAGAAAGACACTTGTAAGGTATCTGAATGTTACACTCATGCCAATGGGCCCAGTACAATGACACGGACCCTGGACTGGGGGCCCTCAGTCGGGACATCAGAGATTGTCCCTTTCTTACCTTCAGGCCTAAGTCTAAACTCTTCAGGGAGCGTTTGATCTCCTTGTCAGGCGTTCATCCTCTCGCACTCCTGGAAAGCCGACCACATGTACGGCGTCCCTCTCTTCCACCTGGCCATGAGCTCGGGGATGATAACTCATCCGGTAGCTTTTCTAAGATCTCATCCAATGTCGCCCTTCACCTAGGCGAGTACAAACAACAATCAGCACCTCAAAACTGACCCATCGTACAGACCTTTCTTTAAGGGACCATGGAAAGTCTAATGGGGGATTCAGAGAAAACCATTCTGTGACTTATAATATCTCTTTATAATTTACAGTAGGGGGTCACATTTCAAAATATATATTATAGTTCAGTTAAGCTTATTGCATTCATTTGTATGACCTGTATTACATCCCCATGGAATCTGTGATACCTTCTCTCTCGAGTAGCTCCGCCTCCCTCTCCCCCACTGTTGTCTCGGGCTGCAATTTCTAGCAACCGTACGGAACAGTTTCCGGATGTCGAGTCAGGAAGCCAATTCTGCATTGGGATGAAGGCCGTACAGGTACGGAGACTCCCTGGCAGGTTGTCATCTATGTTGTACTGAGACGAAGTCATTTGTTAGTAAAATTTCACTTGCTAGATATAAAGGGCACTAAAGCCACAGAACAAAACTGAACCAGAAGTCAGGACACCTTGATATAAAACCAGTAATCTGCGTCTTACTCTCATTTTGATACAGGGCGCTGTATAATTACATATGGTTGTGCTTTACTTTCAGCATTCGAGTATCAGACAGTTTGGTCAACGACCATTATATGTTCTCACATGCTCAGTCCTTAGCTATGGAGGAACTTGGTTAAGTTGGTCACACCCATTAATAATATCTAGCCATTCCTTTTACAGGACAGATAAAGCAAGGAAGCATGTGACTGGGTCAGGAGGTGTGGTGACACTGCCCATACACACAGATACTCATCCAGTTCTTAACAGGCTTTGATTTACTTTAACAGAGTTTACTAAAGTGGCATTTTATAGTTTATGGTGTTTTTAGGGGGTGTTTTCAGATTCTGGAGTGTAAAAAATTGGGTTTAGTTCTCCTTCTTTAAATAAAGATGCCATGTGTTATTGCCCCAACAGTATTGTACGGCCGTGGTCCTAATTTTACAATAACCTGACATTTTGGAACGTTCTGATATCACGGGTTTATAAAGGACCGTCCATAGATCCAACTCGCCCGATTTTCAGTGCACAACATAGTTACATCATGAGCCCCCTTAGGCTTAAAACCCACGACTCGTACTGGGCTTGTACTACATGAAACGGCAGCCCTTGTAGAACCTACTGTACGCCGATACCATTGATTCTATTTTATTTTTATTATTTGGTTGGATACTGGTGCTTAAAGAGAAAATGGCATTTTTGATAAATCCTGTGGGTAGAATCTCCCTATATACAGATAATATTTTATAATAATATAGGTAGGAGCGTCCATATGGTTATGGTTTCCCCTAACCAGTAAAGTAGGTGGGAATAGACCTCCACACACCATGTTCCAATATAAAGGTTGATAAGTTGCGGGTGAGGTGATGCTTTGGTACCACGGCCAGTGCCAGTTAATGAAGGTGGGTACAGCTATTGTGATATATTATAGCTGCCATATGTAGAATTGAGGAATATACATGGTGGGATCATTATAATCCATGTTTCCGGGGTTGGGTAGTGGGAATCTGGCGCCAAAAACAGGGCCCTTCAACATCTCTGGTTTAATAAACTCCTCCAGGTATGTCCCCTGCAGAGCCTTCGATCCCAGTCATCCGTAATGTGGCCCCCAAAATGATCTCCCCAAACAGGTAACGCAGGTCATCAAACGGCACCTGCAAAGAGGAGAAACAGTTCAGGTATAAAGGAACGGTTCATGTTCTAATGGGCACCAATTCCTTAATGAGCTTGTGATGGTGAATTAGCAGCCATCAACTTCATGTAGCAAGCAGTGCCAGGCGGGGAACAGCCAGAGCCAGCATGGTATTGTCTTGTATAAAGAGAGGTAGGATTTCAAGGGCGAAAAAGAGGATTTTATGTTCAGACTCACCGAAAAATCCTTTTCTTTAAGCCGTAAGGGGCCCAGGTCAAATAGGGGTGTTAGTTAAGAACCCTTTTTCCAGGAGCGGACACTTGAAGAACTGTAAGATGAGGCTCAGGCTCTCCCCTCAGTCCCCATACACAGAGCACCGGAAGCCTCTTCCAGTTGGCCAAAGAGGGAAAGCGTAAGTCAAATATTGAAAAGAAGGTTGATAAGTACAATAAAAGGATAATACACAAGTTTAGTAAACAGGCAAAAAAAGAATGCCAAAAAAAAAACAACCTGTCAACAATAGGGAGGGGTAGTACCTGGGTCCCCCTTACGGCTTAAGAGAAAAGGATTTACAGGTGAGTATGACATAAAAATCCTCTTTTCTCTTACAGCCCTCAGGGACCCAGGTCAACATAGGGACGTCCAATTTAGTCCCGAATTGAAGGGAGGGAAATCTAAAATAAGAATTCCCTTAGATCTCCGCAGCTCCTGCCCACGGCAGATCCTTGTCTGCAAAAACTTGGAGACGATTAAAATTTGATAAAGGTGGAGATAGGACGACCAAGTTGCTGCTCGGCAGATTGGTCCACCGAAGCGCCATGTCGCGCCCCCAAGAGGCTCCAAACGCCTAGTAGAATGGGCCGTAACCCGCAAGGGAGGAACGGCCCCAACTGCCAACTAGAGCGAACGATAGTAGATCTAATCCCACTAGCCAGAGTTTGTTGGAGAAGCCTCTGGACCCCCGACGGCCCCGCCAGGAGAATGAATAGAGCGGGAAGAACGGAAACATTCCGTGCGAGCCACGTAGATTCCTCAGGCTCTCAATACGTCAGACAGTGCAAATCGCGCTCCTGGAAGACGACGGATTCGGAAAGAAGGTCGGAAACATGATCTCTGATTGATATGAAAAAGCCGAGACCACCTTAGGCAAAAAAGAGAGCGACATGAGGTCGCAGAATAGCCTGTCAGGGTTATTAATGAAAGACACGAGGGATCCACAGTAAAGGCAGCTATTTCAGACGCCCTTATGAGACGATATGGCCAGCAGAAACACCCGTCTTCAAGATAGACGCGTAGAGGAATCGATGTAAGGTTCCAAAGGAGGTCTTTTGAGGGCCATGAGGACTTAAAGAGAGATCCCAAGGTTGAACTGGGCCGAATGGGGGGAGGGCGCAAGTGATTACTCCTGCAAAGAGGTATGGATATCCTTCCTGTTCGCGAGCTTTTATGAATGAAAGTCATAGAGAGGGCGGAGGAAAGGAGGAAACGTTGAACCTTGAGAGCGCTGAGCGATAAACCTCCATCATAGCCTTTTTGGAGAAAAACTAAGGAGGCTGGGACAGAACAAATCTGGAGCGGGGAAACCCCTGGAGGAGCTCCACATCACATTACTTCTGCCAATCCTGTAGTAAACCTTAAGATGAAACGGTTTCTAGCCGTAAAATGTAGGTATGGTTAGCCGATACAGGATCCCTCGCCTGCTCAGGTATGGCGGGACTCAAGCGCCAACGCGTAAAGTAGTCGCTGAAGATCGGATATTGGAAAGGTCCTTGTAGCAGAAGGTCTGGTCTTAATGGAAGAGGCACGGCTCCCCCGACTGTCATGGATAGAATGTCTGAGAACAAAGTCCTCCTTGGCCACCGTTGGCTGAATTTGAGATCAAAAATCACCTGATGCTCGTTGACCCTTTTTGAAGCCTGGGTTCAGGGGAGAGTTGTGGAAAGGAAAGAGTAGCACAGTTGGATGCCAGGTGCTTCCCAGAGCATCTATGGATGGGGCCGCAAGAGGGGTCTATGTTTTGGCACAAAAGGCAGAACCTTGCGGTTTTGGTTCGAGAGGCCATCAGGTCGATGTCCGGAAGTCCCCCAATCGCTGTGTCAGTTGATCGAAAAACCTCCGGATGGAGAGCCCATTCTCCCGGATGGAGTGTACCCGACGGAGAAACATGCCTTGGTATTGAGGACTTCCCGGTATGTATATTGCCGATTCGCCGGTATGTAGAACTCTGCCAGGTAGTATTCGATGGCTTCTGTCATTGCCAGGATCGCTTCTCATGCCCAATTGAATGATTTAGTACGCACAGCCGTGGCGTGTCCGACTGTTCCAACATTCTTGCACGTCAGGAAAAACCTGTTCCATGTGAGACAGAGCTAGGAATATTGCCTTAGCTCCAAGGACATGATGGAGAGTAGAGCTTCGTCCTGGTCCCAAAGACCCTGAGGCTTTCGAGGACTCGCCATACCGACCCCCAACCTCGGAGGGTGCGTTCCGTTGTCACCACTGTCAATGTGGGTGGGCAAAGGGGATTTGCCCCTTACCTAGAGCTTAAATGAATCTCATAGTAGATTGATTGACAACGGCACTGTAGTGGGACACCTAGTGATTACCTGACGGTAAATTGGACACTAGTGATGACCTGACGGTAAGTGGGCACCTATTGACTGACCCTGGACGGTAAGTGACACCTAGTGTCTGATGACACGCTACGGAAGTGGACACCTAGTGACTGACACGGACGGTAAGTGGACACCTATTATTGATTTAACACAGTCATAGGAATCAAAGGTTAGGATCGTAGCTTAGTAGCAATGGCTGATATGTTATGAATTGTGTATAACCTTTCCTTTACTCTCTGCCCTGCAGGCGTTTCATTGTGGGTGTTCCAACCAGCGTTCAGAAAGCTCCATCACGATGTTCTCAAACAAGGGTTGTCAATCTGATTGCAGCATCACTTCTCCGTGTGCCAGTACACTACCAGGGGTCTGTTTGATGAGTGTGACAGTTACTTCACTGCCCAGCTGGCGTTCCAGGTAATCGGCACTGTTCCGGGTCAGCAGGAAGGGCGTTCTCATTCACTACTGTCAGGTGACATAGACTTCCATCGTTACACGAGCAGCGCTGGATAATGATCCCAAGTTTTTGATGTTCTGTGCTACATTCTGTCAGCTAATTAATTGGGAGAAACCCTGATAGACAGTGGTCCGACCATAACCCTGGCTGGGTATGGTAACCTTAGCTCCGGTGTAGGTACTAGCTCCCGGTGTATGGTACAGCTCCGGTGTATGGTAACTAGCTCCGTGTATGGTAACTAGCTCCGGTGGTAAGTGGTAACTAGCTCCGGTGTTGGTAACTAGCTCCGGTGTATTGTAACTAGCTCCCGTGTATGGTAACTAGCTCCAGGGTAATTAACTAGCCTCCGTGATGGTACAGCTCCCGTGTAATGTAACCAGCTCCGGTGTCATGGTACTAGCTCCGTGTAGGTACTAGCTCCGGTGTGTGGGTAACCTAGCTCCGGTGTTATGGTAACAGCTCCGGTGTATGGAACTAAGCTCCGGTGTGTGGTAACTACCCGTGTAATGGTAACTAGCTCCGGTGTGTGGTAACTAGCTCGGTGTATGGTCAACTAGCTCCGGTTAATGGTAACTATCTCCGGTGTGTGGAACTAAGCTCCGGTGGTGGTAACTGCTCCGGTGTGTGGTAACTAGCTCCGTGTTGTGGTACTAGCTCGGGTTGTGGTAACTAGCTCCGGGGTGTTGTCACTAGCTCGGGTGTGGGTACTAGCTCCGGGTGTTGTAACTAGCTCCGGTTTGTGTTGGTAACTGCTCCGGTGTGTGTAACTACTTCCGGTGTGTGTACTAGCTCCGGTGTGTGGTACTAGCTCGGTGTGTGTAACCTAGCTCCGGTGTGTGTATACATTATGGTTTTTGGTAATTCTAACAAGACAAGTGTGTTCTGTCTGGATTTAACCACAATCTCAATGTTCGAGATGAACATTTTGTCCACGGGGTCCCCAGTCTGATCTCACACAAATCTAAAAGAACAAACCCACTGTGTTTTACTTTCAATGACATAGAGAACCAACTGTGCAAACTCCCTGTGCTCCTGCTTTTAATCCTTCTGATGAACAAGGAAATCAACCCATAAGAGTTGGACTTCCTCTGCGCTCCCGCAACCGCTTCAGCCCAGGCCTTACTAGCCCGGTAGATTTTCTCTCTAACCGTCCTGGGGTGGAATCAAGGAAGAATGTACCAGCTATCTCTGTAATCCGATACATTTTCATTTCATCCATAACCGTTTGTAATCTAACCACATTTGCGATAATGGTTAATCAAATCCCGTCTGGGATAAACGACGTTGTTCAGCAGTGTATACGGATCGGACTGACGCATCAGACCGTATCATTTTTGTGCTTACAGTCGGTTGGAAAGTGGAAATATTCATTGTCATATTGGCACCCCTGGGACCCGACACTATTGTCTGTGTATGGCCTCATGGCTCTGATCTCCACACCACGACTGGGGAACATTTGGGTCCAAGTGTAGGTTCCTGTTGTCACAATTGCTGTAGTGATCACATGTTATCACCCCCTTTAGCATTTAGCAGCCATTTCTACAATACTGACATTTTGGATTGGATGTAAGGTTTTGCCGTATCTAATTAGCTATTTTGGATTGGCATTACACTTACTCACTATTAGTTCGAATAAACTCATCACAGGAAGTGGGGAACTTTTATATCCGTTTTCTAATTTTTGCACAGAACACTCTGTGACCTGTCCATCAATCTCCTTAATCCAACAGAAATATTCCACAAGCTTCTCATATCAAAACATTTACATCCCTAAGGTGCCCCGGCTGCTGATATGATTCCATTTGGTAACGTAAACTGTCAGAGAACTATCTGTGTATACAATATACTATACTATATTATACGATACTGTACTAGACAATATACTAATACTATCTATATATACTAACTTACTATACAATAATACTATCACTATACTATATGATACTATACTGTACTATACACTTACGATACTATATTATACTATACTGTACTATAAACTATACCTATACTATACATTTTATACTAGACTGTTACTATACAATATACTATATTATAACTATACTGTACTATACAATATACTATACTGTACTCTACATATACTATATTATACTATACGGTATATACAAATACTACTCTATATTATACTATAACTGTACTATAAAATATACTATACTATTTATACTATACTGGTACTATAGAACAATCTCCTACTATACCTATATTATACTATACTGTACCTATACAAATATACTATAGGTCACTACGCATACTCCTATATTATACTAATACTGTAGCCTACAAGTATACTATACTATCTTATACTATAACTGTACTATCCAATATACGATACTAATTATACTCTACTGTAACTATACAATATACTATACTATCTTATCTATACTGTACTATACAAATACGAATACTATACTTTCTATACTAACTGTACTATAGATATACTATATTCTACGATACTCGTACTATAAACAATATACTATACTGTACTATCAATATACTATATTATACTATACTGTACTATACAAATATACTATACTAATATCCTATACCTGTACTATACAATATACTGTACTAATATTTACTATACTCTATACTATACAGATACTATACTATGTATGCTATACATGTACTATACATATACTATACGATACTATTTTTATACTATCTGTATCTATACCAATATACGATATTATACTATACTGTACTATACATGACTATACTATATTTATACTATACTGTACTATGCAATATACTAGACATATACTATTTTATACTATACTGTACTATACAATATACTCTAATTATACTATAACTGTACTATACAATTACTATACAATATGTACTATACTGTACTATACAATCTACTGTCGCGTTTATACTCTACCGTACTATACAATATACGATACTATACTATTTTAATACATACTGTACTATACAATATAACTTATTATACTATACTGTACATACAAATATCTAATACTATCCTATTTTATACTATAACTGTCTATACTATACTATATTATCTATACTGTACTAGACATAACTATACTATATGTATAACATACTGTACTATACAATATCTATACTTATATTATACTATACTGTACTATACAATATACTATATCTATACTATTTTATACTATACTGTCTATACAATATACTATATTAACTATACTGTACTATACCTATACTCTACTATCTTATACTATACTGTCCTAATACAATATACTATACTAGATTATATATACTGTACGATAACAATATACATCCTATACTATCTTTATACTGTACTGTACTATACAATATAACTATATTATACTATACTGTACTAATACAATATACTACTATATTATACTATACTGTCACTATACAATTACTAACTATATTATAACGGATACTGTACTATACCCTATACTATACTATACCTATTTTTTATACTATACGTGTACTATACAATATACTATATTAATACTATCACTGTACTATACATTATACTATAACTGTACGATACAATATACTGGGTAACAAAAGCTAATATTATCTATACTGTACTATACAATATCTATACTATACTATTTTTATACTATACTGTACTATACAATATACGATATAACTATAACTGTACTATACCTATACTATACTATACTATTTTATACTATACTGTACTATACAATATACTATACTATACTATTTTATACTATACTGTACTATACAATATACTATACTATACTATATTATACTATACTGTACTATACTATACTATATTATACTATACTGTACTATACAATATACTATACTATATTATACTATACTGTACTATACAATATACTATATTATACTATACTGTACTATACTATATTATACTATACTGTACTATACAATATACTATACTATATTATACTAATACTGAATACTATAACATAGACTTATTAGACTATACTTGTACTATCTATATTATACTATTACTGTACTATACTATATTTATCATACTGTACTATCAATATACTATACTAATATTTATCACTACTGTACTATACAATATACTATCTATACTATTTTATACTTAACTGTACTACTACCACTTGCTATACTATACCTGTACCTTTACTGTAACTATACTATATTTATACTATACTTGTCCATACTAATACTAGTATTATAACTATACGGTACTATACTAGACATACTATCTTATTTATAACTATACTGTCTATCCCTATACTATACATATTTACTATAGACTGTACTATCCAATATACTATCTTACTATTTTATACTATACTGTACTATACAATATACTATAACTATACTATATTAATCTATCTGTACTATACAATATACTATATTATACTATTTTATACTATACTGTACTATACATCTCCTAATATTATACTATACTGTACTATACATATCTATACTGTACATACATATACTATATATACTATATTATAACTATACTGTACTATACAATATACTATACTATACTATATTATCTATCTGTAGCTATACAATATACTTATATCCTATACGTACTCTACATATAACTATACTATCCTATATTAACTATACTGTACTATAACAATATACTATACTCTACTATATTATACTATAACTGTACTATACATATACTATACATAGCTATATTATACTCTACTGTACCTATACAATATCCTATACTATATTATACTATACTGTACTATAAATATACTATATCTTACTATATTATACTATACTGTACTTAACAATATACTATATTATACTATACTGTACTATCCTATATACTATACTGTACTATACAATATACTATACTATACTATATTATACATACTATAATATATTATACATACTGTACTATACACAATCTACTATACTATAGATCTTATACATTACTGTTCTATACAATATACTATCCTTATTATACTTACTGTACTATACCTCTACTATACTATACTATATTATATATACTGTACTACTACAATATACTATCTATACTATATTATACTATACTGTACTATACAATATACTAATACTATACTATTTATACGATACGGTAATATACAATATACTATATTATACTATACTGGTCCTATTACAATTACTATAACTGTCCTAATACAAGATACGATACTATAGCTCTATTATACTATATGTACTATAGTTATACTCTCTGTACTATACTATACTATACTTATTTTTATTATAACCATACTGTACTTAATACAATATACTATACAAGACTATATTATACTATAAACTGACTATAACAATATACTATATTATACTACAGTACATCTAGGATTTTGTATTTCGGTTTAGACATCTGTAATAACCTTTTAAGATGTAATTTCCCTCTGGTATTTCAGGTCTTTACACAAATTTCAATATTGTAGGTTGGCCGTTCGAAATCGGCTCAAGTTGCTTTTTACTTATCGTACTTGAAATCATGTTTGTTACCTTAGCTTTTTGATGGGGTAACGTTTCATGATGCCCTGTCCCCTTGTTTACAATTCTAATCCCCCTTTCATCCATGGATGGATTCCGCAGCAACCTGACCGGGACATGAAGGTGTTTCTGCCAAGCTCTGGAAAAATTTGTAGAGTCGGAGTGTCCGAAAAAAGAAATTTCCCCCAGAATGTACAAAACAGAGGCCCTGCAGAGACTGGATATTGATGAGTGCTATACGGCCGGACCGCATGACGTTCGCTGTCAGTAAGGGGAAAGGTCTAAAGATAGTATGGTAATGTGCAGCCATATCACCTTTGGTACCATTATGATTTGCAGATGTACAATCCATGATGTTCCGTTGCAAATGAATGGGCCATCCAGTTGTCAGAAACTTCCAAGCGGGAGATAAGAATGTACTCACCCTATGGCCGGGATATATTGTGCGTAACTGACCAGTTCCTGTTTCCTCGCCCATTCTGCTCTTCCCTCTACCTGCACCCACACAGATAGAACACTCTGGGCTTCTAAAAGGAATATGCTTCACACCAAGAATTGCTGGGAGTTTTGTATAAACAACATGTGCAGGCTGCAGGTTGACAGCTCTACTGTAAAGCATCTGCATTCCGGAATTCATACCTGCTATGAGACTGTTCATTGTAATACCCTCTGAGATGCACAAAGCAGCATACACTAGGAGAAATATTGCCCAATGGCCTGCTATTAAGAGTATAATGTATAACCAATACCTCACAGAACCATGTGCATTGTGGGATTTCCATGTCCTATGTGTGTTTTAAGATTCAAGATGAATTTTAAGGATTTGGGGTTTACTAGAGCACAGACTTATGTAAAGTTCCGTAAACTGTCCCTTGATTGACTACTGCGTCCTACTGACCATAATATGTCCAAATTTTCGGGACTTGTTTGTTGTGAGAAAACTAGGAAGTTAAATATTTGTGGGAAGTTCCCTGGATTTTGCCACAATCTTTCGTCGGAGTCTGGACCTGCACCCCCATGTTTTTCAATATCTATCCCCGGGCAGTGGACCTCTTGAAGCGAGGTAGAGAAAACAAGGTACAGTGTTTGTAGCAGGGGAGGTGTGGGGTGAGCTCAAGATTAGAACAATGAGGGGCCTGTCTGTGTTCCTTCACGTATCCATGCTGTCTTTGTAAATAGTCACACCCCATGTTTGGCAGTAAGATTATACCCCTGTCCTGGCATGTTCCCCACATATTGTAGCTAATATACACTCTTTTGTTAGATAAAATAAATTATGGGTATAGAAGAAGAGTCTTTAAGCATTATGGGCGCAGTTAGATTAATGGGTGACTAGTTAGATGTATGGGCGACAAGTAATGTATGTGTGCTAGTTAGATGTGTGGGCACAAGTTAAATTATGGGTTACTAGTTAGGATTATGTGGACTAGTTTAATGTTCTGGGGCACTAGTTAAATTTGGGCGAAAATTTAGATGTATGGGGGCTACTAGTTAGATTATGGGGCGACTAGTTAGATGTCTATGGGCGACTAGTTGATTACTGGGTTGACTAGTTGATATTGTATGGCGACAAGTTAAATGTAATGGGCGTAAAAGTTAAGATGTATGGGCGACTAGTTAGATTTTTGTAATTATATTTGGGTGGGTTTAGAGGCTTTTTTTTCTTTTTTGCTTTATGGTTTTATTGGTGTGTTGTGTTTTAGGGGCTTGTTGTTTGGGGGTTGGTGAGTTGAGCGTGGGCTCTTCTAGATCGTCCGGTGGCTCGTTGCTTCGTTACTCCTGGGCCCACAGTGACATGTCCATGGGACCAATTATGGAATGTATGGGCAACAAGTTAATGTAGTCAATTAAATGTATGGCGACTAGTTAGATGTAGGGTGACTAGTTAGATGTATGGGCAACAAGTTAAATGTATGGACGACAAGATTTAGATGTATGGGCGATCTAGTTAGATTAATGGGCGACTACTTGTAGATGTATGGGCGACTAGTTAGATTCTAGGGACAAGTTAAAATGTATGGACAAACATTGTTATGGGATGTTATGTCGGGCGACTAGTTAGATGTATGGGCGACTAGTTAGCTGTATGGGCGACTAGTTAGATTAATGGCGAGTTCGACTATGGTGCGCTATTAGATTTATGGTAATGGGCCTAGTTAGGATGTAATGGGCGACTAGTTTAGATGTATGGGGGACTAGTTTAGATGTATGGGCGACTAGTTTAGATGTATTGTATGGGCAACTAGTTAGATGTATGTGGCCTAGTTCAGATGTATGGGGCGATTTAGATGTATGGTTGATCTATTAGATGTATTGTAGGGCCAACTAGTTAGATGTTTTCGATTTGATGTGTTGTATGGGCGACTAGTTAGATGTATTGTTGGGCGCCTAGTTAGATATGTATGGCTACTGTAGTTATGGGGACTATTATATGTTGGGATTAGATGTATGATGTTAGTGTGCGACTAGTTTAGATGTATTATGGCAGTTTAGATGTTCATAGTTAGATGTGAGCGAGAATTAGTATGGGCGACTAGTTAATGTGTATGGGCAGACTAGTTAGTATTGTAATGGGGACTATTGATGTATGATGGTCACAGTTTAGTGTATGGGCTGACTAGTTGATGTTGAGGGTACTATTATGATGTATGGCGACAGTAGATTATAGGCTATTAGATGTATTGTAGGCGACTAGTTTATATTGTAATTGCTAGCTGCTGTGATGGGCGACTAGTTAGATGTATGGTACTAGAATTAATTGTAGGCGCGTTAGATGTATGTAGACAGTTAGATGTATGGGCGACTAGTTAGATGGTATTGGTCGACGTAGATACAAGTTGGGTCTGACGAGCAGTTAGTTTGCGAATTGGTTGGGCCATGGTACAGATATACAGCTACCAAGCGAAAGGGGCGCTATGTATGTCTGTGTGGTGGGTGATTGCAATTCAACAAGAAACATGGATACCAACAGCCAGGGTGGTCTGCTCAGTCTGTTGGTAGACCCTCATTCAATGGTAAAGTTATAGGTCCTCTTCTGGCGACAAACTTCATTCTCACAAAATAAGACCATGAGTTCCGGACGTCGTAATTGCTTGGGGTGACACACATCACAGGGTGTTACAATACAATCTATCTAGACCATTATAATGGGGCCCAGTTAATTGGATCCCCCTATGGGGGGGTGTTAGTAATTGTGATGCGATTGTGCTTTGGACCTACCTGTCTGTTCTCTGACATTCAGCAATATGAAATAGTGTACGGTCCTATTCCTCACCAGGTGTGTTTATTAAGCTGCTGTCCCAGCATCCTTTGGCTGGGACTCAGTGTCCATCCCATGTCCTACCCTAAATGGTTGTGTTTCTGACCTTGTTATTTACAAGGTGAAAACTGGTGTTACACGTTCGATAGCAAATCGTTCACAACGTGTCCCTGGGACAAAGGCCAGTGAATGTGTGCTGAACAGTTGTTGATCTGGCCCGCACGAGAAGGTCATTGGGTCATCTGCAGGTAAGAAACTTGTTATCAATCTAATAAACCTACAACTCCTCTCCAGATCTCCCTATGCTACTGGGGCTGTATCATTAACAGACGATCACCCACTTATCCCCTATGGGCCCGTCCATCCAAGACTATGCCTCAGATCTGTCAGAATAAGTTTGACTTTTCATTTTGTCTCAGTTCCCAGTCAAGCAAACGACCAATATGTGCGGACTGGTGTGGTTTTCCGCTGCGGATGACACAGGTGTGAGTGGTGGGGCGCTGTCTGTGGGGTGAAGGGACTTCTCCTCCTGAACCCATAGTGAATTTGGGTGGAAAGAAATTGTCCTGTACACATTACGGTTATAATATGAGGTTTAGACACTGACTCACAAGTGTAGGTGCAGGAATGGTGACCAAGGTCTGCTGGGAGTTGGTAGTTTTTCTAAACACCTGGAGTGCCAGGTCGACCTCACGGGTTAGAGGGGCCAAGTTCTTACTAATGACCCTAATGTCCTTTTCCTTTTAGAAACAATTTCATCTTGTTGCCAAGTGCTCAGCATTTGGAGAAGAGACCTGTGAACCAGCTCAGTGAAGGGAGTCACGATAACTTCCGGGGTGTTTTATACAGTCGCTGAACCCGCGGGTCGCCCGACGGTGCCATATTCCCCAGGGATTTTGGGGGAAACGCCATCAAAATAACAAATGAAACCCCCACTGGGCATGCACGCCAACCGGTTCACAAAGCCTTGGATAACTTCAACCAGGTGATTGGACTGGGACTGTTCCTTCCTGAACTGCAGCAACCATAGATGTCGGCTTTTATTGGGTTACTGCAATTATATAACTTTGATTGGTTCTCGAAGATCATATACAAGACGCATGATTCTGTATTTCCCATCACTGGAGTGATGTACATGGGATGTGACATGGGCCTGGGGAGTAAAAACGGAATAATGCAAGATAGAAGAGTTTTATAACATAAGCCTGTGTTGTGATCCATAGACGGACTATGCTGATGAGATCAGTCCGTCCTTAGTTTATATGACTGTATTTATAACGTGTCTTTTATTACATGTACAGGACACGCTAGAGATGTGCTCTAAGAACACGGAGTTTAAGAGCATCCTCTTTGCTCTGTGCTATTTTCATGCTGTGGTGGCCGAGAGGAGGAATCGGACCCCGGGATGGAAGAACCGCGCTCCTACCCCTTTAACACCGGAGACCTCACCACCATATCTGTCACGTCCTATTCAACTATCTGGAGGCCAACGCAAAGGTGTGTGGATGGGAGGAACTCCGCCATAAACACGGGGGGAATGTGGGCTTATTAACAGAATGGTCATGGTAGTCTCTCTACTATCCTATCCCACCTGGCCTGTAAACCTTTTAATCATTGGGCACATTTCCTGTAGAAAGTCCCTTGTTAATGTTATATTGGGCCATCCCTGTAAACTCTCTACACTGACATGTGGATGTCACACCAAAGGAAAAATGTATTAGTAGGAGTCAATTTACCATCATTTCCACTAGGCCCTATAGCAAAACTTTAATGGAACCTACAACCTACTGACCCAATGCAAAGGGTGGAATTGAAGGGAGGGTGTAGTCTGTATGGTTTTAGGTTGGCTGGGTACCCTGTTATATAGTATAGTACAGTATAATATAGTATAGTACAGTAATAGTATAGTATAGTCAGTATATAGTGTGCAGTATAGTATAGTTTGTATAGATAGTACTGTATATATAGTATAGTATAGTGCAGTATAATATAATGTAGTATAGTATTGTACAGTATAGTATAGTGCAGTATATATAGTATTGTAAGGAATAGTAACAAGTATAATATTAGTCTAGTATTGTAACTGTAGTAATATGTAAAGGATAGTATGTATTGCTTGTGAAGGTTCTCATTCATCCAGGTCATGGTAATATCTGTTTTGTATTCAATTAGATCAACTGGACTGAAATGTAGAAACTCATCCGCTTTTTATTAACACTGAACCAATTAACCTGCCATAACAACGTCCACTGGAAGACAGTTCCATAGCTTTAAAACCGTTCTCACAGTGAAAAACCCTTCCCAACTTGAAGCCTAAACCTTTTATCTTCAGTCTTAAGTGGATGGCCCTGTGTCCTCTGACGTTCTATACAGATGTGTATTGTATTGGCTGTTAATGTATTAGGTATTTAAATCCCCTTATTAATTTAGTTGCCCTTCTCTGAACCTTTTCCATCCAAGGTGTCCTTTGTGTACACAGGATTCCAAAATTGCACTGCATATTCCAACGAGGCTTACCAATGCTTTTGTAAAGAGAGAGAATAACATTTTTCTCTTCCCTTGAATCCATACCTCGCTTTATACAAGACATAACCATGCTGGCTCGGCTGTTTGCCGCCTGGCACTGCTTGCTACATGAAGTTGATGGGCTGCTAATTCACCATCACAGCTCATTAAGGAAATTGTGTGCCATTACAAACATGACCTTCCTTTATACCTGACTGTTTCTCCTCTTTGCAGGTGCCGTTTGATGACCTGCGTTACCTGTTTGGGAGATCATGTATGGGGGCCCATTACGGATGACTGGGATCGAAGGCTCTGCCAGGACATACCTGGAGGAGTTTATTAAACAGAGAGTTTAGAAGGGGCCCTGTTTTTGGCGCCAGATTCCCACTACCACCCCGAGAACATGGATTAGAATGGATCCACCAGTATTTCTCAATTCTACAAATGGCAGCTAGAATATATACACAATAGATGTACCCACCTTCATTACTGGCACTGGCCGTGGTACAAAGCATCACCCAGCACTTATCAACCTTTATATTGGAACATTGGTGTGTAGGTCTATTCCCACCTACTTTACTGGTTAGGGAAACCATAACCATATGAAGCTCCTACCTATATTATTATTATATTATACTGATATAGGGAGATCTTACCCACGTATTTATCAAAATGCCGTTCCCTCTTTAAAGCACCAGTATCCACCAAAATAAATAAAAAATAAATAGAATCAATGGTTCGGCGTACAGTAAGGTTCTACAGGGCTGCCGTTTCATGTAGTACAAGCTCCAGTACGAGTCTGTTGGTTTTAAGGTCCGCTAAGGGGGCTCATAGATGTAACTAGTTGTTGGGCACTGAAAATCGGGCGAGTTGGATCTTAGGACGTCCTTTATAAACCCGTGATATCAGAACGTTCCAAAATGTCAGGTTATTGTAAATTAGGACCACGGCCGTAAATACTGTAATGGGCAATACACATGGCATCTTATTTAAAGGAGAACTAAACCCAATTTTTTACACTCCAGAATCTGAAACAACCCCCCTAAAAACACCAATAACTATAAAATGCCACTTTAGTAAACTCTGTTTAAGTAATCAAGCTGTTAAGAACGGATGGATTTCTGTGTGTATGTGGCAGTGTCAACCACACTCCTGACACCTCAGTCACATGCTTCCTTGCTTTATCTGTCCTGTAAAAGGATGGCTGATATTATTAATGGGTGGACCAATGTAACAATTTTCCTCCATAGCTAGGACTGAGCAGTGTCAGAACATATAATGGTCGTTGACCAAACTGTCTGATACTATCGAATGCTGAGAAGTAAAGCACAAACCATATGTATTTATACAGCGCCCTGTATCAAAATGAGAGGTAAGACGCAGATTACTGGTTTTATATCAAGGTGTCCTGACTTCTGGTTCATTTTTGTTCTGTGGCTTTAGTTGCCCTTTATTATCATAGCAAGTGAAATTTTACTAACAAATGACTTCGTCTCAGTACATTATGAACAACCTGCCAGCGGAGTCTCCGTACCTGTACGGCCTTCATCCCAATGCAGAGATTGGCTTCCTGACTCGACATCCATAAACTGTTCCGTACTGTTGCTAGAAATGCAGCCCAGAGACAACAGTGGGGGAGAGGGAGGCGGAGCTACTCGAGAAGAGAGGTCACACAGATATCCTTGGGATGTAATACATGGTCATACAAATGATGCATAGCTATCAAACTGAACTATATATATATTTTGAAATGTGACCCCTACTGTAAATTATAAAGATATTATAAGTCACAGAATGGTTTTCTGAATCCCACCCATTAGACTTTCCATGGTCCCTTAAGGAAAGGTCTGTACGTCTGGGTCAGTTTTGAGGTGCTGATTGTGTTTGTACTCGCACAGGTGAAGGCGACATTGGATGGATCTTAGAAAAGCTACCGGATGAGTTAACATCCCCGAGCTCATGGCCAGGTGGAAGAGAGGACGCCGTACATGTGGTCCGCTTTCCAGGAGTGCGAGAGGATGAACGCCTGACCAGGAGATCAAACGCTCCCTGAAAGAGTTTAGACTTAGGCCTGAAGTAGAAAGGGACATCTCTGATGTCCCGAGCTGAGGGCCCCAAGTCCAGGTGTCCGTGTCATGTACTGGCCCATTGGCATGAGTGTAACATTCAGATACCTTACAAGTGTCTTTCTATCCATGTAGATGTCTCCTCACATCATCTCTACATTAGAACTGCTGTAGATACTTTTCCTATAGAGGTTGTTCCCAATTCCATCCATTGTTGGTTAATTTCTGGACATCACATGGTCTGGAACAATCAGGGACCCCCAAGATTTCTTCTCCTAACCATTAAACCACCCATTGCCTTAACTTGGGTTTTAGTTTGGCCCTGTCTAGAAGGTCTTAGTATTGTAAACACAGGACCTCATCACTATCCCAGCACAGAGGGTTAATATCTCGTCCCTTATTATGACCTCCAGTAATCACATGGCTGCTCCATTCAGTTAGAACAGACTTTAAATAGGCTCTGCCAATAGACATTGTTTATCTCCAATAATGTGCCTAATCTGCACCCAGTGCAATACTGATATAAGAAACACGACATCAGAGAGAGATATTTCTTATAGGACACAAGTATCTACACAAAGAGACATTAACTACCTACTGTCCAGTACAACTGCACCACTTACAGTAGTGTTCCCTTACTATTACTAAGGTCGCTTATTGAATCCCCCCACAATCCCAGTTGACGGCCATGTTCTTATTATTGATCCCCCCCAATCCGTGATGGCTATGTTCTTATATATTAGAGTCCCCCACAATCCCAGTTGGATGGCCATGTTCTAATTTATTGAATCCCCCCCACATCCCAGTTAGACGTCGCATGTTCTAATATATTGAGTCCCCACAATCCCAGTTACGGGCCATGTTCTAACTATTAGTCCCCCACAATCCCAGTTGACGGCCGTTCTAAATATTGAGTCCCCCACAATCCCAGTTGACGGCCAGTTCTATTATATTGATCCCCACATCCCGTTGCGCGAGTTCTATATATTAAGATCCCCCACAATCCCAGTTGACGCCATGTCTAATATATTGAGTCCCCCACAATCCCATTGATGGCCATGTTCTAATATATTAACCCCCACAATCCCATTTGACGGCCATGTTCTAATATATTGAATCCCCCACAATCCCAGTTGACGGCCATGTTCTAATATATTGGTCCCCCACAATCCCAGTTGATGCCATGTTCTAATATATTGAATCCCCACAATCCCAGTTGACGGCCATGTTCTAATATATTGAATCCCCCACAATCCCAGTTTAGGCCATGTTCTAATATATTGAATCCCCCACAATCCCATTGACGCCATGTTCTAATATATTGAATCCCCCACAATCCCAGTTGAGGCCCATGTTCTAATATATTAATCCCCCACAATCCCAGTTGACGGCCATGATTCTAATTATTGAATCCCCCCACAATCCCAGTTGATGGCCATGTTTAATATTTGAATCCCCCACATCCCAGTTGCGCCATGTTCTAATATATTGAATCCCCCACAATCCCAGTTGATGGCCATGTTCTAATATATTGAATCCCCCACATCCCAGTTGAGGCCATTTCTATATATTGAATCCCCCACAATCCCAGTTGATGGCCATGTTCTAATTATTGAATCCCCCACAATCCCAGTTGACGGCCATGTTCTAATATTTGAATTCCCCCACAATCCCAGTTGACGGCCATGTTCTTATATATATTGAATCCCCCCACATCCAGTTGACGGCCATGTTCCTATATAATTGAGTCCCCCACAATCCCAGTTGATGGCATGTTCTTATATATTGAATCCCCCACATCCCAGTTGACGGCCATGTTCTTATATATTGAATCCCCCACAATCCATTTTATGGCCATGTTCTAATATATTGAATCCCCACAATCCCATTGATGGCCATGTTCTAATATATTGATCCCCCACAATCCCAGTTGAAGGCATGTTCTAATATATTGAATCCCCCACAATCCCAGTTGATGGCCATGTTCAATATATTGAATCCCCCACAATCCCAGTTGATGGCATATTTTCTAATATATTGAATCCCCCAACAATCCCAGTTGACGCCATGTTCTTATATTGAGTCCCCACAATCCCAGTTGATGGCCTATGTTCTTATTATTAATCCATTGAATCCCCCACCATCCCAGTTGACGGCCATGTTCTAATATATTGAATCCCCACAATCCCAGTGACGGCCATGTTCTTATATATTGAGTCCCCCACAATCCCAGTTGATGCTATGTTCTTATATATTAGATCCCCCACATCCCATTGCGGCCATTTCTGATATATTGAATCCCCCACAATTCAGTTGACAGCCGATTTCCTTAATATATTGAGTCCCCCACATTCAGTTGACGGCCAGTTCTAATATATTGAATCCCCCACAATCCAGTTGACGGCCATGGTTAAAGATATTGAATCCCCCACAATCCAGTTGACGGCCTGTTCTAATATATTGAATCCCCCACAATTCCAGTTGACGGTCATGTTCTAATATATTGAATCCCCCACAATTCCAGTTGACGGCCATGTTCTAATATATGAATCCCCACAATTCCAGTTGACGGCCATGTTCTAATATATTGAATCCCCCACAATTCCCGTTGACGCCATGTTCTAATATTTGAATCCCCCACAATTCCAGTTGACGGACCATGTTCTGATATATTGAATCCCCCACAATTCCAGTTGACGGCCATGTTCTAATTATTGAATCCCCCCAATTCCAGTGACGGCCATGTTCTAATATATTGAATCCCCCACAATCCAGTTGCGGCCATGTTCTTATATTTAATCCCCCCACAATCCAGTTGTGGCCATGTTCTATAATATTTGAATCCCCCACAATCCCAGTTGGGGCCATATTCTAATATATTGAATCCCCCACAATCCCGTTGATGCCATGTTCTAATTATTTGAATCCCCCACAATCCCAGTTGACGGCCATGTCTTATATATTGAGTCCCCCACAATCCCCAGTTGATGGCCATGTTCTAATATATTGAATCCCCCACAATCCCAGTTGACGGCCATGTTCTAATATATTGAATCCCCCACAATCCCAGTTGACGGCCATGTTCTTATATATTGAATCCCCCACAATTCCAGTTGATGGCCATGTTCTAATATATGAATCCCCCACAATCCCAGTTGATGGCCATGTTCTAATATATTGAATCCCCCAAATCCCAGTTGATGGCCATGTTCTAATATATTGAATACAACTCCCCATCTTGATCCATTTGAATGTAACAGATCCACGTAAATTCAGATTTACTAATAAAGTAAATTGCTGCTGGGACATTTTAGAGTTTTCCTTCCCTAGGCTAGGCCACACTGCTGCACTTTTTTTGTGTTTTCGCTTGCTTTTTTTTCATATCATTGAAAACGCGGCAACGCACCAAAAACGCACGTTTTCAGGTGCATTGCGATTGCGACTTGTGTTCCGCCTTTTAAATCGCAATCGCATGGGTTTTTCAATACTTGAAAATTTGCATGGGCAAACGCAACGAAAGTGCAAATGAAATCACATGCGATTCCCGTGTGCGATTGCGTTTGCATTGCACTGTGGCCGTGCCCTAATTGCTGGAATAAAACAGAAGGTGCGCTTGTAAAGGTTCTCATTCATCCAGGTCATGGTATATCTGTAATATTCATCCATCCAGGTTATGGTATATCTGTAATATTCATCCATCCAGGTCATGGTATATCTGTAAAATTCATCCATCCAGGTCATGGTAATATCATTATATCTATCATTCATCGTCAGGTCATGTATACTCTGTATATTCATTCTCCAGGTCATGGTATATCTGTAATATTCATTCATCCAGGTCATGGTATATCTGTATATTTCATTCATCCAGGTCATGGTATATCTGTAATATCATCCATCGCAGGTCATGGTATATCTGTAATATTCATCCATCCCCAGGTCATGGTATCTGTAATATTCATTCATCCGGGTCATGGTAATTCTGTAATATATTCATTCATCCAGGTCATGGTATATCTTAATATTGCATTCAATCCAGGTCATGGTATATCTGTAATATTCATTTCCATCAGTCATGGATATCTGGTAATATTCAATCCATCCCAGGTCATGGTATATCTGTAATTCATCCATCCAGGTCAGGTAATAATCTGTATATTCATCATCCAGGTCAAGGTATATCTGTAATATTCATTCATCCAGGTCACGGTATATCTGTAATATTCATTCATCCAGTCATGGCATATCGGTAATATTCATCCATCCAGGTCATTGTATATCTGTAATATTCATTCATCCAGGTCATGGCATATCTGTAATATTCATCCATTCCAGGTCATGGTATCATCTGTAATATTCATTCATTCCAGTCAGGCATATCTGTAATATTCATCATTCAGGGCCGTCAACTGGGATTGGGGGGGATTCAATATATTAGAACATGGCCGTCAACTGGGATTGTGGGGGACTCAATATATTAGAACATGGCCGTCAACTGGGATTGTGGGGGATTTAATATATTAGAACATGGCCGTTAACTGGGATTGTGGGGGACTCAATATATTAGAACATGGCCGTCAACTGGGATTGTGGGGGATTCAATATATTAGAACATGGCCATCAACTGGGATTGTGGGGGACTCAAGCAACAATACCTCGCTTCGTGTAATAAGGTTTTAAGTATTCTTTTAAATTGAACACCTAATTAAAAAGGTTAAAGTTTTAAGTTACCCTTATAAATTGGGTCAAACTGAAATGGTAAAACGAATTATCATGTATTGAGTTGCCCTTCTCTGACTCCTTTCATTAACCAATTACAAATTGGTGGTCCTTTTGGTATATGGTATTTCAAAACTGCACCACGTAATTCCAACAGGGCCTTACCATTTGCTTTTGTAACGAGGGAGTTAATATATTTCTCCCTTGAATCTGTACCCCTTCTTATGCAAGACAAATATCTCCCTAGATCTAGCCTGCTACTGGCACTTTATTGCTACACTAAATCTGTAATCTACTAAATCTATCTACTAATCTACTAAACATCCCTTAAGAAAATCCTTTTTTTACAAACAAGATTCACTTTTTTTTTCACAAGAGTTAAACATTTTGGATAAATATCATAATTTATGACCCACTGTCCTCCTTCCATGTCTGTGAGCCTGCTCTCATCAGTCCCGCTCTCCCGGCTGGGTCTGCATACAAAACGCCATCCATAATGTCACAAGGGTTCCAGAACCGTACTGTACATTCAGCAGGTTCCCCCCCGCTTTAAAGGCATTTCACCCTAAAAATTGTTTTTTAATATGATTCCCCCATGTCTTGCATCCCCAACCGCAATATGTGAGTTTCCAAAAGCCCCCCAAACTCTTACTTTACCTCCCCCTCGTCCTTCTCCGCCGCACTGCGGCCCTCTGCTTGCGAGAATGCAAGCGAAGGGGCGGGGCACCACATTCTCGGTCTGTGATTGTGCTGAGCGCAGGCCAATCACGGACGCGGCTGGCCCGTTCCATTCAGTGAACAGCTGAGGAAATAGGAGAGGTAAGTAAAGTTTGGGGAGCTTGATTATTGGAAATCAACCCACACAAATTTCCAGTTGGGACCGGGGCCTATGTTTTTCTAGGTGTATACTTCAATCCTCGTCCCCAGCCCACGCCCTCGGGGGAGATTCCGATGGGCCCCAGTTCATCTCATATGATTTATGTGAGCCGCGCCACTGTTATACTCTCAGTTGACTCTCTGCTCATGAGAGGGGTGAGTGGTTCATAGATAGAACATCGTGATTGAAGAGCTCCCGAGGGAGGGAGGGAGAAGGGCTGCAGTACGCAGTGCACATATTACCCGGCGGCAAAAATGTAAGCAGGCGAGTCCTGCTCCTCCTATGGTGCACAGTTTTGGGACTTTAGGGGAGGTCTCAGAGAACCCTAGGGAGCTTGGGATGTGAGGGGTAAGGATTAAACTACACTACATGGTGGGAGGGGGCCATTACTGGGGGGATTATAGTTTTTGGGGTGACCATCCCTTTAACCAATTCGTCATGAAGCTCAAGCAGCTGTTTAAGTGGGCCTCGTAAGATAGGCGGTGATAGGGGAATCAGACCTCTCCCCAATCATGTTTTTTTAATTAAGCAGTTGCTGGGGGCCTAATTTAAGTAGTGGTCTGGGGGTATGTAAAGAAGGGTCCACTAACCCCAGTGGCCAGTTCAACCCCAACACCTGGGCAGTTCTCATACTTCAAAACTGGGATTGTGGGGGACTCAATATATTAGAACATGGCCGTCAACTGGGATTGTGGGGGATTCAATATATTAGAACATGGCCATCAACTGGGATTGTGGGGGACTCAATATATAAGAACATAGCCATCAACTGGGATTGTGGGGGACTCAATATATAAGAACATGGCCGTCAACTGGGATTGTGGGGGATTCAATATATAAGAACATGGCCGTCAACTGGGATTGTGGGGGATTCAATAAGCGACCTTAGTAATAGTAAGGGAACACTACTGTAAGTGGTGCAGTTGTACTGGACAGTAGGTAGTTAATGTTCCTTCTGTTTAGATACATTGTGTCCTATAAGAAATATTCTCTCTGATGTCTGTGTTTCTTGTATTTGTCACTGTGAGAACGGTAAAGCTATGGAACTGTCTTCCAGTGGACGTTGTTATGTCAGGTTCATTGGTCAGTTTAATAAAAAGCTGGATGAGTTTCTGCAAACAAGGAATGTTACAAGTTACTGGTATTGGTACATAAAGTAGAGTTGGGAAAGGGTTTGTCACTGTGAGAACGGTAAAGCTATGGAACTGTCTTCCAGTGGATGTTGTTATGTCAGGTTCATTGGTCAGTTTAATAAAAAGCTGGATGAGAGGGATGGAAGAAAAGTGAACAGGTTATCATATCACAGGCAAACGGTGAGACGACTACAGTGCCTAATGTATTATATAGATTTTGAAGACCCAGATGCAGTACATTACAGTACAGTGCCCAATGTATTATATAGATTATAAAGACCCAGCATGCAGTACAGTACAGTGCCCAATGTATTATATCGATTATAAAGACCCAGCATGCAGTACAGTACAGTGCCCAATGTATTATATATATTATAAAGACCCAGCATGCAGTGTCAGTACAGTACAGTGCCCAATCTATTATATATATAATAAAGACCCAGCATGCAGTGTCAGTACAGTACAGTGCCCAATCTATTATATATATAATAAAGACCCAGCATGCAGTGTCAGTACAGTACAGTGCCCAATCTATTATATATATAATAAAGTCCCAGCATGCATTGTCAGTACAGTACAGTGCCCAATATACTGTAACTAGGGAGTGAGCAGAATAAAATAGGATTGAGCAGGATTACAATGGAATATACTGTAATATACTGTAACTAGGGAGTGAGCAGAATAAAATAGGATTTAGCAGGAGTAAAATGGAATATACTGTAATATACTGTAACTAGGGAGTGAGCAGAATAAAATAGGATTGAGCAGGATTACAATAGAATATACTGTAATTAACTGTAACTAGGGAGTGAGCAGAATAATGGGATTGAGCAGGATTAAAATGGAATATACCGTAATATACTGTAACTAGGGAGTGAGCAGAATAATGGGATTCAGCAGGAATTTTAATGGAGAGAAAATAAGCAGAAATGAAATAGAAAATAAGGTGGGTGGGAAGGGAACATTATTCAGGTTAACTGGGATAAACTATTAATGAAAACAACATATCAATCAACAAAGATAAAGCAGGGATAGAAACACACAGATTAAGAAAGAATTTCATAAAAAGATATTCTCCATACCTATAGTATAAATAGATAATTAATTCTATTAAACATATTGAGTGAAAGGAATAGAAGGTCGGGTAAAATAATATCTATAAAAATTATAACAATAATTATATATATATATATATATATACACATCTATAATAGAATAAAATCACTATTATATATATAATAATTATACAGGCACATACATACATATAGTGAATATAGTGTGTATAGTGTATATAGTTTATTTAGTGTATATAGTGTGTATAGTGCATATAGTTTATTTAGTGTATATAGTGTGTATAGTGCATATAGTGTATATAGTGTGTATAGTGCATATAGTTTATTTAGTGTTTATAGTGTGTATAGTGCATATAGTGTATATAGTGTGTATAGTGCATATAGTGTATATAGTGTGTATAGTGCATATAGTTTATTTAGTGTATATAGTGTGTATAGTGCATATAGTGTAAATAGTGTGTATAGTGCATATAGTGTATATAGTGTGTATAGTGTATATAGTTTATTTAGTGTATATAGTGTGTATAGTGCATATAGTGTATATAGTGTGTATTTCAACATCGATTTCCTTAAATATAACTGTAAATTTTATAAAACTATATATATTATATTATTATATATAACCCTTATAATGTACACGCATATATATATATATATATATATATATATATTACACATAATCATCGTATATGTAGTCATAATACTCACATTTAAAATAATCATATATGTAATATTATATATACAATACATACAATACAAGGATTATTTTATATATATATATATATCATATATATATAGATCATTTCATAAATACTGTAATGTAAAAATAATTATAATAATGTTGGCAGTAAAATAATATTTATATACCAGCCAGTTATATGGCAATAGATAATATAAAAATAGACAGATTGAGTATAAAGTTAAGTGAACATTGTGTGGATTTGTGTTATTACAATGGCATTTGGGCATTTAATTAAACTAATTTCCTTATTGAGTAAAAGTAGCACAATGGATGGTTTCCCATAGTACTGGTCTGATCCTATTACTGATCTATTACTGGTCTGATCCTAATATTGATCCTATTACTAATATAGACACATTTAGGATAAAATTATTCCTAAAAACCCCGAATATTCTAGATATGTGTTAACTAGTCTGACATTCTCTTTTAATTCTTCTGTTTAGGGGACAATTTAATAACGTTTAGAATAAAATATTGAAAATACTAAAATAAAACATAAAACATACTAACACAATGCAACGAACATTTTACAAATAATATAAAAACCGATAAATGTAAACTAGACTGACTTTGTTTTGCTTTTGTGTGTACAGGGTGACATAATAACATTATAACATTATAACTGAACAGATGTTTGGGTACAAAGAAATGAATAAATATTTCCGTGAAGTATAGAGATGTACTGGTCAGATCCGAACTCTGCGGTGACTGCAACAAGTCGATCCTTTGGCTATGATAACATTGACAGAAGAGAGGTAGAACGTTAAGTACCTTACCTGTACTGACGAGTCCCAACTCATTTCGCCCAAACCCTAGTGGACTTGGGTGAAGTCTCTTATGAAGAGGGAGCTCTGTCCTCTGCCATTTTATACGACTAAGATCCAATTAATATTGCATCAGCCTTATTTGAAATTTTCAAAAACCCACAATATAATGTAATGGCATAAGGACATTTATTATTAAAGCCCATCTGATGGGAAAAGACAATCATCTGGGGTGATTAAACATCCCTTCCAAGTAGACACATTACTACAAGGTTAAAAGAAAGAAGATCAGTATGCTAAGAAATAATGAGTTTCCCACCTGTGTTTTACCTTTTTTGGTTTCTCTCTAAGTCTTTTTTTCTTTATAAGGGGCTTGATGTTTGACGCTCATTGAATTGCTAACAGTAAAATATTCAAAAGCTGCTTGTACAGGGAAACATTAATTTTTAATCTTACAGAGGCTTCTGGGATTCGTGGTGAATAAAAAGGCTGAGTTTAGAACATGGAATTACAAATTCATTTTTGTTAAACCTATTAGGTAAAAAGGGGTAAGCCCCCCCTTAAAATGAGCTCCAAATGCCAACACTTGATTTAGGGGGTGTCTTTCAACCCTCTGTGTGCCAGGACAGAGCTGGCATCTAAATGATTTTCTATATAATGTGTGCTACTGTTTGCAAACAAATACAATAAAATCTAATTGGATCCAGTATTCTCCTCTCTACCCACCTGTTCCATTACCCTACCTGTTCACTATTTCTCCCCCTACACATCTGTTTATTATACCTCTTGAAATATCACAGAGAATAAACCTTATACATATTATATATATTAAGATATTTTCCTCCTCTCTTGGTTAAATGTAAAATTAGCATCATTATTATTATATTAACCAATAGTTTATTTGAAACCACCTATCCCCACCGATTTATTTACTAATCAAATTTCGAATAAATGAACCTGTAACCACCAAATAAACTTATTCAGACTTCAAAAATAAATTATTTTATTGAACAGGGTGATCTGGGAAGGGGGGGGGGGGAAAAAAAAAAAAATTTTTTCAGGTTCTAGTCAAAGGTGGGGAGTGATTCACACAGGAACACAAGACCTACACAGATTTCCAAAGAAAGAAATGCATAGTACTGTAGTGCTGGAAGAAAAGAAAAGTATTAAACTTGGGGGGATTGTGCACGTGTATAATACAGTTAGGATGATTTTAAAGAAATAACACAATATTCATTTATTTTCAGTGGGGGGAGGACGGTTGCATATTTATCTTTAATAAGATTTCAAAGTGTTTTAATCCTAACCAAGAGTCACAGTGTAGTTTAAAGCACAGTGTGTGTTTATATATATATATTTAGAGACAGAGAGAGGAGGGGACTGTGATGCACCTAGACAGGGGGGACATTGCTCACTGTCCAGCATGTAAATGAAGAGGACTGTAGTTCTCCTTGGGTAACATACTGTGTGGGAATAAATGAAAAACTTAATTGCAGGCAGAGAAACCCTCAGCTGAAATTGGTTTGAAGATCTCATTTATTATTTATATTTCTGTAGCTGCTGGGAAGACTAATAGAGAGAGAGGGGAGGGGGGAAAAGTCTCATTAAAGAAACCACATTAAAATGAATGTGATTGGGGAAAGTTATACAACGAAACTGACCACTTGCAAGAAGTTGCCTGGAAAGCTGCAAAGACCCTGATTGGTTAATAGTGGGGAATGTTTGGGAACCAAAGAACTTTCACCCTAATTCAATGGGGTGCCAGCACCCTGCTCAGGGCCACATTGAAAATAATGGTGAGAAAAATAAAACCTTCAAATTACACAATGTACCAATCACAGTGATGTCAATGCAAACATTCCTTACTTAACTGTGATCTTCACTCCAATGCTAGAAGTTTACTTGCTGCAATTGGTCCTTAAAATATAACCAGTAACCAGTCTGTGAATACCCCCATAACATAACAATAGACACAAATGTGAAACCTGGGGGCCCCAGCTTTACTTGTACTACAAAACCGCTCTTGGTGGATGTTTAGAGTTGTAGTTTGAGTAGAGAACTAAAGGTTGGCCATCAGTGAGATAAGCACTACCTGCACTCCTTCAAGGCCATAGTGTAGATTGTGACCATTGAGAACCAAAAATAAGGGGGTGGGGGCTGTAGGGTCAATGGCTTTTCCTGTTGAAGTTTGCGTCTCTATTGACCAGAAGTAATAAATAGAGGTCCCTGCTCTTCCATTGAAATCTATAGAGTAATGAGGTCCCAAACAGTCAATGAACTGCGGAGTATTTCATCCTTTTCTGTTTCTGTCTCTGGTTACAGAACCAAACCCGAACCACGTTCTTTTTAAGGTCCAGTTTCTCCGCAATGGCTGCGATCTTCTCGGATGAAGGTCTAGGCTGGATGGAGAAATAAGCCTCCAGTGATCTCTTCTCCGGTGCGGCGATGGAAGTGCGTTTGCGTTTCCTCTCGCTACCATTGAAAAGCTCGGGTTTGCTGTTCTTCTCTCTGTAGGCGGCCTCGGCTTCTTCTAACCAGGCTTGGAGTACCGGCTTGAGGGCGATCATGTTGTTGTGGGACAGGGTTAAAGACTCAAACCTGCAGATGGTGCTCTGACTGAGAGAACCGACACCAGGGATCTTTAGGTTGGCCAAAGCAGATCCAACATCCGCCTGGGTCACCCCAAGTTTTATCCTCCTCTGTTTAAACCTTTCTGCAAAAGCCTCCAACTCCCTTGGATCTGACTCCACATCATTCATACTGGACATTCCATTGTGAGAGGACACAGAGTGGGGGTGTCCCATTCCCATTGCCTGGTGTAGGTGTCCCATTGCTCCCAGGTGGTGCTGGTGGAGCTGCGAGGACATCATGGAGTGGTCACTTGGCCCCAGGCCACTTACAGTCAGTGAAGGTGAGATATGGTCCAGTAGATCTCCATCCAGACATTGGTGAACTGAGTGGTGAGGATGGGCTGTGAGAGATGAAGGGTGGGAGATGGGCACAGTGGAGGAGGTAGAGGTGCATGGGACACTGCTCATGGTATGGTAGGTCACGTCTGGCTTGAACGGATGGTTCTTGCCGTGTGAGACAATATCCACAGCAGCCAGAGCTTCAGCACGGGCCAGTAGATTCTCATCAAAGCCTCCAAATATATTGCCCTGGAGCTGCAAGCAAGAATGAGCATATTGGGGTCAATGGGGAATTGTACTGTCAACTCAGGATTCAAAAAAAAAAACATTTTCAAGCACAGAGATTCCTCCTTCCCTCAAAGCTCAGGTCATAAAAATTAATATGAAAGGCAGAAGCTTTGCATGAATAGAGAGACATGTGGATCTGAGACAAGAGAGGGGGAGAGGAGGGACTGGGGGAGAAACAAGAGAGAGATAGAGACTTTCAGAGCTGTGCAATTGTTCTTAGGACATGAAAAAAACATTAAGCAACTTGCCTGTCAAAAATATGCCTTAGAGCAGTTAATTATGCTTGGATCTACATACCTGAGGGGCTGGAAGGCAGACTCTCCTCATTGCCTCTGAGTTGGAGTGTAGACTGGAATATTTGGGCTCCTGTATAATTGGGTGCATGCTGAAAGGCTGCTTACTGTTCATGGTCATCATCTTTGCTCACCTGGCAGGTACAGCAGCCCTGAAATAGATTCAGGGATGTCTCTGTGGCTTTGCTGCTGTTAAAGTGAGCTATTTTCAATGACACTGCTCCTCTCTCTTCTCTCTCTCTCTCCCAATTGCTTCTTCACTCATCTTACAACCAGGGAAGCCAAGAATAGGTCCTGTCACCGTGCGCATGCGTGCTGCAACTTGGAAAAGCTTGTGTAAGGCATCCAAGGGAGCTGTCCAGCAGCAGTGGTGCTGAATATGACTCTTTCTAACGTACATGTCTAATGCGGTTGGATATGACACAGAGAGACACCTTAGCAGGGCAGGTATAGTGCACATTGCAGACAACCAGCCCTGGATTCTAAATGAATGGAAATGGATTCTTCTGTTTTAGTCAGAATATTTATTATTTTAGTTATTTTTATTCATTTATTTTTAATTATTATCTTTTAATTGCATGTCAAAGTGAAACTAATTGATTGGTATCTGCATGTGACAGGACAGCAAGTCATTTTTGCTCTTCCATCAGTGAAAGATATAACAAATACATAGTATAGGTTAATTTTGGCTAAAAATAAGATATAATAAAGTGTGTATGTGAAAGTACTGCTGGGGTGTCATTTTCCATAGCAATCTATTTGTTTAACTCTGTGGGACAGATATCAGATTTTCAGTATAAGTTATTAGTAAAAGTGATCTCAGCCCTAAAACTAGCTTAGCAGTCCCCACAAAGCCATTTTAATCACTAGCAGGGAGATGCAATACATTTCAGTATCACAACTTACCTGCACTCATTCCCTTGATGTATTGACCACTTTGCGACCATTTGTACAACGTGGGGACGTTACTTGTGCGACTTTAAAGCTCAATTGGAAAGGTGTTAATTTTCGCACTAAAAATGAGGGCAAAAATCATCTCAAAATGCATTGCATCGCGTGCGCTACATTAACACGTAAACATGTCGCAAACACTTTAACACGTGTTAAAAGGGTTTGCAGGGGAAAAAACAACATTGTAAGGGATGCTGCCATATTGAGTTGCTGCAGCAAATGAAACACAATGAGCTTCAGAGTAAGTTTGTCTAGAGAAGAGAAGGGTTACACCCACAAACACAATGCAGTTTTTAAACAGTTTATAGGAGAATGTAAAGTCCAAAACAGGTAAGTTCAGAGGTGCACCCCCTATGGTCTGCACCACATAAGGTAAGTATATAGAAACTTCAAAAGGGAGGCACACTCATCAGTAACTTCAATATTACATTTATTGTGCTGAACAAGCGAACATACTTCCTTTTGCAGTTTTTAAACACCCAAGTAAAATGTTTTAGGTCCCTTTTAGAAATCAACTGAACTAAACTAGATATTTTATTTTAGTTCTCATTTAAAAGAAGAGACATTTAAAGAAGCCGTAGTTGTTAAAGCAATCTATTATATTATGTATAAATCCCCCTCCCCTTTTTAGGCAATGTTTAGTTACTCAGTTTCACATACAGCCTTTATTAAAATAGTTCTTCAGATATTTCATTTTCTATTGTACTCCATCAACCTAACAGCATTCGTCTATGACTACAAAGTACAGCTCACCTGCATGTGTAAAGAAAGAATATATAAATGATTGTTTTAACTCAATATCCTCACATGGGAGTAAGAAACATTTCACTATTCCTGATCATCTAAAGTAGCCTCCCATGTCCTAAAAGGCCCAGATTCCAATACAATAGCTAAGATGATTCTCTGTATTATATTGGACTACAGTTTAAACATTGCCTGGAGTGTGTTATTGTGTATTTGAACTTTGTGGGGAGTGTACACAGATCTCAATCAATATTAAAGGGTATGTACACTGGAAAATTAGTTTTTTTTAAATTGCTGTTTGTGGCAACTATAATTCATCCCAACTATCACTGTATCCTTTTTTTGTTGATCTGCCCCCTATTTCTTTAGATATCCAATCTGAAACATCTTACATTTTAGCATTTCTGTGAGCAGTTTCTGTAGCTGGAATGGTTTGACCGTTGGTGTGCTGTATACTGTATGCAGTATTGACAGTTGGTATGTGGGAAAATAAAAAAAAGGTCAGTGGTCAGAGCCTGAGCAAAACAAGTTTTGTATTGAAAGCATGCAGCAACACACACACCTCAGAGTAAGTGCTACTTACAAGTATAAATTTATAGATTAAGATGATGCAAAGTCATTTATTTTAGTATACATACACTTTAAGAACATGGGATGTTAAATCATTTTCTAACTGTGTCTTTCTCTCAGTCTAAAATAAGAAGCACATCTATTTATGCCTTACTCTTTTTTATTTGATGTCCTGTTCCCTATACCTACCAAGTTGTAAACAAATTCCCTGGGGTCAATTTTAAAATAGCATTACACTGAATTTAGCATTTAAAGGGACAGTTCAGTGGAAATTATTAATATTTGTTAAATTGTTAGTTTGTGTAATGCCTTTTTAGTTATTTTACATATTCTCTCCCACTTTAAAAAATCAGTTGATTTTTTTGTGTTCAGTTAGATCAACTGGACTTGAAGTTTAGTTCTTGAAGACGTTTTGCTAGTCATCCGACAACAGTTCAACAGTGAAGGGGAAAAGCAAGACAGGAGAAAGAATATGGTCATCCCATATGTAGCAGGGGTCTCCGAGAAATTAAGAAGAATTTTCAAAAAAACACCGTATCCCTGTCTGCTTTAAACCAAACAACACACCGAGGCAGCAATTGGTACATCCGAAAGACCCAATACCGAAACACAAGAAAAGCAACATCATATACGCAGTGCAGTGCAGTGAAGAATGCTCTGGTTTGTATGTGGGGAGGACTCAGCCGTGTACCTGAATCTTAAGGGTAAAGGACATACCTTTGAAGATTGTAAAGTTAACATATTGGCAAAGGAACGTCAAGGAGGCCATTTATGTGAAAATAAAGAAACCAAGCCTAAATAGAGGTGGGGGATTCAACACCAACTGTCTGCCATGTACGATGCTGTTTTGACAATTACTCTGGGCGTTCCTATAACACCTCTTAGCCACTATCCAATCACGCCCTTAACACCTGGGTGTGATATGCTAATTGGGATTTTCCAGGGTACATAATTGCCACAGATTCTTGTACAAGTCATTCCGAATTGAGGAAGCCAGTCGGATGACTATCAAAACGTCTTCAATAACTAAACTTTAAGTCCAGTTGATCTAATTGAACATAACAGATATACCATGACGTGGATGAACCTTCACAAGCAGTTGATTTCATACCATTTGCTGTTCCCTGCTGTTGACATTAGTGAGCTGACATTTCAGGTTCTAACAGTCCTTCTTCTTCCCAGGATGCCCCACATCCTTGCAATGTTCCTAACAGTAATTTCTACTGATTGGCTGTTGGATGGGTCAAACTGAGCAACTGAATCAATCCAGGCACAGGGTCAAGGGCAAAACCATAGCAGTCTCTACTAGGGGTCCTGCAAACAGGAAGTCAGTATTTCGGTTGTATTTATTAATGCACAGACAAAATGCTGAATTGGCAGAATTGTATTTGCACTGAACCTCCCCTTTAATGTCATAAATAGGGTTCTCCAACTCAGTCACCGTCTCAAGATGTATGAAGACTGCACGTTCAGATTGTAGTTTGTGGGCAGCTTCAGTGGTAAAAGACTCTTCAGACCATGATTGGCAAGAGCAATGTGTATCTCTGTATCCATAAGTTGGCCTTGCATGCCCCGATATTAGAAATCATGCTTTAGTCCACCAGCCAATGCTATATACAGTATATTTGTATTGTTCATACACTGTTCCTTTGACAGTATGTACTGTATAAATAAGTCTTTAAAAACAAAAAAAAATATTTTGGTTATTGGTAGATTTGCCCACCATTTTCTTATGACTATTAGTATTTGAAATAAAAGCCCATATTTTTTTAACCTGCAATTTTGAAAATACCCAATACCATGGGTTATTGTAAAACTACAATCACAATTGTAATTGTATGATCATGAAGATACAGTTATGACCGGAATCATAGATATACGACTGAGATTGTAAGTTTAACGATCGTTAAAGGCACTGTATCTCAAAATAGCGTTACTGCGCATTTAAAAATATGTCCCAAAGCATTTTATTGACTTTAAAATGTCTCACCATAATGAACAGTTTCGTCCATCTTTAAATGGCACCAAGAGGCCACATAGAGATGAAAAAAAACACTGATGTAATTAATGTTGCCAGGCAGGTGTTATAAAGATTCATACTGTACCTATACTTAGAAATTAGTTCTCATGTGCATGGTGCATGTATTATTCTTATATATTATTCCAAAGATATACCTATGTGAAATAAGTATACAGCAGCTCTGATTTCACTCTCATGTTCTCCCTAACCCTTCTGGTGCCATTAGCATGGAAAGATGCAAAGCAGCTCATTGGCCAGTTCTTAATTCTGTCTTCGTGAAACACATTGACCAAGCCTGTCCCATTGAAAAAAGGCATAAGTGAGTTGACGATTTAATTGACTATACACAGGTGTGTCTTTGGTTAGGAATTACTTATAAAGGCAAGTAGTTTAGTTTAACCAGCAGCTTCTTGGTACTATAGATCTCCTTTAAATACTAATTTTCAAAGTGAGTACATATTTTATGATTGGAGTTTTTAAGAAGAATTAAAGTCTAATAATAAATAAAGTTTGGATGATTTCCCGTGTAATTAGGACCTTACCTTCTATATATTTTCATTTGTGAATGTTAACAAGTTCTTTAAAACCATATTAACCATTAATGCCTTCATCGTGTTTCCTACGGTCCTTTTCTGGTGGTAATGTAAGTCTTATTCAAGTCTATGGGGAATGGGCCAAATAAGTATTTGACTCACTGGAAAGTGCAACTTGAAGCAGAGAAGTTTGGGAAAAAGAGGAGGAGCAGCACCAAAAACATCAACTTTAAGGCAACTAAAAATATTTTGAAGGTTAAAAATATAGCAGTTTGGATCATCTTTAAATGGAAATTACCTTAACTTTATTATTGGACTTTCATTTTCCTTTTAAATAAAGTAAAATTATGAAATGTTTTCAGGAATTACATTCCACCTTTTGGGGCAATTTGGGAGTAGTTGGGGACGTTATTTCATTTCCATTGTCAGTCATGTTTACATTTGTTTTTTAATAGGATTTTCATTTTACACATGGTAAGTTCACTACCCAGCACTGAGTAATGATGTCAGGCGCCAGAACAGTTGATCGGAGTGAACGGCAGCCGGCTTACTGGATAAGAGGTGAGTGTATAAATACTGTACTATATCTTCTCTGCACTACTCCATTCCTACATAATGTACCATCTCTACACTACTCCGATCCTATATACTGTACCTTCGCTCTGGGGGTAGGGGGGACAGTAATCCCATACAGTAAGCCCAATTTCTTGCCACTATAGATGTTAGGAAACTACAACTCCCAGCAACTAAAGCATGCTGGGAGTTGTAGTTTCCAAACATCTGGAGTGCCAAGGAATGGGGGTTACTGTATGGGGTTGCTGTCCATTTAAAAGCCAACTAATGGCTCAAAACAATACAGAATCAGAAGGCAGCAGTGTACATATATTCTACCCTCGACTTATACTCAAATCAATCATGTTTTACTGATTTTTCAGGTGAAAATAGGTACCTCGACTTATACTCAAATCAATTTATATTCAAGTAGATAGGGTATATAAAAAATTAGGTGTATTTTCAGTTTCCACGAAAAACAGATTTATATATATAGGTTATAAGGTATTTCTCACCTCTACAGCTGAGTTAGACGTCTTCACAGGATACCTTGTGGCCTTTATTAGTAGATGATGCTATAAGAAGGACAACATTTTACTTGTGCTATTAACATCTGATTGGCTGCTACAAATTGAAAGCACAGATAAACTTGTACAATACGAATTGCATCAGCACCAAAACATCTCTCTAATGTCAGTGACTCAGTTTAACTAAATTTGTTATTAATAACAGTGTATTTTAAAAACAAACTGGCCACAAATTAGAGGAATAACTAAATGTGACTTAATAATTCCCACGGGGTGCGCACAATGAGAGTGATCCAACAGCATAGCTTTATGCTGTATTGATCCTTCCCCACTATCCTATGAGATAATGCATTATTACCTTATATCTGCAGTTTTCCGATACTGTAGAATTAAAAGTTATTTTCCATTACTATCACTTGCAGAGGATGTGGTATGTGTGTGTTTTGTTTGCATCACATTCATAGAGTCTAAACCAGAAAAATATAAGATACTGATAATCGCACCCGTACCATCCAATTCTAATATAAGCTAGATTGCCTTACATTAGGATGCCTTCTGTTCAAGTCAAAACTTACTGGCAGGGAAAACACAACAGCTCAGTAGTTTCTATCTTTTTCTTGGTAAGTGACTTTAAAGGGTAAGTAATTTGCAATTTAATGCTCATTTCTTGGTATGTCTGCAGATATGCTCTATTTAACTTGAACTCCTATAGGGATATATCTTTAGCCAATTATTGCAGAGACTGGATTCAGGAATGGGTTATATCAAATGGGGTGCGTGTATGATAGTGGCACTTGTACCCAAACTGCAGCTGGAGGACTGAACACTGGACATAGCTGAGATAAATAATAAGATCAAACCATTATTGTACGCATTATAAATAATCCTAAGAATATGATGACAGTATTTAAGGTCCAACAAATGAATCCTAGATCATACACATTGTTAAGTAAAAAAGAAAAAGGCCAGTCCCATTTCTTGTGTTTATCCAGCATTTAGTCCATTTTCCATGACATTAGCTAATGAATCACTTCCACAGACTGCAGTTTGTTTCCAGACTTAAAATGCATTTAATAGCATCTTAAATTGAGATCCTAAAATTGAAACCACTAAGTAATCGGAAATAATAAGCCTGTATTGATTTCCATGGAGGGTGAAAGCCATGTTGCAAGGTTTCCTACATTAATGTAATAATCAGTAGAAGGAGGTGGGAACTCAGTACACAATCTGTGTTTCACAAATCGTCCATTTATTAACAGTGGGAGATTTACTATCATTTGATTAACTATCTTAAGTAATAAAACACTTAATAGTCAGCCTTTGGACAAACATAAATATGAATAAGGTCATGTTTATTAATGTGCTGCTGAGGAAGATCTTGATTCAGCTGAAGGTAGACTTTCTAATAGACATACATAAGGCTATGCATGGAGAGCCGATAGCAGCTCTCAGTGCATAGCGAATGGGGATTTCCCCTTTCTGAATCAGCAGATAGCTGGCATTTAAGATTCTTTCTTTATCAGCTAGGTACATACTTTGCGGTGGTTGCGCGATAAGTTTTTGTGTACTGCAGCAATCGCCTTAAAGGGCATCTATAGTGGGAAAATGAACCTTTTTTTCTTTATTACCATGTTTTGTATAATTCCCCACAACCCCTAGAGTGTCTTCACATTTTTCAGATTCCCTCTCTGTCCTGAGATACACCAGTTAGAAGAATATGTGATTGCATTCCTCTACTCCTACTTGGACTATCAATCAAATCCCTGTGACATGATCCCCCCTCCCTGCTCTGCAATAAACATAGAGATAAGAGCATTAGCAGGGGGAGAGAGGTAACTTTGATGGTAGATATAAGGCTGCACTTGACCCCCCTTCTTAATAGCTTTCACTGATTGATGATGGGCCACAAAGTGAGAGATCGTAAACTGTACTGTTCTCCTTCTTCCGTGTCTCCAGGACAGCTTGCTTTCTATTGGCCACTGTGTGTGGGTGTGTTTTTCAGGATGTTGAACTTTTAACTTCTACTGCACATGATAAGCTTGTCGGTTAGCCGGAGTTGAGACATGGAGGAGGTAACAGAGGGGAGGGGGAAGGGGGGAGTGCTGCACAGAGATCTGACACCATGGTTAAACAAAGACACTGACAGAGATAGGATTAAGGTAGCACAGAGTACATGAATTTAACTTTGCAAAGGGGCAATGTGTTTTTTCACTATAGATGCCCTTTAAAGCTAGGTTAACCCTTCGTACATGGGTTAACTGGACTTTAAGACAGAAAAGGAATTTACATTTCTCCGTACATATCCCTAATAGTATCTTGACTGCACATTTATAGGACAGAAGGGAGTTGGGAATTTTAACATGAAAAATTCAGCCCAACATATGTTCCTTTTAAATAGTTTGAATAAAAAATGGATTCACAATCCATGAAAATAAAATAAAGCTTTGGCTTTTTTCTTAGGCTGATGCGTTTGGGTTTTTAGGTAATGAACACTTGTGTTTAGGATTTTACTGGACTTGTAAGGAAAGGTCTGTAAATAAAAAGTCAATAACAGGTGTCTGCCTTATTGTTGTGTTTATTTATTCTTACCTCTCTAATAGATGTTGTGAATTTATAGCAGATAGTTTTTTTTTCAAAAATGTGTGGGTGTTGAAAAGAGAAGTAAAGTCCTTTCCTGTTATAAAGTCACCCCCCAAAGTTTAAATAAACAAATCACTTATCTGTAAAATGATTTGTCTCTACAATTTTTTCTCTTTACCATCACCAAGTCAATGCTGCCCAAGAGGCCATAGTTAACTGGAAGCTAAGATGAGGTCCAAAAGGCACAGGCATTATGGTGCTGCCTCATGTGAAGCATAAAGATCAATGGTTTTCGTTTTTTAAAAAATGAATTTTATTTTTTAAAATCTGATTTTTTTTATTTAAATCGGATTTTTTAAAAATCTGATTTTTTTAAATAAAATGCTTTTTGAGGAAAATATATTACCATCCCAAGGTTATTCCATCATGAAATAAAGATTTGTTTTGTAATTATGTAGAATAAGGCTGTATACCCGTGTATACTCGAATATAAGTCGACTCGAGTATAAGCTGAGGTACCCATTTTTACGTGAAAAAGGAGTAGAAACTGATTGACTTGAGTATAAGTCGAGGGCAGAAATTATGACATCTACTGCCTTCTGATTCTGTGTTGATTTGAGGCTTTAGTTGCCCTTTAAATGGACAACAGAATTCCCATACAGTAGTCCCATACAGTAATAGCCAAATCCAGTATGGTTATATGGGACTACTGTATGGAAATTCTGCTGTCCATTTAAAGGGAAACTAAAGCCTCAAAACAATACAGAATCAGAAGGCAATCTTTTCAACAACAATAGATACCATAATCCTGATTCTGTATTGTTTTGAGGCATTAGTTGCCCTTTAAATGGACAGTAATCCCCAATTCCTTTGCACTCCAAATGTTTGGAAACTACAACTCCCAGCATGCTTTAGTTGCTGGGAGTTGTAGTTTCCAAACATCTGCACTGGCAAGCACCCTCAGGCCAGGCCAGGTCAGGTCACTACTCGATACCAGGAAGTGAGACTGTCGCCGAGTAGTGAAGTAGTGACATCAGGCAGACCAGTGGATGCGGATTGCGGAGTGAGCAGCAGCCTGATTGCAGTAAGTGATTGACCCGAGTATTCACAGTGTCATACTCTTCCAGAGGTTTTTCTAAGATTATTGGGCAGTTTCTCTGCCTACAAGATATTATCACAGATGCTTGGTTTACTTTTGCAGTTCTAAAAACTGAATTTGACTCAGGAGAGATCACATGCCTCTTCTTCACAGCAAAAATGTTATAACATGAACAGAGTTGAGAGAAAGTCTACTTTCGTTTTTCGAAAATCATCTACTTTCATTTTTTGATTTTTTATGATTGCCTACTTTTGATTTTCGATAAAAATAGGAAATTCTAAAAATCCGGGTTCCATGATATTCGAGAGTTCCAAAAGTTTCGTCGGGACTTCGAAAATCTCAGATTCGATTCGAAACTGGGTTCTATTCGAACCCACATTACATCTCTAATGGGGATAAGTTACTGGGTACACACAGTAACGATAAAGCCCCGATACCGTCGGATCCGATGATATCGGGGCTTTATCTTTATGTGTGTACGCTCGTTTCCCGAACGAGCGCGCGTCCGCCAAACTATTGGGTCGGCCGAACGCTCGTTCATGAAAGGCCGAAAATTTCCATCGGCCGCGCTAGACTCCCTATATAGGAGTCTCCTCTATAGGGAGTCTAGCGTGGCCGATGGAAACACACAGTCCCGAGCGTTCTCCCTATGATATTCATAGGGAGAACGCTCGGGACTGTGTGTATGCAGATCTTTGAAAGATGGCAGACAGGATCTTGCAGATCCTGTCTGTCATCTTTCAGAAATCTGGACTGTGTGTACCTAGTTAGTTACGCAGTATGGTAATAAAGCAAATGTACTATATGTATATGTCGTCAAACCATGTAATTGCATCTTTACATAACAAGTTAATGTGACCACCCCTTACTTTAGGAAAATAGCCAGAAGGTTTTGTACTGAGGGCTGATTTGTAATCACTGAAGAAAAAGCAGTGAAATAAAAGCATTATAACATCTAAATCTCTGTTCAGAAGGTGTACAGGTTTTCGCTGTGTTTTGTGGTGTTTCACTGTGTTTCATGGTGTTAATGGTGTTTTCGTGGTGTTAACGGTGCTTCCTGGCATTAACAGTATTTTAAAGTTAAAGGACAATTATACTCACCTACCCCTCGTTCCTTTCCCCCCACTCCTGCAAAGTACCCAGGGTGAGGACCTAAAACGCTAAGTCCTCACCTCTGGGTACTTTACAAAAGTCCTGCACTAATCTCCCTCATCGCTTCAGTCCGATCCTCCCCACTGGCACTTTGAGTAACAGGTCGCGAGGCAGCCAATGGGAAGACACGCTCTGCAAGGGGGCATGTCTTCCCATTGGCTGCCTCCCGGACTGTCACTGACAGTGCCAGTGAGGAGGATCGGACTGGAGCGACGAGGGAGATTACAAGTAAGTAGTACAGGACTTTTGTAAAGTACCCAGAGGTGAGGACTTAGAGTTTTAGGTCCTCACCCTAGGTACTTTGCAGGAATGGATCGGGGAAATGGTAGATATAATTGTCCTTTAAAGAAAATAAGTTAATAAACACTTGTAAACATCAGTCGATTTGAGTGTTTTATCTGTATCAGAAAGAAAAACTTTGGGAGTAGTTACACCCAAATTATAAGAAATAATCAACATGGATTTGAAGGAATAGATCTTGTCAAACTAACTTGCTTGTATTTTATGAGGAAGTAAGTAGAAATTTAGACTCTGGCATAGCAGTAGATGTAGTTTACTTGGATTTTGCAAAGGCTTTTGATACAGTCCCCCATAGGCGACTAATGTATAAGCTAAGGTCTGTTGGTCTGGGGTGGCACATTTGTACATAGATAGACAATTGGTTGATGAATAGGATGCAGAGAGTAGTTCATCAATATCAATAAATACTTATTAGTATTCACCACGGCAAGTGGTGATGGTACCTCATATATTATAACAGAATCATGTTATTGTAATAGCATTGCCCTAATAATCTAACATATAAACATTTTTCATTCCAAGTTTACCTAAAGAAATGTACAGATCTAATTGAAAAAAAGTTGCTTCAGAGCAATTTTTAATAACTGATAACGACTTTTTATTTCAGTATTACAGTAAATCATTGGTATACCTGCCTGGCTTTACCACTAAGCAAAAAGCTAAGGACTTGCAAGCGAGCGCCTTTATCCCAACAATTAATAGTGGCTGCCAATTCAAATTGTTCTAGCCAATTAGTCCAATCCCTAGTTACCCCATCAAGTGGATCAGATTTAAAAATAGGTTTGGGCCTGATAGAGCTACTGACTCTAATTGGGGAATTTCATCTGCAGGTACAGGGACAGTTGGATTTAAACCAATACTATCAGTAGCAGCCTCCATAGCTTAATACAGAGAACAAATATACAAAGAAAACAGGGAGAATAAATGGTATTACCAGCACCGCTGCCACCAATTTGTACCAGTTCACTGCTTTATGGAAGGATTATGGGTAGCATAGCACACAGTGGGTTACTCTGGTGGTCTGGCACAAAGCAGACAGTGCACATAAACAGGTTCCCACATAACATGTGCAGTAATCAGGGGTGCCTCTATCTATGGTGCACCACTTTGTATATTGATCAGGCCTGTATATTGTGTGTCCTTGTAAGTTGGTGTACACTTATCTGTTGCCTCAGAGTTTGTATCCAATAAGGTAAATTGTCTGTCCTCCCAACAGGTGGTAACAGGATCTTATGCACAGGGTCTTATACACAGGATCTTGTGTTGCAGCTAATATCACTCCAAAGCACACACCACAATCTACTTTCACTCTCTCTCCTCCTAGCCATAGAGAGCAGGGATGTCTTGCATTTTATTACTCACTGACACCACCTGCAGGCTGGAGGTGGTATATAAGGAGCCTTGGTGTATATGTCCATTACAATACACATCACATCCTGTGTGGCAGACAGAAACTTTTTTTGGATAACACTTCCTTTCATATGGAGCAGACATGGGTGTGGTTTAAGCTGCCATTTGACCATTCCATTTTAAAATAGGGATCTCAGCTCTGTAAGTAAGTTTATGTATTTTGTATATTTTGTGTTGTACCTAATATAAGTCAGTGCTAAATTTTATATACATTTACTGATGATCATTTACATGGTAACAGTGAGATAGTACACACATACATATACACCTTTCCTATGTGTAATATCATATACCCCCCACCACATTGGTAGCTCTTAAAAACTCAATGAAATTTGCTATGGGGATATAAATATATTTATATAATATAAGGGATATATATATATAAAAGTATCTTGAGAACGGCCTTTGTTGGGCCGAAACGCGTTGATAGATGTGCAAATAAATATTGCACTTTTGAAGAGACCCTGGAGTGCTCCTTTTTCTGGTTACAACTGCATGTATTACTTATTATGGAAGCACCCGGGCAGCTGATTTGAGTGGAGTAGGAGTGCCGCTCCCATTTGGTTCTTGTATATATAAAAGTAAATATACCTCTGCGTTCATACATGTATGAATGATTGCAGTCATTTTACCTGGTGCAGTATAATAGAGGCGAAAGAACATACATAGTTAACTACCACTGTGTTATTACAGAGAAGCCTTGGTGATATCCCTGATGGCAATCTCGCACTTAGGAATGGATCATTCCCTTTACTTGGCAGAAGCTCCTCGCATTTAATGTTCAGGATTGTGGCATTCACAGGCAGTGACAAGTTATGGGAAATGTCTGTGGCTTTGTACATGATATAAAAAGAATAGGAATAGCAATGGAAACCACAGGACATGGTGTATAACCACTTACCACAGGCAGGGAAACACAAGATGGCTTAATCCCGCAAATATCTTGTAGTAAAATGGGTTTGGATTAACAAGAGCCTTAACCTACAGGAATCAGATCTGCCATAAGATCAATGAGATACAAACCACAACAGAAACAGGATTTCTTTTTAATAGAGCAGGATGTTCAGTTTATTAAAGAGCAGTAGATGAAGTAAAAGCTGTGTGTATCAGATTAATATGAACCTCTGGGATCTGCAACCTCCACCTCTATAGAAATGAATGGATCTTATTTCTTAATAACAAAAACATTTGGAAATTACAATAAATTGAAACCTCCATAGCATGCTGATGATTTTGATTCTGTTTCTCCTGGATTACAGCCATGGTGGACTATAGTTCCAAACTGGCAGAAATCATAATCCTTTTATGGTTTTTTTTTATGATTATATATTTTTTTGTTTTTTTGGGGGGGCCCTAGGTAAATATAGTTAAAAGAGACTTTGGCTCTACTTTTAAGGGGAATCCTTATGGGCTGATACAATAAGGGGTGCAAATGTTTGCCAGTTCTATTAATTTGCAGCAACCAATCTGATTTTGGCTTTTTGCTGGGTTACTGTAGTTAACAGCTCATTGGTTGCTTCAGATTAATAGCACAGGCAAAAGTTTGAACCTTATTGCATCAGCCCTTTAGGGCTCGAAGCCAATGCAACGCTATTAGAGTGTTCTCACTAAGTTTGCTCTGATCCATTACCAGGTCCACATGTACCATGAGGCAGAGTGAGACATTTGTCTCAGGTGGCACCCCTGCACTGAAGAAAGGCGGCAGAGAGGCAGTTATAAAATATATAAAATATTTTTTTTCCTTGACCAGTCCCCTAGTAACAGAAATTTGGTTGTTGAAATCCTTTTTTATGGTTATTTTAGCTTTAGTAAGTTTGTTAGACTAGTTAGGGCCCTGCTGAAAAAGTCTACGTTGACGTGGGTGCAGGCTTACAAATCTTTTGGCTAAAATCTTTTATACTACAGAAAGTATGGCATTTTTAATGTATAGTAATAGTTGAACCAACATGTATAGCAGAGGTTATAAAATAAGTTATTTTGATTTGATTAACAAAAACCTGAAAGGAGCAATATGGTAGTGGCAAGTTGTTTGAGAAGGGGATGTAATATCTGTTTCTAATAATTTACATTATTGCTAATTGACTGTCTGAGGAACTGTTTAAATACCTATGTGATAGGAAGATATTGTAAAACTTTAGCCAAAGCACATCCACAAAGCCACACCCATTTTAAAGTGGAAGCACCGCGTGAAAGGGCAGCAATAAAAGGCGGCAAAAACCCTAGAAGTGCCCCTGTCCATTACATGTGTATTACGTGCATTTCAATAACACAGTGAAGTGTGGTGCACTTAGCAAATAATGCACAGCAGCAAACTGCAAAAATCCTGGGTCCTAGCCTATCGGTTCTTTTTATGTAGTTTTAAGATATTTGATATTTTATTATAAAATTCTTCTTGGCTAAGATGTTTTATTCCAGGGTGTGGTGTATTTTGAAAGGGTCATGCATATATTTTCTGTAAGTCATGAAAAGAAATAAGGATGAGCTCTAATATGTGTATTTGTTTCACATGACTTTACAAAGTTACCAGTACAGTGTCTGCTGTTTGGCTTTCCTCACTTTAAACCTTGATTATGAAATCTGCTACACAGCCTTTTAAATTAAGGATTGTGTAAAAGATAATAGATTCAAAAGTAGAGTACGGAGAACTAAACAAATATGTAAACAAAAACTAAACCCCCCAAAACAACCACAAGAACCCAGAGATTCCTTAGCATGGGTTTTCAGAACTGCTCTAGCATCATTAAAGGGGATAAATTCAATCATCCAAATGCTAGGGAATACATTTACATGGTTGTCATCAAATGTAATATACATGATTAAGTGTCCATGTGGGCTATTGGAGAAATAACACATCCAAGTTTAAATGAATACAGAAGGGCAATTAGAAACCCTGACACTAAAGACACTACAGTGAGCAGACACTTTAGGGAAAATGGGCACAGTGTAAGCCAATTAAGTTGTCTGGTAGTGGAGGAGGTAGGAAAATGAAAAATAAACTACATATCCCATTCTTATAAGTTGTGAGTATACTTTTTTAACACGTATTGAACTATGTATTGTGATTAAACAATATTCTTCTAGTATATGACATACATGTGGACTTTTTATCACATAGATTCAAGGACTTTTCACCTGGAACCTTTAATGAAATGGACTTATGCACTATATTTGTTTTTTCTATTCTTTCTATTTCTTTGATCTTTGTTATAATTATCTGTTTTATCCTCCACCACTAGAGGGGGCTATGTTGTACAAACCTCACCACTAGAGGGAGCTATTATTATTGGTATATATACCAGCACATGGGAAAAGGCCTCTGAGCCAAAACATTGTGCTATGTTTGTTTTGCACCATATGGGATTGTATCTTTTGAAACTGTATATTTTCTAGCAAGGAGATGGGTGGAACAAAGAGTTCTAATGCCATACAATTTATTGACATTGTTTGGGGTCCACTGTCTTAACTGCAGACACAGTCTGCTAATTTTTGATATGCGAGTATCTATAAAGGGAATGTCCAGCCTAAAATAAAATTTGAATATTCTGATAGAACCACCCTCAAATCTCATTTTCGAAATATTAAGAAATCTCAAAGATGCATCTGACAGGACTTACCTGCACTGGTCCCATAACCTGTTCCTGTTTCGAGCAAAAACAGGAGCAGAGAGCCTCTACGCTGACAGACGCCATACTTCCTGGTCACATCAAAATCACAAGAAAAAGCAGCAGAAGTCTTTGCAATTATTTATTGTCAAGTGAATAACAGAGACATGGCTAAAAAAAGGCAAAGTTAGGCAAAACATGTAGATACATATATGGTCACTGCGCTAATGTGTCAAAGTGCATTTTAAAGTGATAAAGTGCACGAAAAAAGTGCTAACAACAACACACCATAAAAAACAATAACCAAAAATCTAATATGATGAACAAGCTCAACATATAGTATCAGTATAATATGCGATGTAATGTGCAATGTACAATGTATCTCTGTGGCAGATACGACTGAATGATATATAAATCCAAAGACAGGTCTCCCTAAACCACCCCAAATAAAGTGCAAATAGTAGCAGCTTTCAAATATCGGAGGACTATGGTATATTAGACCCACCAAGTACAGCCTCTCTATCAGTAGGAGGGGAGGGATGCAAAAACGGGAGACATAAAGTAAAATGGAAGCCAGGTAAGTGCAAAGCAAAGTAAAGCATACTTATGTAGGTACGCCACAAAGTCCAAGGGAAGCCTTTATCATATTGGGAACAGAGCTGGACGCGTTTCTCCTGTAACCCTCAGGCTTCTTCCGCAGCTAGAGGAACTGGTCGCAGCTGTCAGGCAACTGGGTGTGACGTCACGCCATAACGTACAGCCGGGACCAGGAAGTAGAGCTGCTGTCAGCCACAGAGCAGAGGAGGAGCAACAAGGGACCGGGTTAAGGTCCCTTCAGAGTCATCTTTGAGATTTCAAAATATAGGGAAAATAAGGGTTTGGGGGGGTCCTCTAACAGAATATTAAAAGTTTATTTTAGGCTGGACATGGCTTTCAGCAAACAAATAGAAATAGATAATATAACTGCTTCTATGGCCATAGCTGGCCCCACCGAAGTCCCTATACTGTATTCCAGCTCTGCTGTACACTTAGTAGTTTTAGATGTGCTTATAAAGAAGATTTCACGGGGATCACTGAAACTGAAAGTACTGTGACAGGTACATTATTTTGCATTTTGTAGAAACAAATGGAAAAGAGGGAAGCTCTTCAGTACGTGTGAATAATTGTCCTTGATGTTAAGCCTGTTCAATAGGAAATAAAAACATACAAATCAATGCATGGGTATCAAGAATATCAAGGAGTTTTGCAGAATATTTCATGGACCACTTTTATGAATTATTTATAGGAGATCAGTTTATTATCTATACTAGATTTCTGCAGATAACTGCTTGTTATCATTTTCATATGAATATTATTTAAAATTAAAAGGCAGAAAGGCTTAAAACATAATTAGTTTTGACCCTTAACACAATTTAAAGTTGTAAGTATCTCTCCATCTATCTATCTATAGTATTTATGTAGTACCTATCTATTAATTTATCATCTATCTACAATATCTATCTATCTATCTATCATCTATCTATCTATCTATCTATCTATCTATCTATCTATCATCTATCTATCTATCTATCTATCTATTGTCTATCTATGCATCTATCTATCTATCTATCTATCTATCTATCATATATCTATCTATCTATTATCTATCTATCTATCTATCTATCTATCTATCTATCTATCTATCTATCTATCTATCTATCTATCTATCTATCTATCTATCTATCCTTATATTTATCTGCCTATCTATAGTATTTATATAGTATCTATCTATTAATTTATCATTTATCTACAGTATCTATCTATCTATCTATCTATCTATCTATCTATCTATTGCATTTATTTAATACCTATCTATTATTTTATCATCTATCTACAATATCTATAAACGTGCAGCTTACCTGCCAACAAACCAGAAAACTGCCTAACCCAATAACTTTCTGTCTGATGTTACAGGTATAACTTTGATTGTAAAAGGTTATCTGAACAGAGAGCATTGCCGGCAGTCTTGGTTCACATTGGTGCCAATGACAAAGTTAGAGGAGGAGGAGAGGTCCTTAAACAGGATTTCTGAGAGCTAGATGCTAAGTTAAAAGCAAGGACCTCCAGAGTAGTGTTTTCAGAAATACTACCGCAGCTACGTGCTATGCTAGGGAGACAGCGGGAGCTTAGGAGCATTAATGCATGGCTAAGAAGGTGGTGTAAGGAAGAAGCGTTTGGGTTTATAGAGAACTGGGCAGACTTTGCTGTCGGCTACAGGCTCTTTAGTAGAGATGGGTTACACCTTACTGATGGTGGTGCAGCTTTTTTGGGGGAGAAGATGGCTAGAGGGTTGGAGGAGATTTTAAACTAGGTTGGGGGGGGTATTAGCAGTCTCACTGGGATAGATAGCCTAGGAGGAAAGCAGGGTGTCGATAGGCCAGTGGTGGGTGGAAAGGGGTGTGGGGCTAGCATAGGGGGTAGGGAGGAATGTGTATTAAAGTGTATGAATAAATTACAGGATCATAATCTAAAATGTATGTTTGCAAATGCAAGAACCCTGGCTGACAAAATGGGTGAATTGGAGATGGTGAATGGTGTTGAATGAAAATTATGATGTAATAGTTAATAGCAGAAATATGGTTGAACAGTTCTCACGACTGGGCTGTAAATTTAGAAGGATATGCCTTGTTTAGGCAGGACAGAGAAAAAAGGAAAGGGGGAGGAGTATGTGTTTATGTTAAAAAAGAATTGAAGCCAAATTTAAAAGAAAAGATAATAGGCGCTGGGTTAACAAAGACTTTTAATTTCGGGAAAGCAAATTTTCCCAGGTTAAAAGTAGCTTTTCAGAATGTCAGCTGGGATAATGTATTATCAGGTATAGGTACTGAACAAAAGTGGACTGTGTTTAAGGCGATTTTAAGGCATTTCACATCTAGATTTATACTCTTGGAAAATAAATGTAAAAAAAAAAAATCCGTGCCCATGTGGCTGAATTCTGATGTAAAGAGGCAAATGGAAAGGAAGAAAAAGGCATTCAAAACCTATATTACCTATAGGTAGGATGATGTGGACTGAAAATGTGGCACTATTAATTAATGGGGATAAGTTAGTTACGGAGGATGGCGATAAAGCAAATTTCTTAAATATTTTTTTTCCCTCTGTATACACTATAGAAGATCCAAGCACAGATATCATAGAGTATAGTAGCAATAATGGTAAAAAAGATGCAAGTGCACTTTGGTTAACCGATGATATGGTACAGAAACTAAATAAGATTAATATTAATAAATCTCCTTGACCGGATACAATACATCCTCGGGTCCTTAGGGAGCTAAGTTCAGTTTTATCTACCAGTAGGCCATTGTTTCTTATTTTTGCAGATTCCCTCATGTCCGGATGTGTGCCTCTGGATTGGAAAAATGCTGATGTTCCAATTTTCGAAAAAGGGTAGTCGTTCACAGCCAGGTAATTACAGGCCTGTAAGTTTAACTTCAGTGGTGGGGAAGATACTGGAAATTTTAATAAGGGAACATATTCTTGAGTATGTTTCAAGGACTAACTTTATAAATAGTAACCAGCATGGATTTAGGAGGAATAGATCTTGTCAAATTAACTTGCTTGGATTTTATGAGTAAGTAAGTAGAAATTTAGACTCTGGCATAGCAGTAGATGTAGTTTACCGTACTTGGATTTTGCAAAGGCTTTTGATACAGCCCCCCATAGGTGACTAATGTATAAGTTAAGGTCTGTTGGTCTGGGGAGGCACATTTGTACATGGATAGAAAATTGGTTAATGAATAGGATGCAGAGAGTAGTTGTTAATGGGGCTTCATCATCATGGACTAAAGTGCTAAGTGGGGTGCCACTGGGTTCTGTGTTGGGGCCGCTTCTATTTAATCTATTTATTAATGATTTGGAAGTGGGTATTATCAGCAAGGTTTCTGTGTTTGCTGACGACACAAAACTTTGTTGACCATTAAAAACTTCAGAGGATGTGCAATCTTTGCAGGGTGATCTAGATAGATTGTCACATTGGGCTGCTAAATGGCAGATGAGATTCAATGTTAATAAATGTATGGTGATGCATTTGGACTTTAAAATACTTATACTATATAGGCTCTGTGTTAAGTGAATCCCTGTTGGAAATTGATCTTGGAGTTTTGGTGGATAACAAACTTAAAGGTAGCAAGCAGTGCCAGGCGGAAACAGCTAGAGCCAGCATGGTATTGTCTTGTATAAAGTTGCCTCTTTACATGGTAAGGCATAGCATTGGTAAGGCCTCATTTGGAATATGCAATTTTGGAATCCTGTGTACAAAAAGGACATCTTTGAAATGGAAAGGGTTCAGAGATGTGCAACTGAATTAATAAGGGGATTGGGGAAGCTTGAATATGAAGAGAGACTGAAAAAGTTACAATTATGTACGCTGGAGAAAAGGCGCTTGCGTGGGGATATGATTACTGTGTATAAATATATTAATGGACCATACAATAAACTATCTGTGGCATTGGTCACCAATAGAGCATGTCAGAGGACATGTGGCCATCCATTAAGACTTCAAGTTTGGAAAGGGTTTTTCACTGTGAGAACGGTAAAGCTATGGAACTGTCTTCCAGGGACGTTGTTATGGCAGGTTCATTGGTCAGTTTAAACAAGGAATGATACAAGTTACTGGTATTGATAAATAAAGTAGAGTTGATCCAGGGAAATTCTGATTGCCACTTGGAATCAGGAAGGAATTTTTTCCCCTTCATAAATTTGGTGGGTTTTTTTGCCTTCCTCTGTATCAACAGTTAGGCAGGAAATGAGGGTATCCCTAGATGGGTTGGACTGGATGGACATATGTCTTTATTCAACCTCAAATACTATACTATACTATACTATATTATACTATTGTGAAAATATCAACAGGTAAAAACCTTTATCAGATTGAATGTTGGATTGACTGTGACATCTAACAAGTGTATGACCATATCTATCTATCTATCTATCTATCTATCTATCTATCAATCTCTCTCTTTCTATCATTGACCTATCTGTTTATCATCTATCCATATTATCTATCTTTCATCTGTCGACAGTATCTATTAACAGTATATCTATTTAGTCCTGTCCCAAATCAAATAAAAACAAATATGCTAAATAAAATAAAATAGCTTTTATAACATTGCTGTCCCTTTTATACAGGGCATGGAACTCCAAGGTGACTTCTAATATCCTTATAATTTACAGTTGGGGTGCATGATTTATTATAACCTACCCTTGTGGCTTCTGGTTTCCTTCTCCTGGAACTGTAAGATTATAAGGCTATAATCTTACAGTTCCTCCCATAGAAATCCACTACAGGGGTAGGTTATAATCATATTATCATCATGTTTTGGTTGTTTTTTAGTTTTATGCTTATTGTAGATTTTTAAAATTCATAATATCAAAATGGATTTCTGCTCTGCAGACTGCGGGTAAAGAAGGAATAGGGCAGCCTGTTATAGCTCTCCTTGCTTCTCCCATTATTAGTAGTGTGACTGGCATTTGTTAATCACACACAGTTAATCAAATTCCTAAATCATGCATACATATCTAATCACAGCCGAAACAGCCACCAATGTTCAATTAAACTAAAAAAGCAGTCACCAAACATAATAGGGGGTGAAATGGAATCAGGCTCGTGTAGCATAGCCTAATGCCCTGATTTATGATAAAAAATTTAAAGGAAATCATTTATATTTCAACAAGTCTAAATAGCTCCATGAAAGTTTTATCCAAAGTGGCACAGTATTTATAGTCAGCTCTTTTCTAGTGGAGGTAATTAATAGACAGATAAATTTCAGGAAAAAAAAAACCTTCCCAAACTCATCATTACCGACTCTGTTTCTATTTACTGTAAAGGCAATAAAACAAAATGAAAAGCCGTCTTGAGATTATTATAAACTGCCTACCGGTGATGTAAAAATTATTTCTCAGCATCTCAGCTGTCCAGTAGCAAAGCAATGATAAGAAATGCCAAGCAATGGAACGGCTTACATTTTATCTGTCAACACAACAACACAAGGTTTGTTTTATCATTAGGGTAATAGGTTTTAGTCTCGGACAACACACTATTAAGTATCAAATAAATATGGGGGGGTTTGGGGTGCTGTGTATTTTTAAATAAACTAGAAGGCGATGAAAGTTTTTACTGGCAAGTCTTCCTGTATCTGAAACATCAGTCGTTCCTTTAAATAAAATGACAATTCAGATCATGTAGAAAAAGTATGGCACTAATTAATATGTTTCCCCTAATAGCCAGTGTCACAATGCAGTCTGTCAGAGTATATTGGGAGATTTACTTTCACTTTTGTTTAATGAAATAATATTATTTACCTATACATTTAAATAGGTTAGAATACAAATTTTGAATTTGCAAAGTAAAATGTTTTGAAAGGTTTGAAGTCTTTTCAATAGTTAAAGAGATCGAAGGGTTAAATGCCGGCCATTTTAACTCCGTACCATTGCAGTTAATCGTGTATATATGGTGGGCAGGATAGATCTGGTTGGTTTTCTATTCCAGTTCCCTATTGATATTACAATGTATGTTTAATTCACACAATACTGAAAAATGAGTTTACAGGAAAATTAGAAAACATGAATATTCTTTAACTAATGTCTGGGTTTCAGGCCCTTTATCATTTATAGAGCGTTTTACCAGGAACTTCGTGATGCAGTGGAAAAGATAATCAAAGGGCTTTGGAGAATACAAAACAAATACCATTTATTTGCAACAGACTCGCCCATATATCTGAGAAGATAGCTTTAATTAAAGCACTGAAATATTTATGCTGTTGGCCATGCTGTTGCTGCTGCACTGTCGAAAACAGACAAGAGTAGGCAGGGACAAACAATACTCTGTATTGCTGGCACAATATATAGAGACATAAAGGTGCCACCAATATGGAAAGTTGTACATGGCGATTACTGGTTTACAAACATGCTTACTGGAAGCAAAAATAGCATGCAAATGTGATTTGAAAATGTACTTACTTAAAACAGAAAGATATACAGACAGATTGCTATTTTTTATGCATTCTTAGTTACACATTATGATTGTTCTATTTTGCTATTGTTAAAAAAATTATGGGAGATTTATATTTAAAGGGCAAGTCCAGCCCCAAAATGAAAACTCACATACAGGTAAATCACCCCCCAAAACCTTAAAGGGTATCTCCACTCGTATTTTCAAGATTTGGGAATCCAGTTCTATTGAAGAACGGGAGGTAAAGGAGCTGTGCCTTACCTTCCATTCTTCAATAGAACAAACAGGAGCCAGGAGAGAAGGTAAGAAACTTACCCGCTCGCTCGCTCCCCCGGCGCTTAGTCTGACAGGTCCCGAAGGACCTTGTCTTCTATGCGCATGTGTGATCTATGCGCATAGAAGACAAGGTCCGTCGGGACCTGTCAGACTAAGGGAAGCGAGCGAGCGGGTAAGTTTCTTACCTTCTCTCCTGGCACCTGTTTCTTCTATAATAGAACGGAAGGTAAGGCACAGCTCCTTTACCCACCGTTCTTCAATAGAACTGGATTCCCAAATCTTGAAAATATGAGTGGAGATACCCTTTAAACGGTAATAGTTTGAAAGCCGAAATATATAAGTCTAACCTGAAATCCTGCACAATGTCCTGTTTCCCCTGTTTCTGCTTCCTGGTTCTTCCAGTTAGCAACTGTCAGTTATGGATTTGACAGTTGACATCACAGCCAATGACTGAATGTTAACCCCCTGTCTGCCTCTTCTGAGCATGTCCAGGCTCAGTACAGTTTTCTAAATTCCTCAGTTTCCATGAGGCATCCAGAAGCATAGCAGGCATACAGTAATAAATTCATAGGACAAACTATATCAACATATTTTAAAGAGGCCATTCTTTCTAAAAGATGTTCTTATGAGGGTGGATTTGCCCTTTAATTCATCCTATCAAAACTTTTTCCTGATTGGCTGCTATGGATTATTGCACTGCTACAAAATCTTTATACATTTCCCCTGTATCGTTTGATCAATGAAACATATATGGCAGACATACTGAGCATATAAAAAGGTGCACATCATGCTTCTGGGCCATAACAGGAGACTTAGTTAATCCAACCATAAGAGGCTGCTTGCAAAAACAAACTACATTTAAAAAAAACCCATTTTCATTAAATTTAGTTTATTTTTACAGGCGTGTCTTTGTAACCATTTTCTCATCAATGACTGGCAGATTATAGAGATTAGAGAGTTTACAAAAAAATATAAAAAGTTACTGATATTAATACATAAATTATTGTTGATCTATGGATTCTACCAAATGCCCCACCCCATTGCTAGACCCTACCCCACCACCGTTTTTGATGCTTTCCGTTCTGTTGGATCAGTTGTTAGGCAGGACCTGCAACGTGTAAAATAAAAAGGTAAAAAAAATTAAAAATTGATGGAAATATGTTTTTAATAAATTTGTATGATACAAACAGATTTGTTGGGAGATATTTCCATATTTAAGCGTGTATTTTCATGATCTGTATTTTAAGATGGGTTGTGAGGGCAATATTGTGGAAGTTGCTACAGCACCAAAGATTCTTGTTAGCCCTGTACATGTGGCAAATACAAGATGACTTTCTTCTTTTTATATATATATCATGAATTATAGTAGAATGCACTCACAGGTCTAATTATTTCTTAAATCCAATTTAAAACATTGACATGTTTCCCTCATCAGGAAAAGCTGTTGTTTGTTACATATATATATATATATATATATATATATATATATATATACCATGTGAGTAATCTGCAGCACCAAATCAAATGTAATCTAATTGCAGTATGGGCTATGCCACACTAGATTTTCTTATGTGCTTCTGAACGGTCGCATTGCATGCGCTGCTCTGTGATCTGTTTTCGGGGCATATGCGATAAGGTTTTTTTTTCACATGTGATTTTCCCGCACATTGCTGTCCGGTGTAGTGTGGTCTCAGCCTTATTAACAAAAAAGCTAACATCTGATTGGTTGTTGAAAACAGCACAACATTTTGCATCAGCCCCAGAGTTTCAGGACACCAAAGGTAACTAACTAAACCAAACTTATTGTTTATAAATATTACTTTACTTCCCCTTTAAATCTAAACTTTCTGTCTTTATAATAGTGAGTCTATCCTAAACTTAATCTGTATAAACATGTTGCAACAGGCGTATTGTGCTGACAGGAAGCCTCATTAAAGACCCCGTAAGCGCACTGAATGTTGGACAAGCATGTGGCATTATTGTTTTACATCATAAAACAGAAAGAAAAAGATCCTGGATGACACGGCTATTCCATTGCATAATCTGATTTGGGATAAGTATAGATTTACCCAGACAGTGAATTATTTATCACCTAAACAGCACAGCATCAATTACCTGTCATGGTGCTCCTATTCATTAAGGAGATTGGACAGCCCAATTTAACAATGCCAGTGGAAGTTGCTAAGTTACAACAGTTGATGGACCAATGACAGGCTTTTGCTACCACTTAACAAACTATGAAGACAGTATTGGCTCTGTAAAGAGATACTAGAAGTAATACCTGTTGCACAAAAGCCAATCTGCAGACACTGGGCACTTGAAACCTGTAAAACCAGTGTATTTATTCCACAGCATCTAACAATGTGCGTGTTTTAGAGCATATAAAATATGTATAATGATAATGTGTGGTGGTAAAAAGATTCAATGTCTTGGCAAAGTAAATGGTGAAAAAGTATTGATCATTTAGTAGGAAATGCAATAGAAGTTTATTTATACAGTACTAGAAGGATTTAAAGGGGAACTAAACCTCTGGAAAAATCTTACAGTGTATTGTAATTTAATTTATTAACTCATATAGCAGGTATTAGGAAGACTATTTTCAGTTTGATTGTGTTTAATTATCTTCTTGCTCATTTCTGCGCTAGGGCCTCCCACTAGAGACCTACACATGTCCACCTTTTTTTGCTCTCATCCACTTCAGATCCACCACCCACACATATTACTTACCCACATCCTTGAAGGATCTGGGCCTGCAAAAGACTAGACTTGTTTTACAGCTGATCCAGATTGCACTCTTGGATAACGACTTAGTGGTACACCCTGTGTACATTTTAAGGGCATGTCCAACTTCAGATTTATATTTTACATACAGGTTAAGTAGCCCCCAATAAATACATACAATACAAGGATTGTGGAAGCACTCCAATTAGGCTAACTTACAACTTCATTTAGCGGAAGTGCTACTGATCTGGTAAAACATTTATACAAACATAGAAATGATAATCAATGCACATTCCTGGGCCCCATACAATATCATATTATCTGCACACTGGCATACTTTATAAACAAAGGGGTTTTAGTATACATTACTGTGATCGCATGAATGAAAAGCCTTCCAACCACGTCAAGGTAACCCCAGTCTGGAAGGTCCTAACGTCTAACCTTTTTTACTTCATTTACCATTAGCAAACCTTTGCTTTTCTCATAGTTGTGCATTGGATCCATATAACAGGCTTTCTCACTTCCCCCCAGCCCTTTGGCTTTTTAAAATGAGGGAAGAGGCCATCCACCCAGTGCTTTATATTAAAGGCATAGGACCTCCCATAAAAGGGGCGTGTTGGGGGTGCTATTACTACATGGAAGCTTGACCAAGCCTCCCAATAGATACATACAATAAAAGGATTGTGGAAGCACTCCAATTAGGCTAATTTACAACTACATTTAGTGGAAGTGCTACTGTTCTGGTCAAACATTTATACAAACATAGAAAAGATAATCAATGCACATTCCTAGGCCCCATACAATATCATATTATCTGCACACTGGCATACTTAATAAACAAAGGGGTTTTAGCATACATTACTGTGATCACATGAATGAAAAGCCTTCCAACCAGGGCCGGATTTACACCTCAGGAGCCTGTAGGCCCAAAGAGCCTGGCACCCTTAGCCCCACCCCTAAACACAGACCACACCCACAAAACACACCCATTTTCTCATTTTGGGGGAAGAAAATAGACTATAAAGGGGTTGGATTTGTGGGAGATTGACAGCTGCCCCTCCAACCTCAGGCGCCACTAGGCGCGTGCCTACTGTGCCTAATCCGGCCCTGAGTTAATCCCAGTCTGGAAGGTCCTAACTGTTAGAATAAATATCCTCACTAGTCCCCCGGACTCTGATTGATGCCTGTCAGACGCACTAAGAGACCTTTTTACAGCGCCGGGAGATAGAGTTGAACCACACATCTTTGTAGCAAAAATCTAACTCACTTTATTTAGTTATTACATTGAGTTTTCACAAAGAGAAAAAGGGGGCGTGGCCAGACACAGTGTCTGCCGATGACGTACTAAAACCTTGGAATGTAGGAGGCAAAAGACCTTGAGATAACGTATTATCTATGGCCATGAGAAACAGCTTTGGCTTGGTACATTTTGAGAAAAACAGACTAAGTAATATGGACACAAAATGGCGTCGAAAAACAAAATGGCTGCTATTAGGCTAAGTGATTATACAGAATATATAAAAACCTAACACTAACTTCTAACCTTTTTTACTTCAATTAGCAAACTTTTGCATTTCTCATAGTTGTGCACTGGATCCATATAGCAGGCTTTCTCACTTCCACCCAGCCCTTTGGTTTTAAAGGGCTATTAAAGGCATAGGACCTCCCATAAAAGGGGCGTGTTGGGGTCGCTATGCCCCTTTTATGGGAGGTCCTATGCCTTTAACATAAAGCACTGGATGGATGGCCTCTTCCCTCATTTTAAAAAGCCAAAGGGCTGGGGGGGAAGTGAGAAGGCCTGTTATATTGATCCAATGCACAACTATGAGAAATGCAAAAGTTTGCTAATTGAAGTAATTGAAGTAAAAAAGGTTAGAAGTTAGGACCTTCCAGACTGGGGTTACCTTAATGTGGTTGGAAGGCTTTTCATTCATGTGATCACAGTAATGTATACTAAAACCCCTTGGTTTATTAAGTATGCCAATGTGCAGATAGTATGATATTGTATGGGGCCTAGGAATTTGCATTGATTATCTTTTATGTTTGTATAAGTAGCCCCCAAAGCTCATTTTCTTTATTATACTTAATATATAATAATATACATGTATCGAAAATGGGGTTAGGGGGGCTGTTTAAGATTTATATAAAATGTCATTTTGAGGGTGGAGATGCCCTTTAAAAGTGAGAATAGGGGAGGAGTGTGGTAGGTAGGTATAATTGTCCTTTAATCCAAACTTTATGAACAACAAAAAAAAGAAACACAGTCCTTAATACTCTTCGAGACATATTTCTGGTGCAAACATCCACTATTCCCACCCAATCCACTTAACACTAGACTGGCAGATATGGAAATGTTTTTGCCTTTCCCTTTTACCCATGGTAATGTTTTAACACATTTAAACTTGTAAATTTTAAACTTGAGAAATAAATGTGTCTTTTACTATGAGAATTTCAGTCTTTTACTGTATTGAACGTACAATACAACATTGAGAATTAAGCTAAACAGATTCTATAAATATCTGACTGCAAATGATTGGCTGAAGCTTTGGAATACTTTAATGTACAGGACGGTGACCAACATAAAGATGCGTTAAAGATGCACCACTTCTTCACTGTGGTGGTAATCATATTGTCCTTGTCGTTATGCTACAGGAATCAATTAAATGCAGACAGTAGAATAAATGCTGTCATCTTCCTGTCACCGCACATTAGCATCATAAGTAAGACATTAACACACTTCGAATGGTCCCTCTGCTGGCCTGCCCTATGTAAAGTCTGTTCCTTCTGGCCACAGGCTGCATCTTTTCAGTCTCACTGCCGTTGTTATTCCCAGGTAGGATGTCAGTGTTACAAATTGAGCCTTGTTATGTTTTATTAAGTAGGAGAGTCCACTGGGCCAGGTTCCTGGCTTTGCTGCCCAAATAAACACTTGGCATTCATATCTGCATTGGATGGAATCCACTCCATGTATGAACCTAAAGTTAATAATGACAATGATTAGCGAGCTTGAAAAAAGTGTGTCCTAATATTCCCCAGAGATTTTTCTGTAGTTAATCCCTGATGTGTACAGGAATATAAGTAAATACATTACATTGACTATAATTCACTATAGATCATGTGAAATGGAAATGTGGCAGTAAGATTCCAACACTGAACAGGTAGACCCTATTAATAGAAAGGTATGGCACTAATTAAAAGGTATGGCACTAGTTAACCCCTTAGTATTATATAATGTAGGGGGGGTGCTGAACAGATAAAGATAAGAAATAAACAAAATAAACAAAAGAGAAAGAAAATCTGCAGCACTCACTTGGTAATGGTGAAAAATATTTACATTCCTTTATTTAAGTATGTACACACATGCAATGTGGGACTGGTCATGTGCAAAAGACAGCTATTAAAAAGGAAAGGAGTCTATAGCATAAACAATGTCTATACTTATCTGTCCCTATGCATGGCTCAACACTTATATAGACACTGCTGCACACAGAAAGATCTGCTAGATCAGAAATGGTAGGTCATGCGGGCTTTCTCAAAGGTACATGCTCGTGACGTCCGTCTGGCTAAATTTTATAGGCCCCAGTGTGGATCCATCTCGTCTCTCACGCATTCGCATAACCACGCGCAATGACGTCACCATACGTGATGACATCACCACGTAGCAGTGTAGTGACGTATAAATGTCAGAATACGAATGTGCAATCGTGCATACGTACACCACATTAATATTGGTAACAGGAGTAACAGGCCAGGTCGCCCATGCACTCACTACTATAATAGCTATGAAGCGGACGGCACTTATGCATGTCACTATAGAAGATAGGACCAACAAATTTCTGCAAAATGAAAACCCAATAAACAAAATGTACCATTCAAAAAAGTACGAACGTTATAACATGACCCAGCACAGTATTTACTATGCAAAGACGTGTCAATATATCTAATATATTCAAATAACAATTTTAACAGCCTTAGGTCAGAGATTCTATGCGATTGGAGTATTAACTTATAGCTTGAAACAATCTTTATTGTCCATTTTCAGATACCCATTTTTTTCCCACCATCACAGCAAAGTTTGCAATTTATCCTAAATAATTACAATTCCCTATACAATCCAGTGATCTTAATATGTTTCTCATGTCTTGGATTTGTTTAAAGAATGTGCAAAGAATGATGTTGTTATCATTACACACTGACCCTGGAAGGCAAATTTACAGTTGCTAGTTTACAAATACAGATGTTTACCAGACATGTTCATATCACGCAAGTACAAGTACCTACCAATCAACGTAGTTAGTAACTTGCTGCAATAACTTTTTATTTACATTTATTCCAGGCATGGAAAGAGGCAAGAGAGTACATCCTATGGTGGAAAGTTTAAGTAACTGTAGTCACATGACAATGTTAGTTTCTGATATCTGGTCATCCCTGATTGCTTGATTAGATCTTTTTGATCCTACACAGATGTAATTGATCTGAAAGTGATAAGGTCTATAGAACCTGTAGAACTACCTTTCTGATGTTTTGTGTTACTTAGGTTATTAGTTTGGTCTGATGGTCTGATGTCATACTCTTAAAACCTCACTGGTCTTGCTGTAATACTTCTCATACACTATAACAGTGTCGGACTGGCCCACTGGGTTACAGAGGACAGAGGAATCCCCTGGTGGAGTAATAGCCCACTCAAGAAAATAGAGAAAACTGCTTAAATTTACCGTAGAATGCATTCTAATAAACAAAAGGAGCCAGTAGGAGTAAGATATATAAATAAGTGATAATAGAAGTATGAAATGTTAGGTGGCCCCTAAATTAAACCCCAGTCCAACACTGCATTACAAGAAAAAATAGAAACATGCTACATCCAAGTTGGTGAAGCTGAACATAAATGCAAGAACTATCATGCTATAGGAATCCATTATCACACAACATTCCTATAGCATGTTATACTGGTCATATATATGCACCTTTTACCATTCTATGGGACATATTAATAAAGGCTATCTCTCAACAACGCTCCTTTAATGATCTGTAATTTTACGGCAATCGTGATTGTACGATCACCTATACAATACCATTGCAGCAGTCTACCAAGAAATCTTTCCGATTTGGCCCAATGTATTAATACTAGTGCTTTTCAATATTTTTGAAATCTAGAAAATTATCCAGCCCACTATTGAAGCTATTTAATGAACTTGGCCTTACCACATCTGCTAATGGAAAAGAAAGTGTCTAGCCCAACATGGCACTACTGAAAACAGGCTAACCTGTGCTGTGTGGCAACTCCTTAGCTGGCGATACTGTATAGGAATGCACAATTGGAGATACTATATGGTTTCTAACAAATAGACAATACACTCCCCCTTTCAGATATAAAAAAGACTAGATGACATTTTGATGTCTGATGAATTCGTAGCCACAGGAGACCATGCAGTGGTGCATTATAGTAAGCTGTCTCCAAATAATTTTCACATGAATTACTAAAGTGCCATATATCTATAATTCATTGGTATTTAAATAAATCACAGGGACAGGGTTTCTGAAGTTATTTGAAATAAGGTGCTCTGAATATTAAATTGTGATTACTTTAATGGACAGCAACTCATGTAGCATCATAATGACAAGCCAAGCAGGAGGTAAACTCACTCGCTTGTTGAAAATAAAAAGTATTGCCCTTTGTGATGTTATGGCAGCAACGTTTTACAAGTTTTCATTGAAATCCATTTTCACTATGGAACACATGATTAATTTGTAAACAGCAATGGATTTGTGTTGGAATTGGTACTTGCAGTATATATGTGTGTATTCAGACACACTCTTCTTACTGTATATATATGCTATGAAATGCTTCAACTAATGGTACATTCTTAGATTTCCACTTTCTGAATCACTGGTCAAATTGCTTGAGGCAGAGTTATCAGATACAGAACCCAGTGGGTTTAATGTGTCCCGCAGGAATTGGAAAAGTCTTACTTTATTCAGTTATGTCATTTAAAATCTACCCTAGTAAACTTGATAGGTATGTGTTGATCTATAGGTTTTTTTAAAATCTTTTTTCATTACACACTTCTCTTTTTAGATCATTGTCTGTCTCTCCCGAATACTTCATAATTATATATAATTATATAATAATACTATATTATTCATAATCACAATTATGAATACTTCATAATTATATAATTTTTGTGGGTTTGTAGAGAGAAAACGCACTCCTTCTACTTTATATTCAATTTATTTGTGACATAAACAGTGCACAACGTTTCAGGGTTATCCCCCTTCCTCAGGTGCACCTTTGGGAGTCTGGGAGGATTTTTTCCCCTTTATACTGTTTTATTTTTTTTGCTTCTGGATCAGCTGTTAGGCAGGAAATGTGGGTATTGCCGAGTAGGTTGAACTAGATGGACGTTTGTCTTCCTCAAATACTATACTTTACAATACTACACAGTACTATAATATACTGAACTATACTATAGTACAATACTATACTATCCTTTACTATATTATACAGTACAATACTATACTATATTATACAGTACTATTCTATACAATACTATATTATACTGCACTATACTGTACAATACTATACTACATTATATTATACTGCACTATACTATACTATATTATACTGTACTATACTATATTATACAGTACAATACTATACTATCCTATACTATATTATACAGTACTATTCTATACAATACTATACTACATTATATTATACTGCACTATACTATACTATACTATACATTATACTGTACTATACTATACTGTACTATACTATACTGTACTATACTATATTATACTGTACTATACTATAATTGTGTCCTATAAGAAATATTCTCTCTGATGTCTGTGTTTCTTGTATATCAGTATTGCACTGGGTGAGATTAGGCACATTATTGGATATAAACAATGTCTATTGGCAGAATCCTATTTAAAGTCTGTTCTAATGAATGGAGCAGCCATGTGATTACTGGAGGTCATAATAAGGGACGAGATATTTAACCCTCTGTGCTGGGATAGTGATGAGGTCCTGGTTACAATACTAAGACCTTCTAGACAGGGCCAAACTAAACCCAAGTTAAGGCAATGGGGGGTTTAATGTGTTCGGAGAAGAAATCTTGGGGGTCCCTGATTGTTCCAGACCATGTGATGTCCAGAAATTAACCAACAATGGATGGAATTGGAACAACCTCTATAGGGAAAGTATCTACAGCATTTCTAATGTAGAGATGATGTGAGGAGACATCTACATGGATAGAAAGACACTTGTAAGGTATCTGAATGTTACACTCATGCCAATGGGCCCAGTACAATGACACGGACACCTGGACTTGGGGCCCTCAGCTCGGTACATCAGAGATTGTCCCTTTCTTACCTTCAGGCCTAAGTCTAACTCTTTCAGGGAGCGTTTGATCTCCTTGGTCAGGCCGTTCATCCTCTCGCACTCCTGGAAAGCGACCACAATGTACGGCGTCCTCTCTTCCACCTTGGCCATGAGCTCGGGGATGTTAAACTCATCCGGTAGCTTTTCTAAGATCTCATCCAATGTCGCCTTCACCTGTGCGAGTACAAACACAATCAGCACCTCAAACTGACCCCATCCGTACAGACCTTTCCTTTAAGGGACCATGGAAAGTCTAATGGGGGATTCAGAAAACCACTTCTGTGACTTCTAATATCTTTATAATTTACAGTAGGGGGTACATTTCAAAATATATATTAATAGTTCAGTTTATAGCTTATTGCATCATTTGTATGACCATGTATTACATCCCCATGGATATCTGTGATGTACCTTCTCTTCTCGAGTAGCTCCGCCTCCCTCTCCCCCACTGTTGTCTCTGGGCTGCATTTCTAGCACAGTACGGAACAGTTTCTCGGATGTCTGAGTCAGGAAGCCAATCTCTGCATTGGGATGAAGGCCGTACAGGTACGGAGACTCCGCTGGCAGGTTGTCATCTATGTACTGAGACGAAGTCATTTGTTAGTAAATATTTCACTTGCTATGACATTAAAGGGCAACTAAAGCCACAGAACAAAACTGAACCAGAAGTCAGGACACCTTGATATAAAACCAGTAATCTGCGTCTTACCTCTCATTTTGATACAGGCGCTGTATAAATTACATATGGTTTGTGCTTTACTTCTCAGCATTCTAGTATCAGACAGTTTGGTCAACGACCATTATATGTTCTGCACATGCTCAGTCCTTAGCTATGGCAGGAACTTGTTACAGTTGGTCACACCCATTAATAATATCTAGCCATTCCTTTTACAGGACAGATAAAGCAAGGAAGCATGTGACTGAGGTCAGGAGGTGTGGTCTGACACTGCACATACACACAGATAATCCATCCAGTTCTTAACAGGCTTTGATTTACTTTAACAGAGTTTACTAAAGTGGCATTTTATAGTTTATTGGTGTTTTTAGGGGGGTTGTTTTCAGATTCTGGAGTGTAAAAAATTGGGTTTAGTTCTCCTTTAAATAAAGATGCCATGTGTTATTGCCCATACAGTATTGTACGGCCGTGGTCCTAATTTTACAATAACCTGACATTTTGGAACGTTCTGATATCACGGGTTTATAAAGACCGTCCTAAGATCCAACTCGCCCGATTTTCAGTGCCCAACACTAGTTACATCTATGAGCCCCCTTAGGCCTTAAAACCAACAGACTCCGTACTGGAGCTTGTACTACATGAAACGGCAGCCCTGTAGAACCTTACTGTACGCCGATACCATTGATTCTATTTATTTTTTTATTTATTTTGGTGATACTGGTGCTTTAAAGAGAAAATGGCATTTTTGATAAATACGTTGGGTAAGATCTCCCTATATACAGTATAATATAATAATAATATAGGTAGGAGCTTCCATATGGTTATGGTTTCCCTTAACCAGTAAAGTAGGTGGGAATAGACCTCACACACAATGTTCCAATATAAAGGTTGATAAGTGCTGGGTGATGCTTTGGTACCACGGCCAGTGCCAGTAATGAAGGTGGGTACATCATATTGTGTATATATTCTAGCTGCCATATTGTAGAATTGAGAATATACCTGGTGGTATCCATTATAATCCATGTTCCGGGGTAGTGGGAATCCTGGCGCCAAAAACAGGGCCCCTTCTAACATCTCTGGTTTAATAAACTCCTCCAGGTATGTCCTGCAGAGCCTTCGATCCCAGTCATCCGTAATGTGGCCCCCATACATGATCTCCCCAAACAGGTAACGCAGGTCATCAAACGGCACCTGCAAAGAGAGAAACAGTCAGGTATAAAGGAAGGTCATGTTTGTAATGGGCACAATTTTCCTTAATGAGCTGTGATTGGTGAATTAGCAGCCCATCAACTTCATGTAGCAAGCAGTGCCAGGCGGCAACAGCCAGAGCCAGCATGGTATTGTCTTGTATAAAGCGAGGTATGGATTCAAGGGAGAAAAATGTTATTCTCTCTCTTTACAAAGCATTGGTAAGGCCTCATTTGGAATATGCAGTGCAATTTTGGAATCCTGTGTACACAAAGGACACCTTGGAAATGGAAAAGGTTCAGAGAAGGGCAACTAAATTAATAAGGGGATTTAAATACATAATACATTAACAGCCAATACAATACACTATCTGTATAGAACGTCAGAGGACACAGGGCCATCCCTTAAGACTTGAAGATAAAAGGTTTAGGCTTCAAGTTGGGAAAGGGTTTTTCACTGTGAGAACGGTAAAGCTATGGAACTGTCTTCCAGTGGACGTTGTTATGGCAGGTTAATTGGTCAGTTTAATAAAAAGCTGGATGAGTTTCTACATTTCAAGTCCAGTTGATCTAATTGAATACAACAGATATACCATGACCTGGATGAATGAGAACCTTCACAAGCAATACTATACTATCCTTTACTATATTATACAGTACAATACTATACTATATTATACTGTACTATTCTATACAATACTATATTATACTGCACTATACTATACTGTACAATACTATACTACATTATATTATACTGCACTATACTATACTATATTATACAGTACTATTCTATACAATACTATACTATACTGCACTATACTATACTATACTATACTATACTGTACTATACTATATTATACTGTACTATACTATATTAACAGGGATACCCAGCCAACCTAAACCCATACAGACTACACCCTCCCTTCATATTCCACCCTTTGCATTGGTGTCAGTAGGTTGTAGGTTCCATTAAAGTTTTGCTATAGGGCCTAGTGGAAATGATGGTAAATTGACTCCTACTAATACATTTTCCTTTGGTGTGTACATCCACATGTCAGTGTAGAGAGATTTACAGGGACTGGCCCAATATAACATTAACAAGGGACTTTCATACAGAAATGTGCCAATGATTAAAAGGTTTACAGGCCAGGTGGGATAGGATAGTAGAGAGACTACCATGACCATTCTGTTAATAAGCCCACATTCCCCCCGTGTTTATGGCGGAGTTCCTCCCATCACACACCTTTGCGTTGGCCTCCAGATAGTTGAATAGGACGTTGACAGATATGGTGAGGTCTCCGGTGTTAAAGGGGTAGGAGCGGTTCCAGCCCTGGGGTCCGAATTTCCTCCTCTCGGCCACCACAGCATGAAAATAGCACAGAGCAAAGAGGATGCTCTTAAACTCCGTGTCTTTAGAGCACATCTCTAGCGTGTCCTGTACATGTAATAAAAGACACGTTATAAATACAGTCATATAATACATAAGGACGGACTGATCTCATCAGCTAATAGTCCAGTCTATGGATCACAACACCAGCTTATGTTTATAATATATCTTCTATTCTGCATATTACCGTTTTTACTCCCCAGGGCCCATTTCACATCCCATGTACCATCACTCCAGTGATGGGAATACAGAATCATAGCTCATTGTAATGATCTTCAGCAACCAATCAAATGTTATCTAATTGCAGTAACCCAATAAGAAGCCGACATCTAATTGGTTGCTGCAGTCAGGAAGGAACAGTCCCCAGTCCAATCACCTGGTTGAAGTTATCCAAGGCTTTGTGCAGGTTGGCGTGCATGCCAGTGGGGGGTTCATTTGTTATTTTGATGGAGTTTTCCAAAATACCCTGGGGAATGATGTGCCCGTCGGGCGACCCCGCGGGTTCAGCGCTGATAAACACCCGGAAGTTCTCGTGACTCCCTTCACTGAGCTGTTCCAGTCTCTTCTCCAAAGTGCTGAGCCACTTGGCAACAAGATGAATGTTCTAAAAGGAAAAGGACATTAGGGTCATTAGTAAGACTTGGCACCCTCTAAACCAGTGAGGTCGACCTTGGCACTCCAGGTGTTTAGAAACTACAACTCCCAGCATGCCTTGGTCACATTCTGCACCTACCTTGTGAGTTCAGTGTCTAAACCTCATATTATAACCAGTAATGTTACAGACAATTGTCTTTCCACCCAAATTCACTATCGGGTTCAGAGAAGTCCCCTTCACCCCTACAGACAGCGCCCCCTACCCTACATCCCTGTGCATCGCAGCGAAAACACACCAGCAGCACATATTGGGTTCGTTCTGCTTGACTGGGAACCTGAGACAACATGAAAAGTCAACTTTATTCTGAAAGTCTGAGGCCATAGTCTGTGCTGGAGGCCATAGCGGGAAATGTGGGTGATCTGTCTGTTACATGACTACAGCCCCAGTAGCAAGGGGAGATTGCTGGGAGTTGTAGTTTATTTAGATTGATACACGTTTCTTACCTGCAGGATGACCCAATGACCTTCTCGTGCGGCCAGATCCAACACCTGTTCAGCCACCACTTCCTGGCCTTGTCCCAGGGACACGTTGTGAAAGTTCTGATTATCGAACGTGTAACCCAGTTTTCTACCTGTAAATAACAAGGTCAGAAACACAACATTCTAGGTGATAGACAGTGGATGGACACTGAGTCCCAGCAAAGGATGCTGGGACAGCAAGCTTAATAACACAACCTGGATGTGGAATAGACCGTACACTATTTCATATTGCTGTAATGTCCAGAGACAGACCAGGTAGGTCCACAGCAAAGCATCACCAATTACTAACACCTCCCCCATAGGGGGATCCAATAATGGGCCCATTATAATGGTCTGATATAGTTGTATTGTAACCCCTGTGATTGTGTCACCCCAAGCAATAGGACGTTCCTGACCTCATGGTTATTTTGTGAATGAATGAAGTTTGTCGCCAGAAGAGACTATAACTTTATTACATTTGAATTGAGGGTCTACAACAGACTGAGCAGACCACCCTGCTGTTGGTATCCATGTTTCTTGTGAATTGCAATCACCCCACCCACAGACATTACATAGTCGCCCCTTTCGCCCTTGGTAGGCCTGTTATTAGGTTGCTTGTTACCCAACTGGTCACCCATACATCTAACTAGTCGCCCATACATCTAACTGGTCGCTCATACATCTAACTAGTCGCTCATACATCTAACTAGTCGCTCATACATCTAACTAGTCGCCCATACAATACATCTAACTAGTCGCCCATACATCTAACTAGTCGCCCATACATCTAACTAGTCGCCCATACAATACATCTAACTAGTCGCCACTAGTCGCCCATACATCTAACTTTTCGTCCATACATTTAACTTGTCGCCTATACATCTAACTAGTCGCCCATACAATACATCTAACTAGTCGCCCATACATCTAACTAGTCGCCCATACATCTAACTAGTCGCCCATACATCTAACTAGTCACCCATACATCTAACTAGTCGCCCATACATTTAACTTGTTGCCCATACATCTAACTTGTTGCCCATACATCTAACTTTTCGCCCATACATTTAACTTGTCACCCATACATCTAACTAGTCACCCATACATCTAACTGGTCGCCCATACATCTAACTAGTCGCCCATACATCTAACTAGTCGCCCATACATCTAACTTTTCGCCCATACATTTAACTTGTCGCCCATACATCTAACTAGTCACCCATACATCTAACTAGTCGCCCATACATTTAACTTGTCGCCCATACATCTAACTAGTCACCCATACATTTAACTTGTCGCCCATACATCTAACTAGTCACCCATACATCTAACTAGTCGCCCATACATCTAAAGACTCTTCTTCTACTACCCATAATTCTTTTATCTAACAAACAGATTGTTATTTAGCCTACACACTGTGGGGAACATGCCAGAGACAGGGGTATAATCTTACTGCCAACATGGGGTTGACTATTTACAAGATGACAGACATGGATAGTGACAGGACACAGAAGGCCCCTCATTGTTTCATCTCTGAGCTCACACCCACCACCTCCCCTGTACAAACCCTTGTACCTTGTTTCTCTACATCCTTCAGAGGGTCCACTCCCGGGGATAAGATGAAAAACATGGGGGTAGCAGGTCCAGACTCCTCGAAAGATGTTGCAAAATCCAGGGACCTTCCCACCACATATTTACTTCCTAGTTTTTCTTCCACAAAGTCCCTGAAAATTGGACATTTAATGGTCAGTAGGACGCAGTCATATCAAGGGACAGTTTACGGACTTTACATTAAGTCTGTGCTCTAGTAAACCCCAACATCCTCTACTGTAAGTGGTGCAGTTGTACTGGACAGTAGGTAGTATAATGTTCCTTCTGTTTAGATACATTGTGTCCTATAAGAAATATCTCTCTGATGTCTGTGTTCTTGTATATCAGTATTGCACTGGGTGGAGATTTAGGACATTATTGGATATAAACAATGTCTATTGGCAGAATCCTATTTAAAGTCTGTTCTAATGAATGGAGCAGCCATGTGATTACTGGAGGTCATACATAAGGGACGAGATATTTAACCCTTGTGCTGGGATAGTGATGAGGTCCTGTACAATACTAAAGACCTTCTAGACAGGCCAAACTAAACCAAGTTAAGGCAATGGGGGGTTGTTTTAATGTGTTCGGAGAAGAAATCTTGGGGGGTCCCTGATTGTTCCAGAACATGTGATGTCCAGGAAATTAACCAACAATGGATGGAATTGGAACAACCTCTATAGGAGAAGTATCTACAGCATTTCTAATGTAGAGATGATGTGAGGAGACATCTACATGGATAGAAAGACACTTGTAAGGTATTGAATGTTACACTCATGCAATGGGCCCAGTACAATGACACGGACACCGGACTTGGGGCCCTCAGCCTCGGTACATCAGAGATTGTCCCTTTCTTACCTCAGGCCCAAGTCTAACTTTTCAGGGAGCGTTTGATCTCCTTGGTCAGGCCGTCATCCTCTCGCACTCCTGGAAAGCGACCACAATGTACGGCGCTCCTCCTTCCACCTTGGCCATGAGCTCGGGGATGTTAAACTCATCCGGTAGCTTTTCTAAGATCTCATCCAATGTCGCCTTACCTGTGCGAGTACAAAACAATCAGCACCTCAAAACTGACCCATCCGTACAGACACTTCCTTTAAGGGACCATGGAAAGTCTAATGGGGATTCAGAAAACCACTTCTGTGACTTCTAATATCTTTATAATTTACAGTAGGGGTACATTTCAAAATATAATTAATAGTTCAGTTTTATAGCTATTGCATCATTTGTATGACCATGTATTACATCCCATGGATATCTGGATGTACCTTCTCTTCTCGAGTAGCTCCGCCTCCCTCTCCCCCACTGTGTCTCTGGCTGCATTTCTAGCACAGTACGGAACACTGTTTCTCGGATGTCTGAGTCAGGAAGCCAATCTCTGCATTGGGATGAAGGCCGTACAGGTACGGAGACTCCGCTGGCAGGTTGTCATCTATGTAATGAGACGAAGTCATTTAGTAAAATTTCACTTGTTATGACAAAAGGGCAACTAAAGCCACAGAAACAACTGAACCAGAAGTCAGGACACCTTGATATAAAACCAGTAATCTGCGTCTTACTCTCCATTTTGATACAGGCGCTGTATAAATTACTATTTGGTTTGTGCTTTAACTTTCAGCATTCTAGTATCAGACAGTTTGGTCAACGACCATAATGTTCTGCACATGCTCAGTCCTTAGCTATGGCAGGAACTTGTTTACAGTTGGTCACACCCATTAATAATATCTAGCCATTCCTTTTACAGGACAGATAAGCAAGGAAGCATGTGAATGAGGTCAGGAGGTGTGGTCTGACACTGCCATACACACAGATAATCCATCCAGTTTCTTAAAAGGCTTTGATTTACTTTAACAGAGTTACTAAAGTGGCATTTTATAGTTTATTGGTGTTTTTAGGGGGGTTGTTTTCAGATTTGGAGTGTAAAAAATGGGTTTAGTTCTCCTTTAAAAAGATGCCATGTGTTATTGCCCATACAGTATTGTACGGCCGTGGTCCTAATTTTACAATAACCTGACATTTTGGAACGTTCTGATATCACGGGTTTATAAAGACCGTCCTAAGATCAAACTCGCGATTTTCAGTGCCCAACACTAGTTACATCTATGAGCCCCCTTAGGCCTTAAAACCAACAGATCCGCCTACTGGAGCTTGTACTACATGAAACGGCAGCCCTGTAGAACCTTACTGTACGCCGATACCATTGATTCTATTTATTTTTTTATTTTTTTGGTGATACTGGTGCTTTAAAGAGAAAATGGCATTTTGATAAATACGTTGGGAAGATCTCCCTATATACAGTATAATATAATAATAATATAGTAGGAGCTTCCATATGGTTAGGTTTCCTTACCAGTAAAGTAGGTGGGAATAGACTCACACACAATGTTCCAATATAAAGGTTGATAAGTGCTGGGTGATGCTTTGGTACACGGCCAGTGCAGTAATGAAGGTGGGTACATCAATTGTTGTATATATCTAGCTGCCATATTGTAGAATTGAGAATATACCTGGTGGTATCCATTATAATCCATGTTCCGGGTGGTAGTGGGAATCCTGGCGCCAAAAACAGGGCCCCTTCTAACATCTCTGGTTTAATAAACTCCTCCAGGTATGTCCTGCAGAGCCTTCGATCCCAGTCATCCGTAGTGGGCCCCCATACATGATCTCCCCAAACAGGTAACGCAGGTCATATCAAACGGCACCTGCAAAGAGAGAAACAGTTCAGGTATAAAGGAAGAGTCAGTTTGTAATGGGCACAATTTTCCTTAATGAGCTGGATTGGTGAATTAGCAGCCCATCAACTTCATGTAGCAAGCAGTGCCAGGCGCAACAGCCAGAGCCAGCATGGTATTGTCTTGTATAAAGCGAGGTATGGATTCAAGGAGAAAAATGTTATTCTCTCTCTTTACAAAGCATTGGTAAGGCCTCATTTGGAATATGCAGTGCAATTTTGGAATCTGTGTAACAAAAGGACACCTTGAAATAAAAGGTTCAGAGAAGGGCAACTAAATTAATAAGGGGATTAAATACATAATAACATTAACAGCCAATACAATACACATTGTATAGAACGTCAAGAGGACACAGGGCCATCCCTTAAGACTTGAAGATAAAAGGTTTAGGCTTCAAGTGGGAAAGGGTTTTTCACTGTGGAGAACGGTAAAGCTAGGAACGTCTTCCAGTGGACGTTGTTATGGCAGGTTAATTGGTCAGTTAAAAAAAGCTGGATGAGTTTCTACCTTTCAAGTCCAGTTGATCTAATTGAATACAACAGATATACCATGACCTGGATGAATGAGAACCTTCACAAGCAATACTAACTATCCTTTACTAATTATACAGTACAATACTATACATATTATACGTGTACTATTCTATACAATACTATATATACTGCACACTATACTATACTGTACAATACTATACTACATTATATTATACTGCACTTACTATACTATATTACAGTACTATTCTATACAATACATATACTGCACTATACTATATATACTATACTATACTGTACTATACTATATTACGTACTATACTATATTAACAGGGATACCCAGCCAAAACTAAACCCATACAGACTACACCCTCCCTTCAATTCCACCCTTTGCATTGGTGTCAGTAGGTTGTAGGTCCATTAAAGTTTTGCTATAGGGCCTAGTGGAAATATGGTAAATTGACTCCTACTAATACATTTTCTTTGTGTGTACATCCACATGTCAGTGTAGAGAGATTACAGGGACTGGCCAAATAAACATTAACAAGGGATTTCATACAGAAATGTGCCAATGATTTAAAGGTTTACAGGCCAGGTGGGATAGGATAGTAGAGAGACATACCATGACCATTCTGTAATAAGCCACATTTCCCCCCGTGTTTATGGCGGAGTTCCTCCCATCACACACCTTTGCGTTGGCCTCCAGATAGTTGAATAGGACGTGACAGTATGGTGAGGTCTCCGGTGTTTAAGGGGTAGGAGCGGTTCCACCCTGGGGTCCGAATTTCCTCCTCTCGGACCACACAGCATGAAAATAGCACAGAGCAAAGAGGATGCTCTCTTAAACTCCGTGTTTTAGAGCACATCTCTAGCGTGTCTGTACATGTAATAAAAGACACGTTAAAATACAGTCATATAATACATAAGGAGCGACTGATCCCATCAGCTAAGTCCAGTCTATGGATCACAACACCAGCTTATGTTTTAATATATTTTCTATTCTGCATATTACCGTTTTTACTCCCGAGGGCCCATTACATCCCATGTACCATCACTCCAGTGATGGGAATACAGAATCATACTCATTGTAATGATCTTCAGCAACCAATCAAATGTTATCTAAGTGCAGTAACCCAATAAGAAGCCGACATCTAATTGGTTGCTGCAGTCAGGAAGGACAGTCCCCAGTCCACACCTGGTTGAAGGATCCAAGGCTTTGTGCAGGTTGGCGTGCATGCCAGTGGGGGGTTCATTTGTTATTTTGATGGAGTTTTCCAAAATACCCTGGGGAATGATGTGCCCGTCGGGCGACCCGCGGGTTCAGCGCTGATAAACACCCGGAAGTTCTCGTGACCCTTCACTGAGCCGTTCCAGTCTCTTCTCCAAAGTGCTGAGCCACTTGGCAACAGAGATAATGTTCTAAAAGGAAAAGACATTAGGGTCTAGTAAGATTGGCACCTCTAAACCAGTGAGGTCGACCTTGGCACTCCAGGTGTTTAGAAACTACAACTCCCAGCATGCCTTGTCACATTCTGCACCTACCTTGTTGAGTTCAGGGTCTAAACCTCATATTATAACCAGTAATGTTACAGACAATTGTCTTTCCACCCAAATTCACTATCGGTTCAGAGAAGTCCCCTTCACCCCTACCAGACAGCGCCCTACCTACATCCCTGTGCATAGCAGGCGAAAACACACCAGCAGCACATATTGGGTTCGTTCTGCTTGACTGGGAACCTGAGACAACATGAAAAGTCAACTTTATTCTGAAAGTCTGAGGCCATAGTCTGTGCTGGAGGCCATAGCGGAGAATGGGGTGATCTGTCTGTACATGAATACAAGCCCCAGTAGCCAGGGGAGATTGCTGGGAGTTGTAGTTTATTTAGATTGATACAACGTTTCTTACCTGCAGGATGAACCAATGACCTTCTCGTGCGGCCAGATCCAACACCTGTTCAGCCACCATTCCTGGCCTTGTCCCAGGGACACGTGTGAAAGTTCTGATTATCGAACGTGGAACCCAGTTTTCTACCGTAAATAACAAGGTCAGAAACACAACATTCTAGGTGAATAGACAGTGGATGGACACTGAGTCCCAGCAAAGATGCTGGGACAGCAGCTTAATAACCCAACCTGGATGTGGAATAGACCGTACACTATTTCATATTGCTTGTAATGTCCAGAGACAGACCAGGTAGGTCCACAGCAAATGCATCACCAATACTAACACCTCCCCCATAGGGGGATCCAATAATGGCCCATTATAATGGTCTGATATAGTTGTATTGTAACCCCTGTGATTGTGTCACCCCAAGCAATAGGACGTTCCTGACCTCATGGTATTTTGTGAATGAATGAAGTTTGTCGCCAGAAGAGGACTATAACTTATTACATTTGAATTGAGGTCTACAACAGACTGAGCAGACCACCCTGCTGTTGTATCCATGTTTCTTGTGTGAATTGCAACACCCACACCACAGACATTACATAGTCGCCCCTTTCGCCTGGTAGCCTGTTATTAGTTGCTTGTTACCCAACGGTCCCCTAACTACTAGTCGCCATCATCTAATGGTACCTAATACATCTAACTTGTCGCTCATACATCTAACTAGTCGCCCATACAATACATCGAACTAGTCGCCCATACATCCCATAACAACTAGTCGCTCCATACATCTAACTAGTCGCCCAACAATACATCTAACTAGTGTCACCATACATCTAACTAGTCGCCCATACAATACATCTAACTAGTCGCCCATACAATACATCTAACTAGTCGCCCATACAATACATCTAACTAGTCGCCCATACATCTAACTGGTCGCTCATACATCTAACTAGTCGCTCATACATCTAACTAGTCGCCCATACAATACATCTAACTAGTCGCCCATCATCATGCAACAGTCGACCATACATCTAACTAGTGCCCATACAATACATCTAATAGCACCCATACATTCTAACTAGTCGCCATACAATACATCAAATAGTCGCCCATACAATACATCTAACTGTCGCCCTACAATACATCTAACTAGTCGCCCAACATACATCTAACTAGTGCCCACATACATCTAATAGTCACCCATACATCAAATAGTCGCCCATACATCTAACTAGTCACCCATACATCTAACTAGTTGCCCATACAATACATCTAACTAGTCGCCCATACATCTAACAGTACCATACATCTAACTAGTGCCCATAAATCTAACTAGTTGCCCATACAATCTTAACTAGTCGCCCATACATCTAACTAGTCGCCCATACATTAACTAGTCGCCCATACATCTAACTAGTCGCCCATACATCAACTAGTCGCCCAAACATCTAACTTTTAGTCCATACATTTAACTTGTCGCCTATACATCTAACTAGTCGCCATACATCTAAATGTCGCCCATACATCTAATAGTCGCCATACATTAACTTTCGTCCATACATTTAATTGTTGCCCATACATCTAACTAGTCACCCATACATCTAACTAGTCGCCATACATTTAACTTGTTGTGCCCATACATCTAACTTGTTGCCCATACATCTAACTTTTCGCCCATACATTTAACTTGTCACCCATACATCTAACTAGTCACCCATACATCTAAACTAGTCGCCCATACATTAACTAGTCGCCCTACATCTAACTAGCGCCATACATCTAACTTTTCGCCCATACATTAACTTGTCGCCCATACATCAACTAGTCACCCATACATCTAACTAGTCGCCCATACATCTAACTAGTCGCCCATACATCTAACTAGTCGCCCTAACATCTAAATTTTCGCCATACATTTAACTAGTCCCCATACATATAACTTAGTCGCCCAACATCTAAATAGTCACCCATACATTTAACTTGTCGCCCATACATCTACTAGTACACCATACATTAACTTGTCGCCCATAATCTAACTAGTCACCCAACATCTAACTAGTCGCCCATACATCTAAAGACTCTTCTTCTACTACCCATAATTCTTTTATAACAAACAGATTGTATTTAGCCTACACAATGTGGGGAACATGCCGAGAGCAGGGGTAATCTTACTGCCAACCATGGGGTTGATATTTACAAGATGAACAGACATGGATAGTGACAGGACACAGAAGGCCCCTTGTTTATCTCTGAGCTCACACCCCACCACCCTCCCCTGTACAAACCCTTGTACTTGTTTCTCTACATCCTTCAGAGGGTCCACTCCCGGGGATAAGATGAAAAACATGGGGGTAGCAGGTCCAGACTCCTCGAAAGATGTTGCAAAATCCAGGGACCTTCCCACCACATATTTTACTTCCAGTTTCTTCCACAAAGTCCCTGAAAATTGGACATTTAATGGTCAGTAGGACGCAGTCATATCAAGGGACAGTTTACGGACTTTACATTAAGTCTGTGCTCTAGTAAACCCCAACATCCTAAATCATCTTGAATCTTAAAACACACATAGGACAATGGAAATTCCCACAATGCACATGGTTCTGTGAGCGTCTTGGTTTAATTACATTACTCTTTTAATTAGCAGCCATTGGGCAATATTTCCCTATGTTATGCTGCTTTGTGCATCTCAGAGGGTATTTTACAATGAACAGTTCTCATAGCCAGGTATGAATCCAGACATGGCAGATGCTTTACAGTAGAGCTGTCCAACCTGCAGCCTGCCACATGTTTATAACAACAACTCCCAGCATTCCTTGGTTGTGAATGCCATATTCCTTTTAGTAAGCCCAGAGTGTTCTATCTGTGTGGGTGCAGTTAGGGAAGGGCAGAATGGGAGAGGAACCAGAGAACTGTCAGTTACTGCACAAGTATATCCCGGCCATAGAGTACATTCTTATCTCCCGCTGTGAAGTTCTGACAACTGCATGGCCCATTCATTTTGCAACGGACATCATGGATGTAATTGCAAATCATAATGGTACAAAGGTGATATGGCTGCACATTACCCATAATCCTTTAGACCTTTCCCCCTTACCTGACAGCGTACGTCATGCGGTCCGGCCTTATAGCCCTCATCATACACAGTCTCTGCAGGGCCGTCTTGTTTTTCCATTCCTGGGGAAATTTCTCTTTTTCTGGACACTCCGACTCTACAAACTTTTTCCAGCGCTTGGCAGAACCTTCAATGTCCCGGTCCAGGTTGCGGAATTCCTCCATGGATGAAAGGGACTAGACATTGTAACAAGGGGACAGGGCATAGAACGTTACCTCCATTACCAAATCAAGGTAACAAACATATTTCAAGGTCAACTAAAGGTAAAAAGCAACTTGAGCCGATTTAATTCCCAACCTAACAATATTTTGAAATTTGTGTAAAGACCTGAAACTACCAGAGGGTAAAATACATCTTAAAAGGTTATTACAGATGTTAAACCTGAATACAAAATCTATAGATGTTACTGTAGTATAATATAGTATATTGTATAGTACAGTATAGTATAATATAGTATATTGTATAGTATATTGTATAGTACAGTATGGTATAATAAAATATAGTATAGTATATTGTATAGTACAGTATAGTATAATATAGTACAGTATAGTATAATATAGTATAGTATAGTATATTGTATAGTACAGTATAGTATATTGTATAGTACAGTATAGTATAATATAGTATATTGTATAGTACAGTAT
>CM033476.1:7540645-7767119 GCA_019447015.1 Hymenochirus boettgeri | reverse complement strand
CTGTACTAGACAAGAAGACAGATTATACTAGAACTGTAAACGAGCTATAGTAGACTAGACGGTACGATACTAAGAGAACGATACTGGACGATACAAGATACGAACGATATGAGACTAACGGGACTATACAATAGACTAGAACTATACTATTTAGACGAGACGGTACGGGACATAACTAGACGAGACTGACGAAGACTGGAACTAACTAGAGTATAACTATACGGTACTATCGCAGAACTACTATAACTATAAAATACGATACTGTACATACATTACTATACATACTATATTATACTATACTGTTCTATCAATATCACTATACTATATGTAACTATACTGTAAACTATACCATATACTATACTATACTATTTTATACTATACTGTACTTATACAATATACTATACTATACTATATTATACTATATGTACTATAGATATACTATATATACTATTTTACATAATCTATACTGTACAATATATCTACTATATCTATATTAATACTATACTGTACTATACAATACTATCTGTACTATACAATTACTATACTATACTATATTATACTATACTGTACTATACAATAGCCTATACTTACTATATTATCTAATACTGTACTATACAATGTACTATATTAATACTATACTGTACTATACTATATACTATACTATACTATATTATACTATACTGTACTATACAATATACTATAAAATGACTATACTCTATTACTACTAATACTGTACTATACATTACTATACCTATAACTATATTTACTATACTGTACTAGTACATATACTATACTATATTATACTATAACTCTACTATACACATATGACTAATACTATACTATATTATCTATACTTACTGTACAGTATACTATTATACTATACTGTACTATACAATATTACTGTACTATATTCATACTTACTAGTACTATACTGTTTTACTAAATCCTATACTATTATTATACGTATACTGTACTAGCAATATACTATACTATAACTATATTATACTATAACTGTTTTTCCTATACATATACGATACTAACTATATTATACATTGTACTATCTATAACAATCTACTATACTAACTTAGTATACTATACTATAGTATAGTATATTGTATAGTACAGTATAGTATAATATAGTATAGTATAGTATATTGTATAGTACAGTATAGTATAATATAGTATAGTATAGTATATTGTATAGTACAGTATAGTATAATATAGTATAGTATATTGTATAGCACAGTATAGTTCATTCTGACAGTTTCACGTTACAATGGAATCATATCAGCAGCCGAGGGCACCTTATGGGATGTAAATGGTTTGATAGAGAAGCGTGGATATTTCTGTCTGGATTAAGGAGATTGATGACAGGTCACAGAGTGTTCTGTGCAAATTATAAACCGGATATAAAAGGTTCCCCCTTCCTGTGATGAGTTTCATTCGAAATAATAGTGAGTGGTAATGACCAATCAAAATAGCTAATTAGATACATGCAAAACCTTACATCCAATCAAAATGTCAGTATTGTAGAAATGGCTGCTAAATGCTAAAGGGGGTGATACACATGTGATCCCTATCGCATTGTGACAACAGGAACCTCACTTGGACCCAAATGTTCCCCCATTCGTGGTGTGGAGATCAGTCAGCCATGAGGCCATACACAGACCAATAGTGTCGGCTCCCAGGGGTGCCAATATGACCAATGAATATTTTCCATCTTTCCCAACCGACTGTAATGCCAACTATGATCCGGTCTGATTGCAGTCAGTTCCGCCCCTTATACACTGCTGAACAACCGTAGTTATCCCAGACGGGATTTAACCATTATCGCCAATGTGTTAGCGTACAAACTGTATGGGATGAAATATAAATGTATTCCGTATTACAGAGATAGCTGGTACATTTCTTACCTTGATTCCACCCCAGGACAGGTTAGAGAGAAAATCTACCGGGCTAGTAAGGCCGGGCTGAGCCGGGTAGCGCAGGAGGAAGTCCAACTCTATGGTGTTGATTTCCTTGTTCATCAGAAGGATCTAAAACGCAGAGCACAGGAGTTTGCACTTGGTTCTCTTATGTCATTGAAAGTAAACACAGTGGGTTTGTTCCTTTTAGATCTGTGTGAGATCAGACTGGTGACCCAGTGACAACTGGTTCATCTAGAACATTGATATTGTGTTAAATCCAGACAGTAACACATTGTCTTGTTAGAATTACAAAAACCATAATGTATTACACACACCGGAGCTAGTTACCACACACCGGAGCTAGTTACCACACACCGGAGCTAGTTACCACACACCGGAGCTAGTTACCACACACCGGAGCTAGTTACCATACACCGGAGCTAGTTACCATACACCGGAGCTAGTTACCATACACCGGAGCTAGTTACCATACACCGGAGCTAGTTACCATACCCATCCAGGGTTACGGTCGGCCCACTGTCTACTCAGGGTTTCTTCCCATTAATTAGCTGTACAGAGATGTAGCACATACACATAACTGATCATATCCAGAGCTGCTCTCTGTAACGATGGGAAGTTCTATGTCACCTTGACAGTAGGAATGAGAACGACCTTCCCTGCTGACCCGGAACAGTGCCGATTACCTGGAACGCCAGCTGGGCAGTGTAAGTTAACTTGTCACACTCAAACAGCCCCCTGGTAGTGTACTGGAACACGGAGAAAGTGATGCTGTCAATCAGATTGACCACCCTTTGTTTGAGAACCTCGTCTGATGGAGCTTTCTGAACCGCTTGTTGGAACACCACACTGAACGCCTGCAGGGCAGAGAGTAAAGGAAAGGTTATTACAATTCAATAACATATCAGCCATTGTACTAAGCTACGATCCTACCTTGGATCCTATGGACTGTGTTTAAATCAATCACTAGGTGTCCACTTACCGTCCGTGTCAGTCACTAGGTGTCCACTTACCGTCCGTGTCAGTCACTAGGTGTCCACTTACCGTCAGTGTCAGTCACTAGGTGCCCACTTACCGTCAGTGTCAATCACTAGGTGTCCACTTACCGTCAGTGTCATCAACTGGTTCCACTTACCGTCCAGTGTCATCACTAGGTGTCCACTTACCGTCAGTGTCAATCACTAGGTGTCCCACTTACCGTCAGTGTCAATCACTAGTTGTCCACTTCACCGTCAGTGTCAATCACTAGGTGTCCACTTAACCGTCAGTGTCAATCACTAGGTGTCCACTTACCGTCAGTGTCAATCACTAGGTGTCCACTTACCGTCAGTGTCAATCACTAGGTGTCCACTTACCGTCAGTGTCAATCACTAGGTGTCCACTTACCGTCAGTGTCAATCACTAGGTGTCCACTTACCGTCAGTGTCAATCACTAGTGTCCACTTACCGTCAGTGTCAATCACTAGGTGTCCACTTACCGTCAGTGTCAATCACTAGGTGTCCCCTTACCGTCAGTGTCAATCACTAGGTGTCCACTTACCGTCAGTGTCAATCACTAGGTGTCCACTTACCGTCAGTGTCACACTAGGTGTCCACTTACCGTCAGTGTCTCACTAGTGTCCCTACCGTCAGTGCCAATCACTAGGTGTCCACTTACCGTCAGTGTCAATCACTAGGTGTCCACTTACCGTCAGTGTCAATCACTAGGTGTCCCTTTACCGTCAGTGTCAATCACTAGGTGTCCACTTACCGTCAGTGTCAATCACTAGGTGTCCACTTACCGTCAGTGTCAATCACTAGGTGTCCACTTACCGTCAGTGTCAATCACTAGGTGTCCACTTACCGTCAGTGTCAATCACTAGGTGTCCACTTGCCGTCAGTGTCAATCACTAGGTGTCCACTTACCGTCAGTGTTCAATCACTAGGTGTCCACTTACCGTCAGTGTCAATCACTAGTGTCCACTTACCGTCAGTGTCAATCACTAGGTGTCCACTTACCGTCAGTGTCAATCACTAGGTGTCCACTTACAGTCAGTATCAATCACTAGGTGTCCACTTACCTTAAGTGAGAACTGGTACATGGGATGGATTTTATTGAGGTCGTTCATGATGAAATAGAGGAGAGAGGCTCGGGCTGCAGCAGGCCGGTAATGCTCTCTGGCCTCGTTGATTTTGGCCTCTGTTACTTTGGCCTCTTGGACCTATTAGGGTCACAAACCAAAACACTATGTTAATCAGCAATACACGAATAACAGGAACGTGTGAGGGATCCATTTTAAGGAAATGTATAGATCTAAATGGGAATCTCTGGTAGAGGAGCTTGGGAGAAGAAATGCATTGTGGGAGTCCTGCACTAAACGGACAATGGGAGTCTCTGGTAGAGGAGCTTGGAGAAGAAATGCATGTGGGAGTCCTGCACTAACGGACAATGGAGTCTCAGGTAGAGGAGCTTGGGAGAAGAAATGCATTGTGGGAGTCCTGCACTAAACAGACAATGGGAGTCTCTGGTAGAGGAGCTTGGGAGAAGAAATGCATTGTGGGAGTCCTGCACTAAACGGACAATGGGAGTCTCAGGTAGAGGAGCTTGGGAGAAGAAATGCATTGTGGGAGTCCTGCACTAAACGGACAATGGGAGTCTCTGGTAGAGGAGCTTGGGAAAGAAATGCATTGTGGGAGTCCTGCACTAAACGGACAATGGGAGTCTCTGGTAGAGGAGCTTGGGAGAAGAATGCATTGTGGAGTCCTGCACTAAACAGACAATGGAGTCTCAGGTAGAGGAGCTTGGAGAAGAAATGCATTGTGGGAGTCCTGCACTAAACGGACAATGGGAGTCTCTGGTAGAGGACCTTGGGAGAAGAAATGCATTGTGGGAGTCCTGCACTAAACGGACAATGGGAGTCTCTGGTAGAGGAGTTGGGAAAGAAATGCATTGTAGGAGTCCTGCACTAAACAGACAATGGGATTCTCTGGTAGAGGAGCTTGGGAGAAGAAATGCTTGTGGGAGTCCTGCACTAAACGGACAATGGGAGTCTCATAGAGGAGCTTGGGAGAAGAAATGCATTGTGGGAGTCCTGCACTAAACGACAATGGGAATCTCTGTAAGGAGCTTGGGAGAAGAAATGCATTGTGGGAGTCCTGCACTAAACGGACAATGGGAGTCTCTGGTAGAGGAGCTTGGGAGAAGAAATGCATTGTGGGAGTCCTGCACTAAACGACAAATGGGAGTCTCTGGTAGAGGAGCTTGGGAGAAGAAATGCATTGTGGGAGTCCTGCACTAAACGGACAATGGGAATCTCTGGTAGAGAGCTTGGGAGAAGAAATGCATTGTGGGAGTCCTGCACTAAACGGACAATGGGAGTCTCAGGTAGAGGAGCTTGGGAGAAGAAATGCATTGTGGGAGTCCTGCACTAAACGGACAATGGGAGTCTCTGGTAGAGGAGCTTGGGAGAAGAAATGCATTGTGGGAGTCCTGCACTAAACGGACAATGGGTAGTCTCTGGTAGAGAGCTTGGGAGAAGAAATGCATTGTGGAGTCCTGCACTAAACGGACAATGGGAATCTCTGGTAGAGGAGCTTGGGAGAAGAAATGCATTGTGGGAGTCCTGCACTAAACGGACAATGGGAGTCTCAGGTAGAGGAGCTTGGGAGAAGAAATGCATTGTGAGTCCTGCACTAAACGGACAATGGTTTCTGCTTGGGGGGATTTAACAGAAATTGGAAGTATTTCCCAGTCCAATAAATCACAGGAACCACTTTCTATATTAAAATAATCCTATTGGTTCTAGGAGACAGAACTGGGTAAACTGGGGCTTTTCTCTATCCACCCTGTAGGAACTCTAAAGACTTCCCTTGCCAACCCTCCATGACAATGTTTCTCTCACATACCACAGACTGCTGCTCCTACTGGGTGGGACTACCATGCTGTATGGTACAGGAGAACTGTGTGAGGGTTTTGGCAACTAGAACCTCATAATGAACTAAGTAATAAGAAAAACAAATGGCAGCGCCCTCTTATATATTACAACGTAATGAAAACACATTAAGGTGTACCAGGACTATAAAGTATAAACCAGTAAAGACATTGCATAGGACTATTTAATAGTTTTACTTATAAGCTGTAAAGTTGTAAGCATAAGGGGCTTTTTCAATAGATGTCTGTGCTTTAAATCTGTAGCAGCCAATCAGAAAACAATTATACTCCCCTCCTCCTCGCTTCTCTCCATCCCAACTGAAGACTAGTACCCAGGGTGAGTTCCTAACCCCTAGATCCTCCACCTCGGTACATAACAGAATGTCTGTAATACCTTCAGGCTGGCCCCTCTTCCATGTTCGGACTACAGTCTGTAACTGGCCAATAGGAAGAAAAGTCTGTAGAAGCTTGACTTTCTATTGGCAAAATCGCGGACTGTCAGTGACAGAAAGAAGGAGGAGGGCGACCGGGGCTGTGAGGAGAGCTATTCTGTACCCTGAGTTGAGGACCTAGCTGGACCTATTTTTGACATTAAGATTAATAAGGGTTTTAAGGGTTGCTAAGAGCTGCCTTGTTCTGCGTTTACTGATTGGCATAATAAAAACACGAGTACTTGAATGTAACTCTCTGCTTGGGTAAGGGGCTGTTCCCCCTACCACATGCAATTCTGTGATGTTCATCAGCAGTGAACAATGGACTATTCTGGTACACAAAGGAATAGAAATAATTCTCTACCTTGGCTACCAGTGCAGGAGAGTAAATTGTTATGTAGCCAGTGGTGTTGGGGTTGCCACTAACATGGGTAAATGCCCCTGAATCCTTTAAGATATTTGATTGGTGGTTTAGAAAGTACCATGTGATCATGAGCTTAATTAGTTGGTTCAATGGTGGTACCTTCTAAACCACCAATTAGCTGTCTCAAGGGTTCAGAGGCATCCCACATCATTCGCATATGGCGGACCAGGTAGACAAATATCACAAAATGTTCCAGAACTTACCAGCAATCCAAATGCTCAGTTACAGACTAGTAATGGGCAATTCCCCAAAAATATTTTGATACAGAATTTCAATGAAGTAACTGGACACTCAATGTAACCAGCTACAAAGGAAGATCCCCAACAGGACATTATCTAAATATACAAGCTGACTAGATGGGGTAACATCAGTAACCACACAAAGCAAGTGAAGGGGTTTCCTACAATTACAACATGGCCGATCGGGTCTGTTCTCTAAACCAAACTTTATTTTTTAACTATTTTACCCTGGAATCCAACCTCCGTCTGCCATCAGATTTCGACTTTGCTTTTTCATTTTCGGCTCCTTTGAGTGTGAACAGAGAGATAAAAGAAAGAAGAGGGAGATTTGTTAGACTGATTCAATCCACCTTGGAAATTCGCCGCTTTCTATCAAAACATGAACCCTGGGAAGTCGTTATTAATCGAAACATCTTCATTCGCTGATTGCGGATTCATCCTCCGATGTGTTTGAACTGAAATCCTAAAACAATGTCGTTCTAATACTAATTTATTATCTCCGTTCCGCTCACTGCTGCTCACCTGATTACCGACAGATAAGGAAACTTTCTCACAAAGAGAAATTAGACTGACACAAGAGTTGGGGGTGTTCGGTTTGTACACAACTGTCTCTCAGGCATACGTTTAATCTTCAAACACATTTATTGAATGAATAATATTGTCTTTGTCTTTCCTAGAGGAAACTTTATCTCTCTCTTAACCCCTGTGGGTTTCAGGAAGGAACAAGGAATAACCATCAATCATATACAGGACTGACCCATACCACATGTCCATACCAGTAGTAACTATTTACCCTTACACATATGACGGGTCATTATTACACGCTGACCTAGCAGGGAACCCTATGAATCCTATGAGGGACACACACAGAGTTGTTACTATAATTTCCTATTAATCACTAGTACAGATTTAATTACCTTTAGCTCTTCCAAGTCTGGCCTTTCCATGCTCACTACAGCAGCCAGTAATTGATCTTCCAGCCCATCACGGGTGACGGTAAAGTTGATCAGTGTGCACTGTGCCTGCATCTCTGGTTGGTAATGTGGGTTTGCCAGCTTGGTTTGCAGGATGAGGCGGAAGTTTGGGCTGTATTCACATTCCTTGTCTCCAATTTTAATGTACCTAAAAGAGATACCCAAGATTCAGCCCAAGGCACGAGATTTACAATTGTTTTAGGTGGTCCGGTAGTTACTTATTACAGCAAATCTAATCCTATGGGGAATCCTCAGTTATGTGCAAATATAATTCTATGTATCCTTTTCAAAGCAGAGGAGGGAAACCGTACTTTTTTAGCTATAGAAACCACTGAGTAACTTTTTCCGTTACTCCACTAGTACACACATGTCAAACACAAGGCCCGCTTGCCGAATCTGCCCCATCTGGACATTTTTTTGTGTACTGGTGACTGTACAGCGTCCAAGACTCACCACAGTGCTATCCATTTGTGCCATCCTAAGTAGCGGAGTAACTATGGATCTGCCTTCTAGATACCACGACCAGCTGATTTTAAACAGCTGATCACACTCATCTTTACCGAGATGCACACAATCACAGGGGCTCAGTGGCTAGCACCGATGTCTTGCTGATGTGAAAAATACATATTACTGCAAAGCACTACAGAAGAATTCACAATAATAATAATCAGCTGATTAGCAGGCAGATATAAAGTTCCTCTGCTGCTTGGGACTGCACAAATGGATAGCAGCGTAGAAAGGCTTGGATGCTGTACAGTCACCGACATAAACCGTTTACATTCATCATAGACAGAAGGATGAATGTAAATACGATTAGACTGGAATCATGTAATCTGGATACTCACCTTCCCTTTTTTATGGTTTCTCTCCCGAGCAGTGGGCCAAGCACCGGATCCAAACTCTCCTCGATATTCTCAATCAGGACCACTTCTCCTCCCGCCAGCGCTCTCTCTAGAGTATCCAAGTACCTGAGGAAGAAAACATTGTGGTGAACAGAGCTTTCCTAGTTCCATATAATGGTCATTGCAGGGTTATAAAATCTATTACCCTCGCTGTCCAATCCTGATCACTCTAAGGCCATCGCCATATTTATTTTTAATCCACTTGATGCCTTGTAACTGAGGGTCCACCATCAGAGGCCACCGTTCGCAGTTGGTCAATATGGTGGCATTCTCAGTGGACATTCGGTCAGCGGGAAGCCCTTCATTCTGCCAAGCTGCTATATCAGCATCATCTGTCAACATAGTAAGTGGATCCAGCGATGGGGTAACTGGAATGGGCACCTAGAGAGAAACCAGATAGGGTTCAATTAGCGTTGTGGCATATTTGTGCCTTACACCACCACCAAAGTTCAGCTGGTCACCCTCCATTACCCAGTGATAGTTGATATTGTGACCCAACTAGAGAACCCAAAGTGTTGGCCTAGAACAGTTTACCCTAGAGCCTTTGTGTAAAGATCAATCTAAGCAAATGTACCTCCTGTGGTGCCGTCCGGAAACCTGTTAGTAGCCGAGACTGACCCTCCATACTCCGCAGAGCTAGAAATTGGTGACTCCAGTCACAGCCAAGTGCAAGCAAGGCGCCCCCATCCTATTAGACAGAGAACTAAGAGGGACCAGCATGGTGTCTCCACTCTAATGTTAGGTTTGATTAATACACTGCAGTGTGACCTCCTGCAGAATGGGGGAGCATAAAATGATGACCAGGCACCTCTCTGAGAGATATAATTGCTGTGGATTGAACGTAGCCAGTGACATTCCTCACTGGAAGCCCAACCATAAAGCTCTCCCTTTTATCCCCTAACAAGCTTCACCACTATTACAGAACAGGGACTCTTATCTCTCCCATCCAGGACACCTATGGCCTTGGAGAACTCATTAGTTCATTTGGATTTCAGTATCACATGTATGCTGATGATACTCCCTACACTGACATCCCAGGTCCCCTGCCTTAGTGCCACTTCTGCCTTCATGTCCTCCCAATTCCTCAAACTAAACATGGATAAGACTGAAATTGTCCTCTTCCCACCCTCACAATCTACTCCCCTGCCTAGTACTATTAACATTAACAACACACCCATATCCCCATCTCCTCGTGTCCGTGTCGGTGTTAATTCACTTGCCAAATCCTGTCGGCTCCAACTCAGAAACATCTTCCGCATTCATCCCTTCCTCACGCAAGAAGTCACAAAAATCCTAGTCCATGCCCTAATCGTATCCCGGCTAGACTACTGCACCACTTCATCCTAAGCTCTGCTGCCGGGCTCATTCATTTCTCTTCTCACTTTTCTAATGCCTCTCCTCTCTGTCAGTCCCTCCACTGGCTGCCCATCACACAAAGGATCCAGTTCAAGCTGCTTACCCTGTCCTATAAAACTTCCCACCCCTACATTCAAAACTTTGTTTGCCCCTCTGCTCTGGAACTCCCTCCCTCTGCCTGTCCGTCACTCACCATCCCTTAATACCTTTAAACGTAACCCAACCTAATTCAACCCACTAATCAAACTCCACTTCCAATCTGTATACAGTCTACGGACTCCAGTCCCCTTATGTCTCACCCCCATATCCTCTAGACTGTAAGCTCTTTGGGCAGGGTCCTCTCTCCTGTTGTATCACGGTATTACTGTAAGTAACTCATCACTCTGTGTACTTATATTATGTATTACGTGTGTTTGTATTACGTATGACTTTGTATAATATGTATTACCCTGTATGTAATATACATACACAGGTAATAAATAATATAAGTACACAGAGTGATGAGTTATTTACAGCAATATCTATGTATTTGTAAAGCGCCACGGAAGATGTTGGTGCTAAATAACTGTAATAATAATAATAGAAGACACACAGACACAACAATTCCTGCAAGAGGAACATTGACAATCTTCCCCTTATAAATTGTGGCAATTGTCTGGTGACTTTAGTTCCCCTTTAAGCAAATTAAAAGGAATCTGTTTTTTTTCGGAGAAACCCCACACTTTTTTTTTCCTGCTTTATTAGTAAAGAGGCTGTCACCAAGAGGAGAATACAGATGGACGTCCATCTTACCTTGAGTTCACCGAGGTAAGGTTTCCAGATCTTGTCCATGAGGTCTAGTCTGTACTTTTTGGTAAAGTAGCCCAGGTAAGAGACAAAGGCTGTGATGAGGAGGACGTCACCACACAATGTGCTCTCCTGCAGTTTGAAATTTCTCACGGCTTCAGCCCATCTTACGTTTTCAGAGGCCAGACCCCCGACCTAGACACAGAAAAGTCAAGGATAAATAGAGAAGGGGGCTTACTGATCCGTGACATTCATTCGATTTCGGAGGAACCACCATTCCGGATCTTCTTCACGGCAGACATACGATCACAAGGTCCCGCTTGTACCATTCGATCGCAAAGAATATCCGGAAAGGTGGGCACCTTTAGTCTGCAGCAACCAATTGGATGTTTTTTAACTGCAGTAGACCATCTGATTGGTTGAGGAAGATCATCATCTCTTATTAAGTAATCCCCATTGAGTTTATTTTGTCCCTAGATGAAATCTTGATAAATGAATGAAAATAAAACTCTCATTGGAAGATTAAATCACCTGATCATTTAGACTTTGATCAACCGACCTTCAACGTGTGTGGTGTTCAGTTTCCAATGGTACTTACCAGGCGATTGGCGAGAGATATGGTTAGAGCTGTGGCTTCAGCTTCCTGTTGACATTTGAGCTTATCCGCTGTTGCCTTCTCAAACTTTGCCGTCAACTTGGCCAGATTTTCATTCAGGAGCTGTCAATAGATAAACCAACCAGACCCATTTAGTGAGTAGAGGAGGTGGAATGTGATGTGGTTAACACTGGTACACACTGGGGGTTAATGAGTAGGGATGGCTGGTTCGCGGATCCGAACCTGGATCCGCCGCGGATTTATCCCGTTCGCGAACAACGGATTTTCCGCATTCCGAACTTCCGATTCGCGGATTTTTGATACTTTCGAAAATTTTCGAAATTTCCATGGTTATAAAGTATATTAATCCTCTATTCAGGAATATGTTCAGTTTCTTAGCAACCAAGAGGTTTAACGTTGATGGGGTGGGGTAGATATCAAGCTTTCCTGCCTCAATATCCAGAAGAAATTACAGTCTCTCTAATCTCCAGGTTATTAATAGTGATGGCCCAGTTCGCGGATCCGAACCCGAATCCGCGGCGGATTTACCTCGTTCGCGAACGGCGGATATCGCGGATTTTCCGGTTTTCCTGCCTTCCGAACTTTTCCGAACCGCGTTTTAGAAAATTTTCGAAATTCCGAGGATTTCACGTATTTTCGAAAAATGCACGAAAAACGTATTTTCGAAAATTTTCGAAATGACGAGGATTTTACGTATTTTCGAAAATGCATGAAACCCGTATTTTCGAAAATTTTCGAAATGACGAGGATTTAGTGTATTTTCGAAAAAATTTTCATTTTAATGGGTCCGCTCGAGGATTTTCGAATTTTTCCGAAAATTCGCGGATCCTCGAGCGGACCGGATTTTGCGAAGTTCGGACATCTCTAGTTATTAAACGGGATGGTTTAATTAAAGGGAATTTGGTGATAAAATTATCCACACAGCCTATGGAAAATGTAAATGGTTAATGGCGTGACCTTACGACTGTCCTAGAAGATAACTAACCTGGGTCTATGACAAAGATGGAGAGTTCTACTTAATGACACTTCAGTTTCCAATGTTATAAGGCAAAGGCTGTACACTCTGTCCATAGACAAAGACAGGCACTTGGCAATGATTTACATAACATCTCCAGAAGCAGACTGGTGAGGTGGAGGTGATGTCATTGACTGATGACCTCACACAAAAATCGAAAAGAAGGCTGATTGGTAGAACTCATTTTAGATTCTGGCAAATGATTTTTGCAGAGCCTGACACAATAATAACAATCAAAATATTGCAATGAACTGATGTCTTCATAACCTGTATTAAGATGGTCCTTTTAATTACAGTTAAACACCCAGACAAATAGGGATGTAAAACTCAGAGACATTCCAAATTCCACATCTATTGTTACAATGACTCTGGTTTATGAATAAGGTCCCGAGAGAAATAAAATTCCTTTAATTTGGCTCCTAAAACATTTAGGTTGCTAAGGTAATAAAGCTTAGCAACCAGGTACCGGTATGTGTTTAAATGACCAACCAGGGGCCTACATAGAAAATGATTAATAGTTATTACATGTCAAGCAGACTAATGAAAAGGGAAATATTTTTAAAAAACAAACAGGGTTATTCAATAAAAGTTCTTATCGTTTAAAATGGTGCTAATTTTGCCCCAACCAATCAGAGGTTAGCTTTCAAATGTTACATAAGATCTGATTGGTCGGGGGAAAATTAGCACCATTTTTTAAAGATAAGTAGGCCTATGTAATAAAAGTTCTTATTAAAAATTCTGCTAATTTTGCCCCAACCAATCAGATGTTAGCTTTCAAATGTTAAAGAACATCGGATTGGTTGGGGCAAAATTAGCACCATTTTTAAAAATAAATAGGCCTATGTAATAAAAGTTGTTATCATTAAAAATTGTGCTAATTTTGCCCTTTATTCTGGATTTCAACTTACAGCAATTTTGGCCTTGATGCTAGAAAGCTTCTCTTCAGCAGCTGCTAAATCCGCATTGGCTTTGTTTAAGGCCTGGCGTTTTGGCTCCACCTCGCAGTAGACCTCGAAGAACTTGACAATGTTGATGGCCCAGGAGCAGAGACCGGCGGCCGCCAGCGATTTGGATGCAATAAAATCTGGGTTGAACTCTGGGTCTTGCAGGTAAGGTTGGATAGATTTAATGCAGTTTTCATGAATGCTCTCCTTCTTGAAGTTAACCAAAGAGTCCAGAAAGGCATCCACCTTGGCCATGACAACCCTTGCGGCTTTCCAACTACGATCCTTGGGAACTTTCCCTCCCGGGGCGAGCAGTACCATTACAGCAGCAGTGACGTTTGTTACAGCACCAGGGGGAGCCCCGAAGGACTTTAGCTCCGTTAGATTATTCTGGAAACAGAAAAGAAGTCTTAGATGCAAACTCGTGTATTTTCCCAACAAAGACATGGCACTTATTACAAACCAAACCCATTTCCCGTGTGTTTCACAATTAACACCCTAAAATAGCAAGAAGGATTCTCTCGTTTTAAATAAATTACAATGCATTAAGTTTGTTTACTATTTCAATAACAAAACCAAGTTAATACTGTGTGTGTCACTTTTTTGAAACAATTGTGTTGCGTTAACACCTGTTTACATGCCACACTCCACTTTTCCTTAAAGGACAACTCCACCCTCATAAGAACATCTTTTAGAAAGAATGGTTAAAGGGCAACTCCACCCTCATAAGAACATCTTTTAGAAAGAATGGTCTCTTTATAATATGTTGATATATCATATATTCAACCTCAAATACTATACTATACACTACTAAGATAGAAAATCCAGCCTCAAACTGCCAACATGGCGCATCATTGGCCAACATGGAAGAGAAAGGAACCTCCCTTGAACCAATCCCATTTGTTCTGCTACATTACAAGGGGTGTGTCTCATAGGAATGTACTTTAGGAGACAATTTAATATAAATCTCTGTGTACCTTGTTGAGAGTATTTAGAGCCTCTTGAGCTGCCGCCAACGCTGGTTCAGCCTTTGCCAGATCGGATTCGCAGTCTCTTTGCTGTTTTCCCACTTCCTCCGCGATTACGGCCACTTTCTTCTCCTCCTCGTCAGCGATGGCTTTCTCCTTACTCACTTTCTCTGTTTCTACCCCAACCACTTGGATGAGTTTATCAGCATCATCGTTCTTCTGTTTCAGTTCAACCTCCTGGGCAGCGAGTTTGGCCTTTAGATCATCCACCTATCAAAAGAGATGTACAGATGTCAACAGAACAGCCAGGGAGTTCTGGGAATTCTCATTTGCACACATCAAGTTGGATACCCCTGACACATGGGAACCTGACAATTCATTTAGCCATCACAAATGGCCAACATTACGTCTACTGGAAACATTTAGCTGTAAATTATCAAAGCTGGTTCTATAAAGCTCACCTGGGCTGAAGTGCTGTTCAGCTTTTGCAAACCATTTTCCAGACGTTCCATCTTGGCTGAAAGCTCTTTGCCCTTTTTAGTCAGCAAGTTCTGGTACAATTTGATCTGCTCAAGAAATGACTTTGGGGTTGTGTAGTTGTAGCGGCGCTCGTTGCTAAGGTAACCTTTGGACATCTCATTCACACTTGTGTGGACATAGGCCATGAACTTGCTTATGGAATCCTTTACAGACGACTAAAAAAAGGTAAAAACAATGACATCAGTGTGTGCAACATCAATCTCTCCACGTGCTAAGGTTGAAGGGGCTGTCCACCTCCAAAATGGTAGTATAATAGAGCACCCTCCCAAACCGGAATACTCACACAGCCCCCCATCCTTCCTCCTTTGACAGCTGCAAAAGTACAGAGAGCTTTCACACATGCTCACTGGCAGAATCTATGGGAATAACATGAAGTCACTGTCCTTGATGCCATCTGTAATGGCAGTGACTGACAGGGCTACCCAGAATAGCCAGGGGCAGCCAGTATCAGGCAGCACTTCATGGCTGTGTTAGTATTAAAGTTTGAGGGATTGGAGGTGCTCTACCAAGGCCAGAAATTCAATTTGGGATTATATAATATAATTATATATTATAATATACATTTCACTTAGCGTCCTTGTGGTTCTATACATATAAATGGACAGAACATTGCTGGCATTATAAGGAATAGGCCGCTACCTCGATATTCTCAGTCTCCTGAAGGAATCGAAGGCTGACGGACTCCAACGCTTCTTTTGGCCACTCATGAAACCAATTTATAGCCGTACAGTTGACCACCGCCGGGAATTTTCTGCTTCTCACACGGAGTTTGTTTCCAACCGGGGAGAAACATAGAGCGACCTGCAGGGAGAGAAACACAGAGAGGATCAGGGACATATTCCCAAAAATTCTGACTGACATGTCTGATCGAACATTCGTCTGATTTGGACCGACATTGGTTGGTGACGGCCCCTAGTGTATCTAGCCTAACAGACTGTTAGAAGACAATTTAACTTTACCTTCAGTTGCCTTCGTACTCGGTCTATAAAGAATTTCCAACAGTTTTCTCTTGTGTCCATCAAACCCTGGCTCTTAACTTCGTTCCTTACACCCCCGATGATATTCTCCACTTCATCATCGGGGAACAAATCTGGTATTTCCCCTGCAAGTGAGAAATAGAAATAAAAGAGGAAAGTCACAAAGGGTGAGATTAACTGGAAATAAGGCCATTTAAACCAGATCTGATGGTGTGACCTATTGAACCCTAGGCCATCAGTCTGCCATGTCTAATCTATTTTACATCGAAAAAATATTGATCACAGCATCGCTTGGACTGAAATTTCGACCCACGTGTACCTAGCGTAACAGAATGTTTAATACGTAGCTAAAGGGCAACTATACTCTGCCACATCTAAATGTATAATGCATATAACTATTAACTAGATTGTAAGCTCTATGGGGCAGGGTCCTCCTTTCCTCTTGTGGCACTTCTATTTCTATCATTTATATATTTATGTACTGAACTATCTATGTATTTATCCCCCTCGTATGACTTTATTGTATTTTATTACTGTACAGAGCTGTGTACCTAAGTGGCGCTATATAAATAAACATATACATACATACTGTATAATCTGTATTGTTATAATGTACAGCGCTGTGTCCCCAAGTGGCGCTATATAAATAAACATATACATACATACTGTATAATCTGTATTGTTTCTAATTCAGCGCTGTTCCCCACGTGTGACTATATAAATAAACATATACTACATACTGTTAATCTGTATGGTTATACTGTACAGAGCTGTGTACCCAAGTGGCGCTATATAAATAACATATCATACATACTGTATATCTGTATTGTTATAATGTACAGCGCTTGTACCCAAGTGGCTCTATATAAATAAACATATACATACATACTGTATAATCTGTATTGTTATAATGTACAGCGCTGTGTCCCCCAATGGTGCTATATAAATAACATATACATACATACTGTATAATCTGTATTGTTATAATGTACAGCGGTGTACCCAAGTGGCGCTAATAAATAAACATATACATACATACTGTATAATCTGTATTGTATATGTAAACTGCGCTGTGTCACCCAAGTGGCGCTATATAAATAAACATATACATACATACTGTATAATCTGTATTGTTATAATGTACAGCGCTGTTCCCCAAGTGGCGCTTATAAATAACATATACATACATACTGTATAATCTGATTGTTATAATGTACAGCGCTGTTACCCAAGTGGCTCTATAAATAAACATATACATACATACTGTATAATCTGTATTGTTATAATGTACAGCGCTGTGTCCCCAAGTGGCGCTATATAAACATATACATACATACTGTATAATCTGTATTGTTATAATGTACAGCGCTGTGTCCCATTGGCGCTATATAAACATACTACTACGTATAATCTGTATTGTTATAAGTACAGCGCTGTCCCAAGTGGCGCTATATACTAAACATTACATACTACTGTATAATCTGTATGTTTATAATGTACAGCGCTGTGTCCCCAAGTGGCGCTATATAAATAAACATATACTACATACTGTATAATCTGTATTGTTTATAAGTGTACACGCTGTGTACCCAAGTGCGCTATATAAATAAACATATACATACATACTGTATAATCTGTATTGTTATAATGTACAGCGCTGTGTCCCAAGTGCGCTATATAAATAAACATATACATACATACTGTAAATCTATTGTTTAATGTACAGCGCTGTGCCCCAAGTGGCGCTATATATAAACATATACATACATACGTAATATCTGTATTGTTATAATGTACAGCGCTGTGTCCCCAAGTGGCGCTATTAAAAAACATATACTACATACTTGTATAATCTGTATTGTTATAATGTCCAGCGCTGTGTACCCAATGTCGCTATATAAATACCATATACATAAATACTGTATAATCTGTATTGTTATATGTACAGCGATGTGTTCCCCAAGTGTCGCTATATAAATAAACATACATACATACTGTATAATCTGTATTGTTATAATGTACAGGTCCGCTGTGTACCCCAAGTGCGCTATATAAACATATACATACATACTGTATACTCTGTATGTTATAATGTCAGCGCTGTGTCCCCAAGTGGCCTATAAAATAAACATATACATACTACTGATAATCGTTGTGTTATAATGTACAGTGCCGCGGTCCCAAGTGGCGCTATAATAATAAACATATACATATACTGTATAATCTGTATTGTTATAATGTACACGCTGTGTTCCCAAGTGTCGCTATATAATAACATATACATACATACTGTATACTGTATTGTTATATGTACAGCGCTGCGTCCCCAAGTGGCGCTATATAAATAAACATATACATACATACTGTATAATCTGTATTGTTATAATTACACGCTGGTGTTCCCAAGTGTCGCTATATAAATAAACATATACATACATACTGTATAATCTGTATTGTTATATGTACAGCGCTGCGTCCCAAGTGCGCTATATAAATAAACATATACATACTACTGTATAATCTGTATTTGTTATAATGTAACTCGCTGTGTTCCCAAGTGTCGCTATAAATAAACATATACATACATACTGTATAATCTGTATTTTATAATGTACAGCGCTGCGTCCCCAAGTGGCGCTATTAAATAAACATATACATACGTACTGTATAATCTGTATTGTTATAATGTCAGCGCTGTGTCCCAAGTGTTGTAAATAAATAAACATATACATACATACTGTAAATCTGTATTGTTATAAGTACAGCGCTGCGTCCCCAAGTGTCGCTATATAAATAAACATATACATACCTAGGTAAAATCTGTATTGTTATAATGTACAGCGTTGTGTATCCCAAGTGGTCCTATATAAATAAACATATACATACATACTGTATAATCTTTATTGTTATAATGTACAGCGCTGCTCCCCAAGTGGCGCATAAACTATACATACATACGTAATAATCTGTATTGTTATAATGTACAGTGGTGCGTCCCTCCCCAAGTGGCTCTATATAAATAAACATAATACATACTTAATTATGTCTATTGTATAATGTACAGCGCGTGGTCCCCAAGTGGCCTATATAAACATATACATACACACTGTATAATCTGTATTGTTATAATGTACAGCTGTGTTACCAAGTGGCGCTATATAAAAAACATATACATACATACTGTATAATCTGTATTGTTATAATGTACAGCACTGCGTACCCAATGGCGCTATATAATAAACATATACTCATACTGTATAGTCTGTATTGTTATAATGTACAGCTGTATAATCTTATTTTATAAATGTACAGCGCTGTGTCCCCCCAAGTGGCACTATATAAACATATACATACATCTGTATAATCTGTATGTTTTAAAGTACAGCGCTGTGTACCCAAGTGGCCTATATAAATAAACATATACATACATACTGTATAATCTGTATGTATAATGTACAGCACTGCGTACCCAAGTGGCGCTATATAAATAAACATATACATGCATACTGTATAGTCTGTATTGTTATAATGTACAGCTGTATAATCTGTATTGTTATAATGTACAGCGCTGTGTCCCCAAGTGGCGCTATATAAATAAACATATACATACATACTGTATAACTGTATTGTTATAATGTACAGCGCTACGTCCCCAAGTGGCGCTCTATATAATAACATATACGTACATACTGTAATCTGTATTGTTAATAATGTACAGCGCTGTGTCCCCAAGTGGCGCTATATAAATAACATATACGTAGATACTGTATAATCTGTATTGGTTTTAATGTACAGCGCTACGTCCCCAAGTGGCGCTATAAACATAAACATATACATACATACTGTTAATCTGTTATTGTTATAATGTACAGCCGCTGTGTCCCCAAGTGGCGCTATAAAACATATAAATACAACTGTATAATCTGTATTGTTATAATGTACAGCTGTTCCCCAAGTGGCGCTATATAAAACATCATACATACATACTTATAATCTGTATTGTTATAATGTACAGCCTGTGTCCCCAAGTGGCGCTATAAATAACATATACATACATACTGTATAATCTGTATTGTTATAATGTACGCGCTGTGTACCCAAGTGCGCTATAATAAACATATACATACATACTGTATAATCTGTATTGTTATAATGTACACACCTGTGTACCCCAAGTGGCGCTATATAAATAAACATTACACACATACTTGTAAAATCTGTATTGTTAATAATGTACAGCGCTGTTGTCCCAGTGGCGCTATATAAATAAACATTACATACTACAGGTAATAATCTTTATTGTTATAATGTACAGCGCTGTGTCCCAAGTGGCGCTATATAAATAAACATATACATACTAACTGTATAATCTGTATTGTTATAAATGTCACATACCTGTTGTACCCAGTGGCACTATAAATAAAAACATATACATACATACTGTATAATCTGATTGTTATATGGCAGCGCTGTGTACCCAAGTGGCACTATATAAATAAACATATACATACATACTGTATATCTGTATGGTTATAATGTACATGTGTGTCCCCAAGTGGCGCTAATATAAACATATACATCATACTGTATAATCTGTATTGTTATAATGTACCGCGCTGTCCCCAATTGGCGCTATATAAATAAACATATACATACATACGTATAATCTGTATTGTTATAATGTACAGCGCTGTGTCCCAAGTGCGCTTTATAAATAAACATATACATACATACTGTAATATCTGTATTGTTTTAATGTACAGCGCTGTGTACCCAAGTGGCGCTTATAATATAAACATATACATACATACTGATAAATCTGTATTGTTATAATGTACAGCGCTGTGTACCCAAGTGCGCTATATAAATAAACATATACAACATATACTGTATAATCTGTTATGTTTATAATGTCAGCGCTGTGTCCCCAAGTGCGCTATATAAATAAACATATACACATACTGTATAATCTGTATTGTTTATATGTACAGCGCTGTGTACCCAAGTGGGCACTATATAAAAAACAACATACATACTGTATAATCTGTATTGTTATAATTGTACAGCGCTGTGTACCCAAGTGGCACTATATAAATAAACATACATACATACGTATAATCTGTATTGTTATAATACAGCGCTGCGTCCCCCAAGTGTGCTATATAATAAACATATACATACATACTGTATAATCTGTATTGTTATAAGTAACACGTCGTGTACCCAAGTGGCGCTATATAAATAAACATATACATACATAGTGTATAATTCGTATTGTTATAATGTACAGCTCTGGTGTCCCCAAGTGGCGCTTTATAAATAACATATACATACATACTGTTAATCTGTTTGTTATAATGTACAGCGCTGCGTCCCCAGTGGCGCTATATAATAAACATATCCATACATACTGTAATCTGTATTGTTATAATGTGCAGCGCTGTGTCCCAAGTGGCGCTATATAAAATAAACATATAATACATAGTTATAATCGTATTGTATAATGTACACGCGCGTGTCCCCAAGTGGCGCTATATAAATACATATACATACATACTGTATAATCTGTATAGTTTAATGTACACGCGTGTGTCCCCAAGTGCGCTATATAAATAACATATACATACACACTGTATATCTGTATTGTTATAATGTACAGCTCTGTGTCCCCAGTGGCACTATATAAAAACATATATCATACTACTGTATAATCTGTATAGTTATCATTACAGCGCTGTGTCCCCAAGTGGCGCTATATAAATAACATATACAACATACTGTATAATCTGTATTGTTATAATGTACAGCGCTGTGTACCCAAGTGGTGCTATAATAATAACATATACATACATACTGTATAATCTGTATTGTTATATGTACAGCGCTGCGTCCCAAGTGGCGCTATATAATAATACATATACATACATACTGTATAATCTGTATTGTTATAATGTACACGCTGTGTCCCCAAGTGGCGCTATATAATAAACATATACATACATACTGTATAATCTGTATTGTTATAATACAGCGTTGTCCCCAAGTGGCGCTATATAAATAAACAATACATACATACTGTATAATCTGTATTGTTATAATGTCAGCGCTGCGTACCCAAAGTGGCGCTATATAAATAAACATATACATACAACTGTATAATCTGTATTGTTTAATGTACAGCGCTTGTACCAAGTGGCGCTATTAAATAAACATATCATACTACTGTAAATCTGTAGTGTTATAATGTACAGCGCTGAGTCCCCAGTGGCGCTATATAAAACATACACATACATACTGTAATATTTGTATTGTTATAATGTACATGCTGTGTACCCAAGTGGCGCTAAAATAAACATATACATACATACTGTATAATCTGTATTGTTATAATGTACAGCGCTGTGTCCCCAAGTGGCGCTTATAATAAATAAACATATACATCACTGTATAATCTGTATTGTTATAATGTACAGCGCTGCGTACCCAAGTGGCGCTATATAAATAAACATATACATACTCTGTATAATCTGTATGTTATAATGACAGCGCTGTGTCCCCAAGTGGCCGCTATATAAATAAACTATGCATACATACTGTATAATCTGTATTGTTATAATTGTCAGCGCTGTGTATCAGTGTGCTATATAAAATAACATATACATACATACTGTATAATCTGTATTGTTACATGTCGCGCTGTGTACCCAAGTGGCGCTTTATAAATAAACATAATCATACATACATACATACATACATACATACATACATACATACATACATAACTAGCACTTATTCTAATGTGTTGTTAATGCGTACCTTAAATCCATCATTTGTTTTGCACAGTATCCCAATCCCTTTCCTAGCTAATGTCCCATTATCAGACATGACTATCTGTGAAGTCGCATGCTCAGTAATCACTATATTCTACTTTACACAATAGAAAAGAGAGAGACACTTCGTGCTTACCTGAAGCCAGCAAATCATTGACAAGGACCAGGAACTTCTCATCTGCCACCTGAGCATCAGTCATTAGGAAAACAGTGCCCACGTTTTTCACACCGGCTTTAATATACTGGTTGGCCAGGTCCGCCTGAAATCATAAAAAGACAATATGGACGTTCAAATAATTTTTCAGTAAAAAGTCAAGATTTAAATGTCAGCTCAGGCGAGTTCCTGTAATGAGTACATATGGACAGATTCCGTGTAGTGCAAAATGACACAAGCAAATCACACAGACTATTCTATGGTGCAATATGAGGTGTTGAAAAAGTTTGCCCATGCTACTGTTTAATGTTGGCTTTATAGTGGATTACGGCCGTCACATAACCTTTTATGGTATCAGCCCCTGGTGTCAGGAAACAGCTTTCAATGTGGGTAATTCCCATACTAATGGGCCTTGTGAGCACAAAATGTTACACTATTGAACATTAAAGGGCATATCCAGCCAAAAAATAACTTTATAGACACCTTTACAGACAACCGCAACCAGGAAGTGGAGCGGCTATCAGGAGCTCTAAGGAATTTCAGGGGCATCTTGATTTTGATGATGTGAATGTCTCAGTCTCTATGTTAGTGTTGGGGTGGACTAAAGCAGATTTATTCTTCTTACCTTTAGGTCTGGAATGCCGTAACCTTTCCGCAGTGTGATCTGGAAAACCTCCAAAGAGCTAATAAATGCTGCTAGTCTAGTCAAACTCTGCTTACCGCTTCCACCTACACCAACCAGCAGAGCGTTTCCCCGTGGGGACTCCAAGATACGGTTGATTCGGCAACTGGTTTAAAAGACAGAAGGAAGTTCCATTTAATGAGGCTTAAGAGCACTTATGTGTAGCTGTAGCCTTGCAAAGGCAAAGTTAATGTATTTAAAGGGCTATTGGGCAAAGTCAATGTACTTAAAGGGCTATTGGGCAAAGTCAATGTACTTAAAGGGCTATTTGGCAAAGTCAATGTACTTAAACGGCTATTCGGCAAAGTCAATGTACTTAAAGGGCTATTCGGCAAAGTCAATGTACTTAAAGGGCTATTCGGCAACGTCAATGTACTTAAAGGGCTATTCAGCAACGTCAATGTACTTAAAGGGCTATTCAGCAAAGTCAATGTACTTAAAGGGCTATTCCCTATTAACCCATTGCCCATAGGATCTACATGTAACTAGCAGGGCAAGCACTGAAACACACAACATTAGGCAGGTCAGACATAGAACATATAATTATTGTCAGTAGTTTCCTATCTAATAGCAAGTGGATATGGAACAACGTGCTCACTACAGTCACTGGTCAGACAACCTTGGTAGCCCTCATTTAAGGAATACTGTATTCCGTACTGTAAATTATAAGGACATTACACCTGTGACCATATTCTCTGAATTTAGTAATGTATGTTTAGAGAAAGGACTGCATCGTATTGGAGTTAACTTACCCTTTATCAGGAATAAAGCTAAAGCTGTCACCGTGCTGCTAAACGCTGATCTATACAGCAGAACTCTACATTATTATTTATCATTTAAACCTTTAACTGCATTGCACAAGCTGAGTACAGACCCACGGTGCCAGTTATAGACCAGACTCTCCTTTATTGAGCCAGATCATTAGTACAACACAGGCCTCTGGTTTTTATTGTGATATTACCCAGAAGTCTCCCCTAGTTTTATTTGCATATAAAAAAAGGAAGCGATAGCCTGAACTGACTTATTAACTAGCTGTAATCAAACTATAATCCACCCCCATAATGGGTCACAATGGGACCCAACAGTACGATTATTTCCTTATAATCCGCGTGCTACTACTTTGGCTCACTTCCCTCACCTCACCTATTTTCTCTCCCCTTCCGTCTATCTTTAGTTCCATTGGCTGCTACTACATTCAGCGTCTCCCGTGGCCCCTCCTCCTCTTCCTGCACAGTGCTGAACTATCGTGCGAGTGACTTCCGAATAACTTGCGCAATAGATCAGTACAGGACGTAACACGGACAGGAGGAGCTGCGCCATTCACAGTAGTGCAGGATACACTAAACTTAGCTGATGGAACTGAAGGTAGAAGTGAAGGGTGGAGAAAACAGAGGTAAGGGAAGTGAGGAGGGGGGAAGGATAGAGATAAATGATAGAGGGTTATAACTATTCCTTCCCCCATCCCTACACAGAGGCCTTGCTTTTATATGGTCACGGACTATTCTGTGACTTCTAATATCCTTATAATTTACAGTAGGGGATACATTATCCCTTATAATACATGAGTGGTACCCAGAGTTCCCTGTTTAACTCAGTCTGTGTCATTGTACCTTTATATAGATACAGAACTCCTCAGTGACTTCTAATATCCTTATAATTTACAGTAGAGGGATACATTATCCCTTATAATACATGAGTGGTACCCAGAGTTCCCTGTATAACTCACCGTGTCCTTGTACCTTTATATAGATACAGAACTCCTCAGTGACTTCTAATATCCTTATAATTTACAGTAGAGGATACATTATCCCTTATAATACATGAGTGTACCCAGAGTTCCCTGTATAACTCAGTCTGGGTCCTTGTAACCTTTATATAGACACAGAACTCCTCAGTGACTTCTAATATCCTTATAATTTACAGTAGGGGATACATTATCCCTTATAATACATGAGTGGTACCCAGAGATCCCTGTATAACTCAGTCTGTGTCCTTGTACCTTTATATAGACACAGAACTCCTCAGTGACTTCTAATATCCTTATAATTTACAGTAGGGGGATACATTATCCCTTATAATACATGAGTGGTACCCAAGGTTCCCTGTTTAACTCAGTGTGTGCTGTACCTTTATATAGATACAGAACTCCTCAGTGATTCTAATATCCTTATAATTTACAGTAGGGGATACATTATCCTTATAATACATGAGTGGTCCCGAGTTCCCTGTATAACTCAGTCTGTGTCCTTGTACCTTATATGAACAGAACTCCTCAGTGACTTCTAATACCTTATAATTACAGTAGGGGATACATATCCCTATAATACGTGGTACCCAGAGTTCCCTGTATAACTCAGTCTGTGTCTTGTACTTTATATGGACACAAGAACTCCTCAGTGACTTCTAATATCCTTATAATTTACAGTAGGGATACATTTCCCTTATAATACATGAGTGGTACCCAGAGTTCCCTGATAACTCAGTCTGTGTCCTTGTACCTTATATAGACACAGAACTCCTCAGTGACTTCTATATCCTTATAATTTACAGTAGGGGTACATTATCCCTTATAATACATGAGTGGTACCCAGAGTTCCCTGTATAACTCAGTCTGTTCCTGTACCTTTATATAGACACAGAACTCCTCAGTGACTTCTAATATCCTTATAATTTACAGTGGGGATACATTATCCTTATAATACATGAGTGGTACCCAGAGTTCCCTGTATAAACTCAGTCTGTGTCCTTGTACCTTTATATAGACACAGAACTCCTCAGTGACTTCTAATATCCTTATAATTTACGTAGGGGATAAATTATCCCTTATAACATGAGTGGTACCCGAGTTCCCTGTAAACTCAGTCTGTGTCCTTGTACCTTTATATGACACAGAACTCCTCAGTGACTTCTAATATCCTTATAATTTACAGTAGGGGATACATTATCCCTTATAATACATGAGTGGTACCCAGAAGTTCCCTGTATAACTCAGTCTCGTGGTCCTTGTACCCTTTATATGGTCACGGAACTCCTCAGTGACTTCTAATATCCTTATAATTTACAGTAGGGGATACATTATCCCTTATAATACATGAGTGGTACCCAGAGTTCCCTGTATAACTCAGTCTGTGTCCTTGTACCTTTATATAGACACAGAACTCCTCCGTGACTGTCTAATATCTTATAATTTACAGTAGGGGATACATTATCCCTTATAATACATGAGTGGTAACCAGAGTCTGTATAACTCAGCTGTGTCCTTGTACCTTATATATACAACAGAACTCCTCAGTGACTTCTAATATCCTATAATTTACAGTAGGGGATACATTATCCTTATAATACATGAGTGGTACCCAGAGGTTCCCTGTTAACTCAGTCTGTGTCCTTGTACCTTTATATAGACACAGAACTCCTCGTGATTCTAATATCCTTATAATTTACAGTAGGGGATACATTATCCTTATAATACATGAGTGGTACCCGAGTTCCCTGTATAACTCAGTCTGTGTCCTTGTACCTTATATGACACAGAACTCCTCAGTGACTTCTAATACCTTATAATTTACAGTAGGGGATACATTATCCCTTATAATACATGAGTGGTACCCAGAGTTCCCTGTATAACTCAGTCTGTGTCTTGTACCTTTATATAGACACAGAACTCCTCAGTGACTTCTAATATCCTTATAATTTACAGTAGGGATACATTATCCCTTATAATACATGAGTGGTACCCAGAGTTCCCTATAACTCAGTCTGTGTCCTTGTACCTTATATAGACACAGAACTCCTCAGTGACTTCTATATCCTTATAATTTACAGTAGGGGATACATTATCCCTTATAATACATGAGTGGTACCCAGAGTCCCTGTATAACTCAGTCTGTTCCTGTACCTTTATATGACACAGAACTCCTCAGTGACTTCTAATATCCTTATAATTTACAGTAGGGGATACATTATCCTTATAATACATGAGTGGTACCCAGAGTTCCCTGTATAACTCAGTCTGTGTCCTTGTACCTTTATATAGACACAGAACTCCTCAGTGACTTCTAATATCCTTATAATTTACGAGGGGATAATTATCCCTTATATACATGAGTGGTACCCAGAGTTCCCTGTAAACTCAGTCTGTGTCCTTGTACCTTTATATAGACACAGAACTCCTCAGTGACTTCTAATATCCTTATAATTTACAGTAGGGGATACATTATCCCTTATAATACATGAGTGGTACCCAGAGCTTCCCTGTATAACTCAGTCTCGTGGTCCTTGTACCTTTATATGACACAGAACTCCTCAGTGACTTCTAATATCCTTATAATTTACAGTAGGGGATACATTATCCCTTATAATACATGAGTGGTACCCAGAGTTCCCTGTATAACTCAGTCTGTGTCCTTGTACCTTTATATAGACACAGAACCTCCTCAGTGACTTTAATTTTCCTTCTCAATTTACAGTAGGGGATACATTATCCCTTATAATACACGAGTGGTACCCAGAGTTCCCTGTATAACTCAGTCTGTGTCCTTGTACCTTTATATAGACACAGAACTCCTCAGTGACTTCTAATATCCTTATAATTTACAGTAGGGGATACATTATCCCTTATAATACATGAGTGGTACCCAGAGTTCCCTGCTCGTCCGTGTCCTGTGTACCTTTATATAGACCAAGAAACTCCTCAGTGACCTTCAATATCCATTATAATTACAGTAGGGATCCTTATAATACATGAGTGGTACCCAGAGTTCCTTGTATAACTCAGTCTGTGTCCTTGTACCTTTATATAGACACAGAACTCCTCAGTGACTTCTAATATCCTTATAATTTCCAGTAGGGGATACATTATCCCTTATAATACATGAGTGGTACCCAGAGTTCCCTGTATAACTCAGTCTGTGTCCTTGTACCTTTATATAGACACAGAACTCCTCAGTGACTTCTAATATCCTTATAATTTACAGTGGGATACATTATCCCTTATAATACATGAGTGGTACCCAGAGTTCCCTGTATAACTCAGTCTGTGTCCTGTGACCTTTATATAGACACAGAACTCCTCAGTGATCTCTAATACCTTATAATTTACAGTAGGGGATACATTATCCCTTATAATACATGAGTGGTACCCAAGTTCCCTGTATAACTCAGTCTGTGTCCTTGTACCTTTATATGACACAGAACTCCTCAGTGACTCTAATATCCTTATAATTTACAGTAGGGGATACATTATCCCTTATAATACATGAGTGGTACCCAGAGTTCCCTGTATAACTCAGTCTGTGTCCTTGTACCTTTATATAGACACAGAACTCAGTGACTTCTAATATCCTTATAATTTACAGTAGGGGATACATTATCCCTTATAATACATGAGTGGTACCCAGAGTCCCCTGTATAACTCAGTCTGTGTCCTTGTACCTTTATATAGACACAGAACTAAGTGACTTCTAATATCCTTATAATTTACAGTAGGGGGTGCATCTGACATCTGGATAATAAAAAAAGACTACGATATTACCACTAAATTAGGTTAATTTTGCTTTGCTTCTTCCTTAAGCCTCATATACACATACTTCAGATGAAAAAAGACCACCGAGCACAGTACACACACAACACGTGTATGCGTTTGGTCTGGCGTCGTTGGTCAATCCGCCATGGCAGATCAACAAACGACACCCCACCGAACGCATACACACATGCAATTATCAGGCGAAACGCCCATTCGTTCGTCACGCGTGTATACGCGCTCTGGGGTCATGTCATCCGAAGTTTGTGTACGGACCTTTACTCTGCTGGGAAATCAAACACCATTGTGTGAGAGAAAAAGTAAATAGATTGTAAGCTCTTCGGGACAGGGCCTGATGCGAGTTGAATTATTGTGAGGCCCTACGTAATACGTTCAGTGCTGTATAAGAAAATAAATATATAAACACTGTGTCCAAGTAAGGCTTCAGGATCCAGCGAATTAGCATTCAGTCATTGGCTGTGATGTCATCGGTCATATCCATGATTAACAGGGGCTACGCAGAAGAACCAGGATATTTACATTAGTCTTACATCTCTCTGTTTTGTAACTGTTATCAGGGGTGCCCCTACCATGAAGCAAACTGAAACATTTGCTCAGGGCGCTCCCATACAGAACACTTTAAAGGCGGCAATTTAAAAAAAATCATCCTTCCTCCAGTACCGCATTTCAACACCAGTCCACCAATTAAGTCAGCCCTTCAGTCCACCAATCAGTGTTAAGTCAGTCCACAATTCCCACCTTCACAAGCCACGCCCATGTCCCCTGATGAAGCCACACCCAGTTCACGTGCCCCCCGCTGTCTGCCAATCTTAAGATTGCAGTGCAGGGTCCAAAATATATAATGTCAAAATCAATCAAATGTGACAATATTAATAATTAGGGGATGTTGTAAATCCACCAAAAACTGAATTACTTAAAACATAAAAATGAGCTTTGGAGTTTAGTTCCCCTTTAAAGTAGCTAAATCTTACATGTGACTCATGGCGTCTTCGAAGAGAACCAGGTTCATGGCAGCATTGACTTCGTTGTAGCCGTCTAGAGCTTCCACCAGAATTTTGTTTAATGACTCCCAGGACTGCGCAGGCAAATATTTGGGTTCCCCGACCCCCCCAGCAAAATGGCAATACATGTTCATCACCCGAATCTGCTCCAGGGTCTCCTCTATGTCCTACGAGATTCGAGAGGTGATAAATAGAAATTCCCACTTTGCACCAACTTCTCCCCCCATAAAAACTATCAGTGAGATTCAATAAAAGGTCTTATCATTAAAAATGGGGCTAATTTTGCCCCAACCAATCAGATCTTATTTAACATTTGAAAGCTAACATCTGATTGGTTGGGGCAAAATTAGCACCGTTTTTAACGATAAGACCTTTTATTACATCTCCCTGTAAATATGGAAGAATTTAACAGGATTCTCACATCATAAAACTTCTTCACCATCTCGTTTTGTAATTTATCGAAGATGTCGAAATCTCTCTCCTCCACCATTTTATCCCGGTAAACGCGGTTGGATTCATGAAGGTAGAGCTTCACCAGGTCTTGGGGAGATTTCAGGCAGTCGGGCGTCGAGAAGAGGACACCCTGAAATGAACAGTACAGGCAAGTTAAAATGTTTAACGCAATATAGGAGGAAAGACCATGTTTTACAGCGTTGGACTGGCAGACAAGTGTTGTTTCAGCTTTATTTCCTAACGGACAACCTCACTTTACTGCAAAGTGGTGCTGTGTTATCTAGAAACTTTGAATCTTCATAAAACACATACAGGGCGATGCACAGAACATCGCTACCTGACGCTGTTCTATTCCGGCACTTTCAACGCCAGCTATTAGCTGGCGTTGAAAGTACCACAATAAAATGCCGAGCTCAGCATATAACATGGCTCCTGTCGATTGCGCTGTTAACTTTTGCGTTAGCCACGCAGCCGCCGCAAGGAAGGAGTTTAAATCACGCTAATCGATATAATATCGGTTAGCGTGAATAAAATGCCAAAACAGGAGCCGTGTGCCCGTTGGTGCATCGCCCTGATGCAGAATTCAAAGTTATTTAAAGGTTTGGCAAGACTCTTTTAATAGGGTTGCCAGGTGTTCCTAGTAGGACAGATTGTCCCGACTGCAGGGACAAAATCCCACAGTAAGTAAGTTATTTAGTACATGTAAGAAGCAGATTCTGTAATTAAGAAGGCTTCCATGTTGTTGCCAGTACAACCCATGTAGTATACGCCCCCTGATCCCAGTATTTACTGCTTGTTACTCTGCAGTTGGTTTACAAGCCAGCATATATTGCATACAGCCTTCTTGGGAAAAACTAAATAGTCAGCTCATTTTACTATCTTTATTTTATTCCTGTTCCTAGCAAAAGATAAATCTTCTAAATGATACCTTGCATGTGCTGTGGTGGCTCACCTGCTAAAGCACACTGCCCACAAGGTCACAGGTTCGAATAAACTAAACTAAAATGATTTTAGGGACAGGAGCATTGCATGTGTTTGAAAACAAAGAAACAAACGGAAATCCCTCTTCAGGGTGTCAGGGAGAGGGAGGATCACTGTGCTGTTATAGGATTGGCTCTCAGCTTCTAGGAAATAAGGCTGCAAGTTATTATGAAATAAATAACACGTTCCATTAAGAGAAATTGTTGAAAAATAAAGGCTACTTTGTAGCATTTCAATATTTATATCTAGGATTCCTGTGTGCCAAGGGATATTGGGAGATATAGTACAGAAATCGATGGCAGGATACCACCACAACTAAAGGAACAACCGATTTCTAAAGATGGACACAAGAGCTTACAATCTAGGCCAACAATAGCCACATGTATAACATAAGGTGGAAGCGGAAACAAGACTCTGGATGGACCTCAACAGATGGAAGATTGTTTACTATATCCGTGACTGTGTTAGAGGATCTTCAGAATGTATTAGTTTTTCATGGAAAGTAAAAGTAAAGCACCGAATACAAGGAATCAACATTTCAAGCAATTTGATCGGAAATATCGAAACATATAGGCTGATATTTTGGCTCAATTGTCCAATCTATTTGTCGGATGGGCAGTGATTGGCGGTGTTACCAGAAGCCACTAGCTTTAAAACGGTCATTCAAATAATATAGCTCAACACAAAATGTCTGCTCTCTGTTTCTATACTGTATATTATTTAAAAAGTAGAAGTGCTTCGTCCATTGTTGGACATATTTATTTTTTATGACCGCTTTCTTATTTCAAGTCTTTCTAGAAAAACATTAATTGTGTAAATAATTGTAAGTTACAAACGTAGAAGATCTTCGAGTGGAAAACAAGAAATGTATTAGTAACATTGAAACCCCCTACCTACAATGCAGAGCGTGACTTACCTGGAATATGTTGGAAAGGTCTCGGAGGTTGAAGATGTAGTGGAATTTGATGGCAGTCGGAAGGAAGGAGGAAGTGACTTTCTGGTGGAATGATAGAGCTAAGTTGATGAGCTGCTGGGTGTTTTTTTGCAAGGGAGCCGGGAAATTACCCATTTTCAGGTGCTGTGTCAGGATGGTGTTATAAATTGTAGACAGGGCATCGGTACCAGGAAAGGAGAGGGCAAAGACACTGAAATGGCGCTGCAAAAAATAGATACGTAGACATCAGATTGAGGATTAGTAAAAACTACAATGCTTAATGAATTCCAATTGTAATGTGCTGCAAATATAACATTTATCAATACAAAATATGATGGGGGCGGTGCTAATAATCTGCAGAAACCAATCAGATGTAAGCTTTTTACTTATTATCATCAATTAAATAACATCTGATTGGTTGTAACTGCACCATGGACACTCATTCAGGCAAATTTTCTTTCTCCTCTCCCCCACACATCCTTATCTCTCCAACCCAATCTCTGAAACCTCGGAAGATGGATCACTTGTGGGAACTATGGTATTTACCTGCAGTCTGGGGTTGATGGTAAAGCTGCCAGCGGTGGGATTCATACAGGATACGTATTGCACATTCATTATCTCTTTCATGGTAAGCTTGGTTCTGTCGTACCTTGGACAATGAGAAAAGTAGCGGTCACGGTCTATACTATAAATATGGGTCATTTTGTCATTCGCATAAAATAGTCTCACCTCTAATAACCCTCTCTATTAACTAGCTAGGTATTGATCTCCATCCAGGTCACTGTTAGAGATGTCCGAACTTCGCAAAATCCAGTCCGCTCGAGGATCAGCAAATTTTCAAAAAAAATTAGAAAATTCGAAAATCCGCGAGCGGACCCATTAAAACCTATAAAAATGAAAGTTCGGCAGAATCCGTTCTTCGAAAATACGTTGATTCTTCGAAAATACGAGGATTCTTCGAAAATACGGACCCGAAAATGTGGCTTGCTCCGCCCAAAAGTGTGAAAAATCCACGAAATTTTGAAATTACGAGGATTTCTTGTATTTTCCCGTATTTTTCGAAAATTCGAGAAATCCTAGTAATTTGGAAAATTTTAGAAAACGCGGTTCGGAAAAGTTCGGAAGGCGGAAAACCCGCGATATCCGCCGTTCGCGAACGAGGTAAATCCGCCGCGTATCCAGGTTCGGATCCGCGAACTGGGCCATTACTAGTCACTGTACTTCTCACATCTCTTACTACCACTAGCCCAGCCCATTCCTCTATCAGATATTAAACCTAAACTAACAAGCTCTTGGCTATTAATCTCTCCCCTTCCTCCATCCTTGTCCTCAGATTAGGTGAAACAGAAGATTGTTTTTTACCAGTGACCATAATCCATGTGCTGGCGGATTAGCGTGTGTGGCTGCACGGTGCCGTATGTGTCCACTTCAGGCATGTTCATATCATCAATGAAGTAGATGAGCCTTTTGGTACCCGGCGGACCGTAATTCCTTCCTGATTTTTTTTCTAGTGGCTTTTCAAGAATTGCTGTTCAGAATAAGTAAAACCACGTGATTAACTGGACACCACGAAAACATTCATAAATTAATTCATAAATTAACGATCGCGCTTGTAGATCTAGGATCGCGATCGTAAATTTACTTAACTACGCACGGGTTGGCCTGCAGGGGGAACCACAGTCCATCATGACATCATTCCTGGACTCTGCTGGGGTGGTACAGGGACAGTAGCGGTTCACATAAAGAGTAAAACAGGTGGGTACATTTCTACTTTGGGGTGGACCTGCCCTTTACATACTTTACATACTACATTGCAGGCCTGTGTGTGGAATCTCATTTCCAATTACAGTGAACCCCAACACGTGTTACATGTAGAATATGTATCAAACTCCACATAAGTTCCATTAAGAGTTCATATTTTGACCTGAGGAACCTCAAGAAATGTTACAAAGATACATTAAAACTAATAGAGGAACACAATTACCTTGAAGCATGGCCGAGGTGGTGTAGTAGTTGAAAGGAACGTTCTTGACCATATATTCATCCTGATCCAGAGAGGACAGTTTGTCTCCTACCAGCACAGACTTTCCAGTACCTGCATTGCCAACCAACATGACTGGTCGTCGCTTTTCTAGCAGTTTATCCATAAAATAACGAACTCTGATGGTTTCATTGGTGTGAACCAAACAAGCCTGGAAAAATGTAAAAAGGGAATGAGAGAGCGAATTAGTTTAATCCTAGTTTAGTTATTACATTACACCAAGAGTCAAAAGAAGAAATGAACGGAAACAATTACATAGAGGTTTAAAAAAAGCAAGATATTGTCTTGTATAAAGAGGGGAATAGATTCAAGGGAGAAACAAATTATTTTCCCTCTTTACAAGGCACGAAAACGGCTAGAGCTAGCAAGATATTGTCTTGTATAAAGAGGGGAATAGATTCAAGAGAGAAAAATATTATTCTCCCTCTTTACAAGGCACTGGTAAGGCCTCATTTGGAATATGCGGTGCAGCTTTGGAATCCCATATACAAAAGGGACATCTTGGAAATGGAAGGAGTTAACAGAGGAATTTGACTGTGTAAACAGATTAGATATGTTACGGTTATTGACACTGTGGGGTATGATCCCTTTATACAAATACATTAATGGCCGTGGTGCATTGCTCATCAATAGATCATTCCATAGGACACGCAGGCATCTTTTAACAGAAGAAGAGAAGGTTTGTCTTCAAAAAAACTGTGACAATGTCTTTCAAATATTTTGTACCGTCAGAGTCAAATAGATACAGAAGCAGGAATTCCTCAAAGAAAGCAATAGGTTTTCTTACTTACCTTTGATCCTGCATTCACTAACGCTTGCAAATGATAAGTGTATCGCAGAAGCAAAAGGTTAGTTAGCAGTGATTGCATTGGTTTTTACACCCCTGAATGAATAATCGTTAAGTTTGGCGCTAAATAATAGCTCATTGCATATGGCGTGCTATATAGATATACAGAAGATAACATAGGCATATTGCAAATGTCCTTCTTATAAAACAGAGTGGATATGGTTCCATACAGGACCAGACTGTTTCATAGGAAGACCTCAAGGTTTAAGGGTGGAACTAGATGAACACATGATCTATTCATCCATGACAGCAATGCTACTGTGCAGTATTATCGAGTGTTTGGATTCCCTGAAACATCAACTAAGGCAGTAAATTGTGGGTTTATTTAATAAATTACAGTGTATCGCCAGTTTGGTGCATTATACAGCAATTGGGCCACTTGGGCAGATAATAAGATATTGGCTACTACAATACAAATTGTCACGTTACATGCCTATTGAACTATGGAGCCCACTTCATTAACTACATGGCAAACAGTTGGTTGCATGACAAAGAAAGGATTATATGATGGATAATTTGATTACACGGGTCCCCTGTTTGCACACTGTGCTGCTATTTTGGTTCTAAAATAATTTAGTGTTTCCTAAATTCTATTCTAAATTTCTGTTTAGGTGGAAAACTGTTTACTCAACACAAACTCCACTTAACAAGCCAACCAATCAGCAATGAGATACAATCTGTCTAGTGTGAGTGTTCTATTAAAAGCCAGCGTTTAATTGGCTAATTACCAAATCATTTCTCGGTTACTGTAGTAATTCATCGCATACAAACCTGCAGAGGCATTTCAGGATCAAATTCGAATTTCGGGATGAGTTTGGACCATGGCTCAAATTTCTTGGTCTCCGGATCAATGTAATAGTCGAATACGGTCCCCTGAGATGGAAACTTGATGGTTTTGAATTCAGTCACCCACCACTTGCTGAACTCCACTCGGTAATCTACCAACTAGGAGAGAGGTGTCAGACTAACACAGTGAGATGTTGAGATATGTTGTGATATTGTGATAAATGTTCTACTCCTATTAACACACATTGAATCCACCCTGCTCCCCATAGATATGGATATAGAAATCTCTATCTTTGTGAATTGGTTTAATTCTACAACAGTGACATTAATAAAGGGAAACTAATGTTCCGTATGTTCTTGTTTAACTGTACAAGGGAATGCGCTTAAAGGACAACTGTGCTGTTGTTGCTTCACCCACCTTTTGGCATTGAGCCTACAAGAAGCCATCCTTCCCATCGGATAGATCCCAGACTGAGGTGGGGGCGAAGCTTAGACAATACAGTTTTCCTTTAATAGATTTGTGATTCCTTGTGCTCTGCAGAGACCATACACCTGCTCAGACACAACACCTACTGGTTTATTCCACTGGGGGGGGGATCTATAAAATGAGTGTATAGACCCAACTACACATCTGTTTATGGGTGGTTACATGGTAATTGGGATGTCCGTGTCCCACTATATGTGGGTGCTGTGGCAAGGCATTAGATGAACATTTTAGTTCTCATGTGTTCTTAGTTAAACTTAAGGGTATTTCCACCCCCCAAACTAAATTTTGGTATCTGGTAGGAAATGGCTATAAACCTCGACCTTGCGATGAAATAGGGGACAGAGCAACCAAAAAATGGTACCGTGATAGTAAGTATAATTCACCCCGATTAATTGGACATTAAAAAAATACTCATTTTCCAGTGTACATACCCATTAAAGCTCTGCCCTCATACACAATATGGCAGCGCCCAACTATACAGTATGTATCCCATGTCATACATCTGTATCACCCATAATGTATGTTGGTTAAGATTTCTACCGGATGATAAATGGTCCCATCACAGGTTTACGTATAAGATAATAAAAGGCCATCAGTCAGTGATGATGGTTTTAAAGTAACGTAATATAATCACATTCTGTACATTATAATAAAGTCAATGTAAGAGAACCACTAGCGATCTTTACCTGGTCCTGGAACATGGCTCCACCAAAAGCCCAAACAGCAGCAAATACAAAGTACAATTCGTACAGCTCCTTGGGACAATCAGGGGGGGTGTTTTCTTTGGTGAGGAGACATTCCAGTAGATAGCACAGCATTTGGACCATGCTCTGTTCTGGTACAGGAATAATCTTCTTAAACCTGCCGGGGAGAGAAAAACAATTCACCAAATCAGACAGTTCATTGAATTATTACATCCCCTGATCATGTGATCATTGGCCCTTCGTAGATAAACAGATACATTGACCTATTCGACATTGGGAGATATTTAAAGGTCTGAATGCCAGAATCATGTCCCAATGTTCTAATGCAGCCAAGCAGATACCAAGACTTACATTCCCCATTCATTGTTTCCCCCATTCTCTTACCCTATAATCAATACCTAAAGGCACATGAAAGGGCATGTTCACCCCTCAAATCAAAAGCATATTTATTTAAATAACCCCATAGAAAAATGCTGACACAGGAAGGACAAATCAGTTAATACAGCAAAACGTTCTTCTCCCTGTTCCCTCTCCAAAGGTTTCCACCTCCACAGTGTTAATTCTAATTATTATTACAGTACACAACCCAGTTATCCTGATAACAAGTCCCATTAAAGGAAAGAAGGAACCCTATGTTCATTCATTACCTGGTTCTAAGTGTGTCTAGGCAGAGGGGCAAGTATTTGTCAAACAGAATGGTCAGGTTTGCTCTTTCAGACTGAACCTCCCTCTTGTCAATCCAACTGGTGACTGGCGGATTCCAGCCCAGATCTGCAGGATTGATGTACAGGATTCCTGGGATGGAGACACAAGGTGGAATTAAAAATCATGGATCCCAAACCTTTCCCAATGACAGGACCACACACACAGATCTGGAGCCGCAGAATCAACAGAAAATGTTCCAGTGTCCAGTCCTTTTCTGATTGGTTAACTGATTGAAAGTGAGCAGCCAATCCAAGGGAAGGGTGAATGGGAAATAATGCTTGACCTATAAATATTTTAACATTTTCCACAACACATTTTACTACTGTGCATTAAACGTGAAGGATGTCACAGGAAGTGGTGTGCAACTGATAATACAAAGAAAAGCTTTTGCTTATAATTAGAGATGTCCGAACTTCGCAAAATCCGGTCCGCTTGAGGATCCGCAAATTTTCAGAAAAATTCGAAAATTCGAAAATCCGCGAGCGGACCCATTAAAACCTATTAAAATGAAAGATTCTTCGAAAATACGAGGATTCTTCGAAATTACGAGGATTCTTCGAAAATACGAGGATTCTTTGGAAATACGGACCCGAACATGTGGCTTGCTCCGTCCCAAAATACGAAAAATCTGCGAAATTTAGAATTTACGAGGATTTCTCGTATTTTCCCGTATTCTCCAAAATACAAGAAATCCTCGTAATTTCGAAAATTTTCGAAAAAGTTCAGAAGGCGGAAAACCGGAAAATCTGCGATATCCACCGTTCGCGAACGAGGTAAATTCGGGTTCGGATCCGCGAACTGGGCCATCACTACTTATAATATGAATCAGGTCATTGTACCTGCTCTTGAGACTGTGGCTGGTGTGGCTGTACGCAAGTGACTGATTTCGAATACCAGTCTCATGGTGGGATTCAGCGGGATTCTCTCATTACTCGCCAGGGTAAGAACCTACACAGATGAACGTCAGATTGTTAAATTTACTCTACACAGTTCAAAAAAGAATCATCTACACAGATCAATTTTACCATTAATACATTTATTGGTTAAAGGCGAATTTTACTTCTTTCTGGCTCCTCCCACAGCCATTGTCACTGACATTCCTAGACATTAGAGAACAAATATAAATGAAGGAGAGGGAGGAGCTTAAAACCGTTCATTGCTGCCAGAAGCAGTCAGTTACTGCATGATATTGCTACATTACTTCATCATTGGATGACGCTCCTTGCATGCGATTGCTTGTCTCCTATGATTTGATGATATTATAAACCTGCCTGTGCTACTTTGTTGTTCAAGAGTCAACTCTGCTGAGATTTACCTTATTATCATCCATAACTGTGTTCAGGGACTCAATCCACATTGGATCAATATCTCCATCTAGAACAATCCACTTAGGGCCATCGTGTGTAACGTTTGCCAGTTCACGCATGATTGAAGAAAATAGACCTGTAACACACACGGCATTTTAATAAAGAACAGAGTAGAACACAGGGAACATCCCCTAACCACGTCTATGCATTAAAACCTAGAAAAGGGAATTATGAAAGGGATCAGTAAGAAACTATAAAGTACAACGACACTTTCAATAGGAGAAGTTATAGTTACAGGAGGTTTATGTGGACAATAGGTGGCGTTATAGTTACAGGAGGTTTATATGGAACCATAGGTGGCGTTATAGTTACAGGAGGTTTATATGGAACCATAGGTGGCGTTATAGTTACAGGAGGTTTATATGGAACAATAGGTGGTGTTATAGTTACAGGAGGTTTATATGGAACAATAGGTGGCGTTATAGTTACAGGAGGTTTATATGGAACCATAGGTGGCGTTATAGTTACAGGAGGTTTATATTGAACAATAGGTGGCGTTATAATTATAGGAGGTTTAGCTGGAACCATAGGTGGCGTTATAGTTACAGGAGGTTTAGATGGAACAATAGGTGGTGTTATAGTAACAGGAGGTTTATATGGAACCATATGTGGTGTTATAGTTATAGGAGGTTTAGATGGAACAATAGGTGGTGTTATAGTTATAGGAGGTTTATATGGAACAATAGGTGGTGTTATAGTTATAGGAGGTTTAGATGGAACAATAGGTGGCGTTATAGTTACAGGAGGTTTAGATGGAACCATAGGTGGCGTTATAGTTACAGGAGGTTTAGATGGAACAATAGGTGGCGTTATAGTTATAGGAGGTTTAGATGGAACAATAGGTGGCGTTATAGTTATAGGAGGTTTAGATGGAACAATAGGTGGTGTTATAGTTATAGGAGGTTTAGATGGAACAATAGGTGGCGTTATAGTTATAGGAGGTTTAGATGGAACAATAGGTGGTGTTATAGTTATAGGAGGTTTAGATGGAACCATAGGTGGCGTTATAATTATAGGAGGTTTATATGGAACCATAGGTGGTGTTATAATTATAGGAGGTTTAGATGGAACAATAGGTGGCGTTATAGTTATAGGAGGTTTAGATGGAACAATAGGTGGGGTGTTTATAGTTATCAGGAGGTTTTATTGGAACCATAGTGGTGTTATAGTTACACGGAGGTTTTATGGAACCATAGGTGGCGTTATAGTTACAGGAGTTTATATGGAACCATAGGTGGTGCGTTATAGTTAAAGGAGGTTATATAGAACCATAGGTGGTGTTTATAGTACAGGAGGTTTAGTTGGAACAATAGGTGGCGTATTGTTACAGGAGGTTTAATTGGAACAATAGGTGTGTTATATTACAGGAGGTTATATTAACCATAGGTGGTGTATAGTAAAGGAGGTTTATATTGGAACAATAGGTGGTGTTATAGTTACAGGAGGTTTAGTTGGAACAATAGGTGGTGTTATAATTACAGGAGGTTTATATGGAACCATAGGTGGCGTTATAGTTACAGGAGGTTTATATGAACCATATGGTGGCGTTATAATTACAGGAGGTTTAGATGGAACCATAGGTGGCGTTATAGTTACAGGAGGTTTATATGGAACCATAGGTGGTGTTATAGTTAAAGGAGGTTTATATGGAACAATAGGTGGTGTTATAGTTACAGGAGGTTTAATGGAACCATAGGTGGTGTTATATGTTACAGGAGGTTTAGCTGGACCATAGTGGTGTTTATAAGTTACAGGAGGTTTAGAGCTGGAACCTAGGTGGTGTTATAGTTACAGGATGGTTTATATGGAACAATAGGTGGTGTTATAGTTACAGGAGGTTTTAATGGAACAATAGGTGGCGTTATAGTTACGGAGGTTTTATGGAACCAAAGGTGGGTGTTATAGTACAGGAGGTTTAGTGGAACCATAGGTGGTGTTTATAATTACAGGAGGTTTATATGGAACCATAGGTGTATTATAGTTACAGGAGGTTTATATGGAACCATAGGTGTGCGTTATAGTTACAGAGGTTTATATGGAACCATAGGTGGCGTTATAGTTAACAGAGGTTTATATGGAACCATAGTGGTGTTATAGTTACAGGAGGTTTTATATGGAACCATAGGTGGCGTTATAGTTACAGAGGTTTATATGGAACCATAGGTGGTGTATATTACAGGAGGTTATATGGAACATAGTGATTATAGTTATAGGAGGTTTATGGAACCATAGGTGGTGTTATAGTTACAGAGGTTATATGGAACCAATAGTTGTGTATGTACAGGAGGTTTATATGGAACCAAGGTGGTGTTATAGTTACAGGAGGTTATTGAACCATAGGTGGTGGTTATAGTTACAGGAGGTTTATATGGAACAATAGGTGGTGTATAGTTTAGGAGGTTATATGGAACCATAGGTGCGTTATAGTTACAGGAGGTTATATGGAACCTAGGTGGCGTTATAGTTACAGGAGGTTTTATATGAACCATAGGTGGCGTTATAGTTATAGGAGTTTAGATGGAACAATAGTGGTGTTATAGTTATAGGAGGTTTAGATGGAACAATAGGTGTGTTATAGTTATGGAGGTTTAGATAGAACAATAGGTGGTGTTATAGTTATAGGATGTTTAATTAGAACAATAGGTGGTGTTATAGTTATAGGAGGTTTATATAAACAATAGGTCGTTATAGTTACAGAGGTTTATATGAACAATAGGTGGCGTTATAATTATAGGAGGTTTAGTGGAACCATAGGTGGCGTTATAGTTACAGGAGGTTTAGATGGAACAATAGGTGGTGTTATAGATACAGGAGGTTTATATGGAACCATATGGGTGTTTAGTTATGGGTTTGATGAATGGTGGTGTTATGTTATATAGGAGGTTTATATGGAACAATAGGTGGTGTTATAGTTATGGAGGTTTAGATGGAACAATAGGTGGCGTTATAGTTACAGGAGTTTATATGGAACCATAGGTGGCGTTATAGTTACAGGAGGTTTATATTGAACAATAGGTGGCGTTTAATTATAGGAGGTTTAGCTGGAACCATAGGTGGCGTTATAGTTACGAGGTTTTTATATGGAACCATAGGTGGCGTTATGTTACAGGGGGTTTATAAGAACAATAGGTGGTGTTATAGTTAAAGGAGGTTTTAATGGAACCATAGGTGGTGTTTAGTTACAGGAGGTTTACTGGAACCATAGGTGGCGTTTATAGTTACAGGGGTTATATAGAACAATAGGTGGTTGTATAGTTTAGGAGGTTTATTGGAACAATAGTGGTGTTATAATTATAGGAGGTTTAGATGGAACAATAGGTGGTGTTATATGTTTAAGGTTTAGATGGAACAATAGTGGCGTTATAGTTACAGGAGGTTTAGATGAACATAGGTGCGTTATAGTTATAGGAGGTTTAGATGGAACAATAGGTGGCTTATAGTTATAGGAGGTTTAGATGGACATAGGTGGTTTATAGTTATAGGAGGTTTAGATGGAACAATAGGTGGTTATAGTTATAGGAGTTTTAATGGAACAATAGGTGGTTTATAGTTATAGGAGGTTTATATGGAACCATAGGTGGTGTTATAATATAGAGGTTTAGATGGAACAATAGGTGGTGTTATAGTTATAGGAGGTTTAGATGAACCATAGGTGGCGTTATAATATAGGAGGTTTAGATGGAACAATAGGTGGCGTTATAGTTATAGGAGGTTTAGATGGAACAATAGGTGGTGTTATAATTATAGGAGGTTTAGATGGAACAATAGGTGGTGTTATAGTTATAGGAGGTTTATATGGAACAATAGGTGGTGTTATAGTTATAGGAGGTTTATATGGATTTATATGGTGAGAGTTCTAGTTCTTGGGGCTACATACAATGATTGAGATTGGTTACACGGAGCAGCAGATGTTAGAGGGATGTAAAGGAAGGAAAGGTTATGAAGATTTGGTGATAGAATTGCAGGAGTTATTTACCATCCTTCCACTCTCTTGTAGACGGATTGATGATACCAAACAGTTCATCATTAGTGACTGCTTTGGGGTTGAGGTCGGTCCATACAGGTCGTCTCTTCATGATCTGATAGGTTTTGTTTAGTGATTTAAGGACTTGGGATTTTCCAGTACCAGCGTTACCCACAATAAACACTGAATGTCGAACAGCGAGAAGTTCTTCCAGTTGCACTACCTACGGACAACAAATTACCCCAATAAATATGGTTCCACCAAGGGACTATTGGCTTCAAGCTGTCAGAGGATGAACAAAGAAAAAAGTGAAGATGCCCCATAATCAAGACTATAGAAGGGACCTCATCGGGAGCAAGAACATAAAGGAACAGGCTACCTTGATTTTCCTTTAGTCTTGGCTTTTTACCTTCAACACAAAGTTGTCTTCTGCTTGAAGTTTGAGGTCCAATACAGCCTGTTTAACAAAGGTCTCAAAGTCCAAATCTCTCTTTCTGGGAACATCCAAGGCAGGAAAAAGGTCTCCAATAAGGCCCATGAAGACTGGCATGTCATCTGTCACTATCTTTGGGATGTTAAAGTCACGCAGAGCCCTCATCAGGACCTGATCTTCTGGGCGGTCAGGGTCTCCTCTTTTCAAAGAGCCGGCGACTACCAGGACAGATTTAATAGCTCTCAAGCCCCAGTCGTAATGGTCCTATAACAACAAGGTTAGACATAGAGGATGAGGCCCTATTTATCTGCCTAACACCAATGTCCCTTTGTCACAAAGAGCATTGTGTGGGAGAGGTAGGACTGATCGCCCCAGCGAGCCGTGGAAGGAACGAGGGTTGTGCTGCAATGCTAAATTACAGTTTGACATTGAGTTTTTCGCTGTAGGACAGAGAACGGCCTGGATGTTAAATATATGGGAAGCAACTACCTGCCTGTGTTCTAATGGCTGCTCTTGAGCCCATACCAACCAGGCGTTAAAGGGAAAGTAAATATTGTACTGAACTGAAAAAAATACAGAGAAAGGAAGAGGTGACAGAGGGGGTCGTTGGTCCCAAAGGGAATAAAGAAATGGCCACATCGTTCTTAAATACTAGTGTCCAGAAGACAGAAAGTTTCCCTTCCAATTAGATGATCTGTAGTACCTAATAAGGGGATTGTTCAGTTACCTGTTTGGATAGAAGTTCCTTGCACAGCTGGTAGAGGGTAATGAACTTCCTGGCCAGCAGCCTTGCCTCAATAAATCCCTCTGCCACCAACATAATTTCACAAATCAGCTCAAAATCTGGGACCACCATAGCACAGGGGCTGGAGAATGAGAAGAGATCCAAAGAGGTTATAAGGTTTGTGCTTATGATAAACACACACAATACCAAATATTACTGACATGCTACCAAAATACTCCATGGCTCCATCTAGTGTTGGGAGTGGTTTGGGGCAATCTGTCATTTCTAGCTCCTATAACCAGAATGTGTTTAGGTTACAAGGTGGGTCTACAGATCCCCTAACGGGTGGTCAGATGTGAGTGGATGGATACTGCTCTTCCTTTCTTTATAGGCGGCCAACAAACCCTGTTGGAGAATTATTCCATCCTGAACATTGGGGTAATTAGAGGGAAATACAGTTTGTAGTTGGATTTCTGGATGTTTTATTTCTATTGAACACTGTGATAAAAAGTACAAGCGCCGGTGGAAGTTTATTCCAGGTCCTTACCGAAACAGAGCTTTAAGATTTTCTGGCAGCTCGGTCCTGCCCGCATACCCAGGATTCATTGTGATAAAAATCCCAACTGACGGAATTAAGTTGATTTCCTCCCCCAGGAAGTTGAATCTTTTCTTCTTGTCTCTGATAGCATCTTGGATACTTTTGACCTTAGTAGAAGAACACAGAATGTTCAGTACAATGTGCCATAGGGAAACCCTGTACTATACGACACACCATACAGCATCTCTCTAGCTCTACACACTGACCGCAGCATTTGACAGGAGTAAAAGGAAACAAACAGCGTATCGGCCGAGCGAGGATGCTCAGTGCTGTAGAAAAGCTTCAAGGCCACAGAATAAATATCTTGGTAACAGGTGGACAGACATAAACCAATCAATATTCCCATTGTTCATGTGCAGTAAAAGGTCTTTGTCTATCACAGAGCAGATTGTGACCTTTCTCTCTAAAACCAAACTTTCTATACACCTGCCCTGCATGATAATGTTGGATACACCAGGTCCAGTTCTAGCCACATGCTGGATATCAGAACCGAGTCAAGGAGTGTGAACTGGGCTCACAATGTGCTGAGCTTAGAATAGAACCGTCTTAGGATCCAATAAATTGCCAAGTGGGTTTAAGTTGGACAACCTTTCTGTTTTTTTCTGCCAGGGAATCTTTTAGACTAAGAATTGTGGGAAGATACCCAATTACCCAACCACCATTCTTTAATCAAAACCTACAATTGTGGTTAATATGACAATGTTGCAAATGTATTTCCCTTACTTGTACTGCAACCACAGAAAGCACTTCCACGGAAATTCGGTTAAACTCATCAAAGCATCCCCAGGCTCCTGTCTGTGACAGACCTTTGTAGATGTTTCCACAGGACTGCAAGGGAAAAGAAATAAATATTTACATGGATGTTATCAAAATGGCAAAATTCCCAGTTATTTAAGAGTTAAACAGTATGTAAACTAAAAAACTATTTTTGCCTCATCTTAATCTATAAATAAATACATGTAAGAAGCACAAACTCTGAGATGTATGTTCCTGCATGCCTTTAATCTAGTTTAAAATGACTCATTCTTCCATCTGACTTTCTGAGAAGTCAGGCATGCTCAGTAAGCACTACAAGTCAGCACTGAGGGGGTGGGGAGGACTAAGAATGCATATCTCACATTCCAACTATCTCTGTATCAGGTACAGCAAAACTGCGCACAGCAGAATAGTTTAAGGCACTTGATTGAATTAATCGTAAAATGGCAAAAAACAGTTCTTATCACTGAAAGGCTCAATCACATCTAAAATAGAATTCCCATCATAATGGGGACAGGAAGTAGTTTGTGAAAATAAACTGCAAACAGAACACATTTTGTTTAAAGTTCCAAAAAAGTTTAATGTAATTGGCTTTGCTTTAAAATGGCAAGGTCTGATCAACAGATAACATTACAATAGCGCACCCTACAGGCTGTGCAGTGGAACACCTACTCACCTTATAATCCATTTGTTCAGAGCAGTTGAATACGTAGACCATAATTCCGAGGGCTCTACCCAAGTCTTTGGTGGTTTCAGTCTTACCGGTACCAGCTGGGCCAGCAGGAGCCCCACTCATTGTGAGATGTAGTGACTGTGTGAGGGTGATGTAACATCTGTCAACATAACACAGGTAGTTATTAATGCAGGTTCCATTGTCATTCCTAGAGGAACACCCTCTCCCCTGTAACCTATTCATAGTGGGTGAACAGATATAGGTAGAATCTTATATCAATCAATATCAAGGACCGAGATGTTTGGTTGTAGCTGTGTTAGGACTGTAGAAATGTAACATCTGGTTGTATCAGGCAGGTCCTACAATAACCCACAATAGGTCAAGGTCATTAAAATCCCAGTCCAAGGCTGAGCTGTGACCTGTTTCTCTGTGCAATGGATTGTAATCCACTGATTCCTGAATCTCTGCTCATCCTGCCGGATTTCCTTATTCCCAATCCAACTGATCTCATGTAAAATTCCTGTTTCCTTTCTGCCCATAGCGTCTCAGTGGTTAGTACTGATGCCTTTACATCTACCCTCTGCTGTTTCTGAAAGGAGCTCTTTATGTCCCCCCCAAAAAAAATCCTAGTGTGTTTGTGGCAGGGTAGTTAGATTGTAAGCTCTTTAGGTCAGGGCCTGATGTGAATGGATAGAATATGTGTAAAGAGCAGGGCATGGTCCTATATATTATAGAAGGGCTATTTATAAGGAACCATCCATTGGTAACGGAAGTCCGAGCACATTTAATGGTACAGTTAGGCTACTTAGCAGATCCAGATGTTTAGTGGCAGTAAAACGCTACATGTAGTGTAAACTCAACAGTGACCACTCAGAAATCACCAGGAAACTTACATAAATGAAGACATGCCAGTCATGTGAAAGTAGCCGTGTTTGGTGGATGTCCTTATATTAGGACAGGGCTGATAAATAATGGAACCAAGATTAACATTGGTTCCTGGGCCTTTCTATACTCCCCATATCACAATCACAATGTAATTCTTGTTTGCAGTAAAGCAGACAATGGCGCGACCATTTGGCAGATGAAAGAAATGGCGGGTTTCATTCCACCAGCAGTTCCACGGAATGTACGGTAAATTCCGAAAATTCGATTCAAACCCACGGAATGTACAGTAAATTCCGAAAATTCGATTCAAAGCCACGGAATGTACAGTAAATTCCGAAAATTTGATTCAAAGCCACGGAATGTATGTACAGTAAATTCCGAAAATTCGATTCAAACCCAAATGAAGCGGAATTTTTCTACCACAGTTTTAAAATGTTCTACTACAGGACTTATCTGTACTGTCCATATTGTGTACAGCGTATTCAGTATTTCCCAACTCCCAGTAGACACCAACTCTACTTCCTGCCACTAAGAATCGCCCACTTCCTGCCACTAAGAATCGCCCACTTCCTGCCACTAAGAATCGCCCACTACCTGCCACTAAGAATCGCCCACTTCCTGCCACTAAGAATCGCCCACAGTGCAAGTACCTGTCTGTTAGAGGGGTGATGACCAGACGTGGCGTGTTGCCCAAATATTCATAAGAGTAGAGGAACTGGGCATCACATATGTTGGCAAAGCAATGTTTCCTGTTATCGTCCCAGCGATGGCGGAGCTGTGAAAGCCACACAAATGCTTGGGCGTTGTCAACCTGTGGGGAACCAAGGTCACATGATATAAATCCACGTGTAGACATTTCTGGGGGGTTCTCTACAAATAGAGATGTCCGAACTTCGCAAAATCCGGTCCGCTCGAGGATCCGCAAATTTTCGGAAAAAAATTGAAAATTCGAAAATCCGCGAGCGGACCCATTAAAATCAAAGTTCAGCAAAATCCGCATTCGAAAATACGAGGATTCTTCGGAAATACGGACCCGAAAATGTGGCTTGCTCTGTCCAAAAATGTGAAAAATCCTCGTAATTTCGAAAACACGGTTCGGAAAGTTCGGAAGGTGGAAATCTGGAAAATCCGTGATATTCGCAGTTCGCGAACGAGGGAAATCCGAACCGGGCCATCACTATCTACAAATGACGAATTGAATAAAGTTCTGTTAACACAGCATTGAAATTACAAACTTTTTCGCTTTTGATCAACTTTAAGTGGCTTCGTGGAAGCAAATTCCCCGTGTACCAATCACTATTCAATTTTATGGTTTACAAATGGCTATGAGAACACTGACCTTTTGAGCAATCATTTTAGCCACCACATCTCGAGCGTGGACATCAATGGTGCAAATAGTCATGATCTTCTGTCTGTCTCCACTGGAGAGTTTCCCAATCAACATGGTAATTAGGGTGTTCAGCTGATTGACTTGTTTCTTGTAATAATCTTTCATGCCGTTCTCATATCCTTCCTCCAGCCTGGCGAACGAGATGCCAACCTCTGTAGTCCACCAGATCTGTGTGCATGTGAGAGCCACCTGGCAAACAGAGAGAGGGGGAGATGTCTGAACTTCGCAAAATCCGGTCCGCTCAAGAATCCGCGAATTTTAGAAAAAATTCGAAAATGCGAAAATACGCGAGCGGACCCATTAAAACCCATTAAAATGAAAAATTCGTCGAAAATACGAGAAATCCTCGTAATTTCGAAAATACGTATTTTCCCGCATTTTCGAAAATACGTGAAATCCTCGTATTTTCGAAAAAATACGTGAAATCCTCTTATTTTCAAAAATTTTTGAAAACACGGTTCGGAAAAGTTCGGAAGGCGGAAATCCAGAAAATCCGCGATATCCGCCGTTCGCGAATGAGGGAAATCTGCCCCGGATCCGGGTTTGGATCCGCGAACCAGCCATCACTAGTTATAATAGGGACCTCTCATCTAGTATCACTGTGGCCCTGTTTCTATTAACCCACCTTAGCAAATACAGTTCTAAACTTGAATGAAATATAAATAACCAAGACCGGTAGTAACCTGCCTAAAATGACCATTGTTTAAATTATAGTGAGTGGCCATACCTGTGCTGGATAGTCAAAAAGCCATTGTTCCCTTGCTTTGTCTTCATAAGCCGTTACTGCCTCAGTCATTTCATGACGAACTGTCGCTCTCATTGTATCTAGCACACGATTTAGCCAAGTCTCCACCTAAAAGGGAAAATCAAGCTATAAACCCACTATCCACAAACAGCAAATACATTGGGTATATCCAATCTCCAATCATTCCCAGAACTCACCTGCCCACTGCAGTCACAGGGTTCATTGAAGGAGACATATTCATCCTCCTTACTGAACATTCCAAGGCCCATCTTGGACTGACTCCCATTGGAATCTTCCTGAAACTTCATTTTCGACATATTGTCAAACAATTTGGAGAGATGGCGCATGACCTGTAATGAATTACACGGAACATATCACGTAACCATCGGTAGATACAGGATAGGCAGATTCTTTATGGTAGATCTGGGACAGGTCTGAGACAAGGAGCAAGTAAATCAAAGGGCATTTTTCATCTGAACAGCTGTTCTGTCCCGATCGCGCGCCCTATCTTTTGAATTGGCGCGCATGCGCCAAAGATAGGGCGCGTGGTCGGGCAGAGCGGCTGTCAGAGACTGAGCGGCTGCGAGTGGAGCGGCGGGTAAGGTAAGTTCCTGGTCCCCCGAGCGTCCTATTATTCACAGGGAGGTGAGAATAAGCGTTCTCACCTCCCTGTGAATAATAGAAACGGACGGGACTTAGTTATTTTTAAGCACAGTTGGAGTTTACAGGTCCTTTAAATGTATTTAAAGGGAGATTCACATACATTAAATATATATAAAGGGAGATTCCACCCATCAAATGAAAAATTTCATATAGGTAAATCACACATCCCCAAACCTGAAAACTACAAAAGTTCAAAAGCTAATACAGCTACTACTGCCACTCAAAAGGTTTACGCCTCCTCTCCAAGCTTTCTGAGCTTGCACGCACTCAAAGGAGGAAGCTAGTGTAATAGCACTCAGTCATTGTCCGTAAGTAATTTTTGAATGACAGTTGCTAATTGGAATTATGAAGAGAGGCAACATTACATTGAGCAGCATTACAGGTTAGTCTAATATCTTTCTATAACTACTGCAGTTGTGGGATTTGGGGGTAATTTTACTGTACACAAGTTATCATTGGACTTACTCTTTAATTAAAGGATTTTAAATAAAATCTTCCCATTTCTACACTTAATAAATAGGTCTCTAGACCAAGACCAAGAAGCTTAACAATGGAACCATCTGTAAACAACAGATAAAATCATATCTTACATACTAGACTACACGATTTATACAAAGTCATGTAACACAAATAAGCACCAATCACAAATAAGGACCTAGCTAAGCACTGATCCTTACTGATGAGCTAAGCACTGATTATAAGGATATAATTTGCAGGGAGATTCAATAAAAGTTCTTATCGATTAAAATGGTGCTAATTTTGCCCCAACCAATCAGAACTTATGTAACATTTGAAAGCTTACATCTGATTGGTTGGGGCAAAATTAGCACCATTTTAAACGATAAGAACTTTTATTGAATAACCCCGTTTATCTCTTATTAACTTATCCAGGATTCTCCCATGAAAAAAACAACAGTTCATTCTGAAATTTGAAGAAAGACAAGTATATATAAAATATTGTATACCAGTTGTGGATTGGTTCCATTGGAAAGGATATCGAGCAAATCTGCAGATGATATGAAGTAAAATCTGGGGAATGCAAGTCTCTTGGTGTCTAGGTACTCGGCTAAAGCCTTTTCACATAGAGATAACCTGGATCACAGAAAAAAAGGACAACTTTTACATAAACCCCATTTCACTAATCACCTGTAACTGGCATGGTAGATTATAATGGACAGTATTAACATGTAGATTATAGTTCTGTAGGAAAGTGCTGCTCTTTTCTGTCTCTAAAATCTCAAGAACTGATATTTATTTTTATTTGCAGTAGAGATGTCCGAACTGCGCAAAATCCGGTCCGCTCGAGGATCCGTGAATTTTCGGGAAAATTAAAAAATTCGAAAATCCGCGAGCGGACCCGTTAAAACCCATTAAAATTCTAAAATACGAGGATTCTTCGAAAATACAAAATCTGCGATTTCTCGTATTTTCCCGTATTTTCAAAATACGAGCAATCCCCGGAATTCCGGAAATTTTCGAAAACGCGGTATTTTCGAAAATACGAGAAATCCTCATAATTTTGAACATTTTTGAAAACGCGGTTCGGAAAAGTTCGGAAGGCGGAAAAACGGAAAATCTGCGATATCCGCCGTTCGCGGACGAGGTAGATCCGCAGCGGATCCGGGTTCGGATCCGCGAACTGGGCCATCATTAATTTACAGCATGTTGGGTGTTTTAAAGTATCGGACACCTCCCATCATTACAGTTAATATTTAAAATTTTAAATAATTCAGCATAATCATGGTCTGTAAAAATGGGTGGGGTTTGGGGGTGTGGTCTGTTTAGGGGTAGGGTTAAGTGTGCCAGGCTTTTTGTGCCAATAGGCTCCTAAGATAATAACCAATGAGAAGGCATGTTCTGCAAGAAACGCTTTTTCCCTTTGGATAGATCCCGGAATGAGATGGGGCAGAGCTTAGACAATACCTTATATCTTTTAAGGGCGTCATAATGTATTTTACTTTAGGATGGAGTTATTCTTTAAAGGAATAGTTCACTGGAAAAGTAAAATATTAGCTATCCAGTCTAAAACATTTTACATTTCAGCTGTCAATCAAGTGAATTAGTATCATAAACGCTTCTATTGCGTAGTTTAGCTGTAGCTGGAATGGTGACCGTTGGTACGTGAACTGCATGGTGGGAAATTCCCTCTCCCAATGGTGCCTCACAGGGATTACTGAGCATGCTTGCCCTCACAGAGAGTCAGGCAGGGGGCTGGGAAAACTAGGGACTTTTCTTGAGCAAAACAAGTACTGGATTGAAGCCAAACACAGAGTAAGTGCTGCTTACATGAATTTATTTATAGACTGAAATGAGTGTATAATTCCTTTAACCTCCTGGGATTCAATCAATGCATTAAAGGAATAGTTGACTTTTGCAGTGAACTATTCCTTGAAACAAAGTCTCTGCAAATCAGGTATTTTTCTAGCTATGAGAGAAGGTGCATTTCCCAGGTATTACATAGACTATAACTTGAATATTACCTTCAATGATAATGGACTTTATATTTCTACAGCCTCCTGTGGCCAATGACAATCTCACCTTTCCTGAATATCTTCTAGTTTGTCAAACAGTCCTGGTTTATTAGTCGCCTCTACAACATTGGGTGTCTTATTGGCATCGTTTGCCAGTTCTTTGAAATCTGTGTCGATGCCTTCAAATCGTTTGGAGTCCTGGAAAGAAACCGATTCGACTGAATATTGAATCTTCATTCAAATAATAAAACCGAAAACCCTCGTGTTTCCCTCAAACCCTACGGGAGTCTCAAGGGGTTTTGGAAATTGCAGGAGATAAAACCAGTGAAAGCCTTTCAGACAGGAGGACATTTCCAACTGTGCAAGGTAGTTTATCCAAATCCCCTCACTGGGTAATCAGCTTTATTTAAACATATTCAGGGACTTAATTACCCACCGCACTGTGTTCAGAATGAATGAAGCTTTGCAATAGGATCAGATAAGAAACCTTTCAACTGAGCCACCCCCCTCCCCGTTACGGAAGTTCAGGCCTGGTCTTTTAAACAGCTGATCGCGCGTATGTTTCCTTCATTTTCCTCTGGATCAACTGGTAAACTAGTAGACATATGTCTTTATTCAACCCCCAATATACGTTACTACGTAACATTTACAATGCGTTAGAACTCTCACCTCAGGTAGCTGGGATCGGATATCATCTGAACCAATAAAGATACTTTCCAAATGGGACCAAGTTCTCTGGACCTCAAACCAGATAGAAATAACAGAGTCTGCAGTGGACAGTTTCTTTTGCCAGCCTGATACTTCTTCTAGAAAGAAAGCAATGTACTTGGAAGTCATCAGGTTTTGAAGCTGGACCTGGTTGTCCTCTAAAGTTTCAATAAGCTCCTCGTCAGATTTTATTAAGGGTACGTTTGTACGAGGGTGGTGTTCATACTGGAAGTTCATGCTGCTCCAGATGGTATCAAGTTCTTTCAACACCTTCTCCATGCCCATCTCTTTAACAGCCTTGTCTACTATTCCACGGACCTCATCCTCAAAGTTATGGAGGTTAAGCTTCAGAAGGTCAGCAAGTGTCGTCTCTTCATCCATGGTGAACCTTACACCGGTGGCCTGCATAAGTTGGCTCCAGTGTCTTTCACGGATGGCAGGATTCTGTAGCTCAGCCACAGCTCTTAAAGACGTCAGTATATTTTTGACTTCATTATCCAACCCAGTGAATGCATCCCACGCTCTCATCTCTTTGTCCAAATTCCTGATGTCCTTTGCAAACCTTTTACACTCCAGGTCCATGTTTTCTACATTGATTTCTCTCCATCTTGTGGTTTGCCAGTCATTCATGTTAGAGGTGACCAAGAAAATCATATCCCAGAGTTCTTTAAGAAGACACACTTCCTTCCGGCATTGCTTCAACTGCTTGTAATCTGGGACATTAACTTCAAACAATGCAGCAGATTCAAAAATAGATGCCATGGTGGATTCCATCGTCTGTATCTCTGTGTTTTTGTCATCGAGCATCTTGTATGGGGAATCGCTGTCAAACCTAAAAATATCACAATTAATGAATGCAATTAATTGGGAATCACTCGGATATGTCAATATGTTGCTCCACAACAAAGAAGATCCTTCCAACCTGACTTGTTACATTTAGACCAAGAACCTCACACATAGACACAGATACATTGATTCAAGTCCGTTGCTCACCTAAAAGGTGCTTCCTTGCGGAAACTCTCTCTAAATTTGTGCTGTTCGACGTCAAAGGTGGCGCATTTCCTGCGCAGTAAAGCCACTTCATTGGCCTGCAGTGGGGCCACGTGCTGCTTTACAGTGATAGCCATTTTCTTAATATTGTTCCACTTCTCGGGCAGCTCCTACAAGGCCAGATAGAGATTACATGCACTGTGTAGAGAGTTTTTCACCTTGCGACAAATTAAGAATGAATAAAGCAAAACTAGTATTTAATGTTTTACTGTAAACCTTGTAAATAATGGTTGATTTTAATCCAGAAGTCATTTGCTTGTTATGTTAAATCAATAGTTCAATACCAAAGTGAAAGGTTCCTTTAATGTATTGATTGAAGACCGTGAGGATAAGGAGCTATGTCTTACCTCCCGTTCTTCAATCAATGCCGGTGGAGCCAGGAACAAAGAGAGAAGAAACTTACCGATCCACCGCAGCAGAACTGGAATTCCCGACCGCTTCCTGGTTCTGATTAACTATATTGTGCATGGTCGTGCTATAGCTAATCAGAACCAGGAAGCGGTCGGGACCTGTCGTACGTTTCTTCTATCTTTGTTCCCTGCTCCACAGGCATTGATTGAAGAACGGAGGGTAAGACATAGCTTCCTCTCCTTGGGATGTACAGAGACTTACCTCCAGCTGTTTATAGACTTCGTCTGGAAGCTCTTGGTCATAAGTCTTGAGAAGCTCAATGGTTTGTTTCAGAGGTTCAAACAGCTCATCGGTGTTCGCCTGCCTCTCCTTCACTGCCATTAGGTGTCCCATGATCTCCACCAAACCATTGTAATCTCCTTCCTTCAGCTGTTTGCCGAGACCCAACTCTGCCACTTTAATAAACTCCTCCAAATCAGCCAGACTGAAACAAAAAGTAGGTAATCCTTAATCTCCATTTTATCTGGTGCCTCACATAACTTGACCATTTCCAGGTCAATGGCTGAGCACGACAATTGCAGATTAGCCCTAAAAGGATTACACCCCCATCCTGAGAATAAATTTGCACACCTGTTAGTCACATGGTCAATAAGATGTTGCTTGAACATCAGGCTCCACCTCTTCACCACGTTGAGGAGGGCAGATTTAAAGGGCTGAGCATCCACCCTCATCCAGCAGTCAAAGACGTTAACAGGCTCCATGCGGATGATCTCCTCGTAAATTTTCTCATAGGAGTCGATCTGCTCTTTGAACTGCTGCAAAGTAGGCGGAGTCTCTGGAACGCCATCCTCGGCATGAGCTTCAATCTCTTCGGCAGTGAGCACGTGGCCGTACAGCAGGAACTGACGCATGAATTCTTTCCTATCGTCCACGTACAGGTAAGCGTAATGGTCGAAAGAGTTGCGGTAATGGACGCACTTACTCATCATGTTCTGGACACTCTCCATGATGTCGTTACGCATGTCTGCCAAGTCGGCCATGTCTTCCATGTCAGCCTAAAAAGAGAAACACCTTTTATCATGAGTGCGTAGACATACATCAACCATGGGAATACAAAATGGCTCCCTTTATGCTTCAAATGCTTCCAGTTATGAGTAGGGATGGTCGGTTCGCGGATCCGAACCCGGATCCGCCGCGGATTTATCCCGTTCGCAAACGGCGGATTTTTCCGGATTTTTTGCCTTCCGAACGGCGGATTTCTCGTATTTTCGAAATTACGAGATTTCGCGTATTTTCGAAAATACGAGAAATCTCGTGATTTCGAGGATATTTTTCATTTTAATGGGTCCGCTCGCAGATTTTCGAATTTTTGGATTTTTTCGAAAATTCCCGGATCCTCGAGCGGACCGGATTTTGCGAAGTTCGGACATCTCTAGTTATGAGGTGTCGAGATGGAAGTTCTTGACATTCCATGGGGGTTCAATTTGGAAAAGTTTGTAAAAATAAAAAAGTAAAAAAAGTGACAGTTTGGGGTAAGAAATGGGAAACCTGTGAATTTCCTTCAATTGAATTTCATCCCGAGAGACCCAAATCGGTGATATCCGGTATATTGCTTTGGAATCGTGTGAGATTCCAGAAACAAGGATCCCCTGCCGTTACAGATTTAAGGTTTTCCAGAATCTCTTTTCTTTTTGGGGAATGTGATCAAAATACTGAATTTTTTTATGGATACACAATAATATTATAATGGTCTTTAAATCTGTCTCCAGGCTGGGTACACACAGGAACATATTTCAGGGTGACTGACCTATATTTCCGTAAATCGGTTGGTTATCCCGAAAAATCGGCAGTGATTTGTCCGTCATAAGTTTGTCAGTATCAGACGATCAGAAATGTTTGTGAATTACAGCCAATGGTGCAGTCATACTGATTCCTGAAACTTGAGTATTATCACCTGACCCTCTGATCCTCCCGTTCGTGGGGTCTGAACATGATCACTAAATACTAAAGCGAGCTACACACATTACCGATAAATCCCCGATACCGTCAGATCCGTGCATGTTTGCCGAATGTTCGGTTCGATTAAGTGCTTGTTCGGGAAAGGCCATAAATTTCCCTTGGCTGTGGTAGTCTCCCTGTAGGGCAGTTGGCCGCGGTCAAGGGAAACACATAGTCCCGAGCGTTCTCCCTATGCATTTTTCAAAAATCTGTGTGTACCTAGCTTTACTGCTGAGAAAGACAGGATAAAAAAAAAGTTGCGAGTGTGGCCTATTAATTCAGGCAGAGACTGGTCACATGGATATAAGCTGCTAAAAGCAGGAAGTGTTCAGAAGGCTGCTGAACATTTCCACCAATACAATTTCACACAAGTGTTACATAGAGATGTGATCCAGGGTTCATTTTAAAGGTACAAAGGAAGGGCTTCTATTCAACACTAACTTGTCCAGAGACCAAAGTTAAAAAAACAATCCAATTAAAATACTTCACAATATATTTCCCAGTTCGGCTGGGCTTTTAGCGATATTATGAAGTTACCTGATAATGGGAGAAGGTGTTGTGTTTGGCAAGCCTTGGGACCAGAGATGAAACCCTGTAGATGTCGTTGATCAACCCTTCAATAACATCATAAAAACCATCGCTGGCTCCGAGATCGAGAGATGGTCGGAATATCATGTCTGGGATTACAAGTTCCAAGTGAACCTCAAACAAGGGAGCAAGGCCTGCCTTGGAATCTGCAACAGGTTAATTATAGGTTAGTGAAAGGGACATTGTATTGGGAAAAGAGGGAAGGAGGAGCTGTTAAATTATAATAGAAATATATTATTTTGTAACGTACAGTAAGTTAGTCACTCACACTCGTGTCCGACAGCTCGACTGCTAAGTTTGTGTCTATCTCCTTTAATAACATCGGTTTATTATGAATAGACTTTAATTTTTAGTATTAAATCTAGTAGTTGGTGAATGGCATTTTGACATGGGTATTTTTTAGACATTGGCCATATGGATTGGTACAGGGCCAGGTCCATCGTACCCTTTCTACAAACCTGTGTTAGCCAGAAGAAATTTCAAAGAGCATTCAATAGCATTAAAAAATCCATCGAGAACCATTTCATCAATATAATCCATGTAGGCTTTCCAAACATCGGAATTGGAATCAGCAGAGAAAAGTTCCATGTTCCCCTAAGGATTGAAATGAAATAACAGAGAACTTTAGCGGAGAGATTCATCAAACAAAAATAGTTAAAGGGCATGCCCACGCTTAAATAAAAAAACTGGTGACCTTCGGTTTTGGCAAAGGTATCCCTCTTCCTCCCTCTGCTCAATGAGCTTTTTATAAGCTTGAGCACGTGCAGTGGTAACATCAGGGTAGTTAGCCATAACGGTAGCTAGCCAGTGGCATAACTCCCGCCCCCCACATCTGGTTAGTAATGCAGATAATGAATATATTATCAGAAGCAAAACAGACAGACACAGGTTGGCACAGTTTGAAGGAAAATACTTTATAAAGGAAACAGTAGTCTAACCCTAAAAACATCAGCCAATCAAAATTATTTTTGAAGTTCTGGCCATTCAGAACACAGGTAACTGCATTTAACTTCCCTTCTATGCAAGCAGTTAAAGCCTAGTCTTAAGGTTCGTACACACGTGCGATCGCGGGTCGGGACCCGTTATGTGTACACGTGTGTACGAACCTATAGTTGATTTTCCTGGTACAAAGTGGTAATCTCCCAGAATCCACTGCCATAGTTTATGGAACATTCCTGTTCTGGAGAGTGTGGATTCCAAACCAGACAATATAAAGGGGATATTAAGGTGTAATATTCATTATCAATGCTCTTAGTACCAGCAGAAGTGTGTGGAGTTTAAATCCCGACTCCTTAAAAAGGTTGTAACGTTTCTCCAGGTGCTCGGCGCGGTCGTCCAGACTAAGCAATGTGTCTTTCCTTCCATCTTTTCGCTCAAATAGAGGCAGCACCCAGGTCTTCATAATGGATTGGATGGAATCCACATTGTCTCTGGCCATCTGAACTCTCTTCTCCAGGTCATGAACAGAGTCCCGGACCTCCTGGATATACTCCCAGACTCCTTAAAGGAAAACAGTAATACAAAATCTTTAAATGCCCTAAACTTCTTACATATTCCTGGGCAGCTTATTAACGAAGATCAAGATATAAAGCCAGTAGGTTGTCTTACCTTCCGTTGTTCAATCAATATCTGTGGAGCCAGGAATGTAGATAGAAGAAACTTACCTTTCACACGATCCTCCGCTGTCACACTGACAGGTCCCGACCGCCTCCTGGTTCTGATTAGCTAAAGCGTGCATTATCGTGTATGTGCACTATGGTTAATTAGAACCAGGCTTTTTGCTGAACTATTCCTTTAAGTGGAAAGTTTCTCCCGTTCCTGCGTGTACAAATTTATCACCAGTGATATCAATTATGGCGTTTAAACATCCCTTCCTTTTACCTGGTAACTGGGTCCTATAAGTCTGTTTTTTGTTGCTGATTTTTCCTCATTTTCATCAATATGGCAGCTCCCTCCCATACGTATAAATATACAGAGAAGGAATGTTCTGTACACACAATAAGCTATACCCCCATACTGTACTGTCTAAGGGAAACAATATGGCAGCTCCCACCCATATGTATAAATATACAGAGAAGGAATGTTCTGTACACACAATAAGCTATACCCTCATACTGTACTGTCTAAGGGAAACAATATGGCAGCTCCCACCCATACGTATAAATATACAGAGAAGGAATGTTCTGTACACACAATAAGCTATACCCCCATACTGTACTGTCTAAGGGAAACATATGCAGCTCCCACCCATATGTTAAATATACAGAGAAGGAATGTTCTGTACACACAATAGCTATACCCTCATACTGTACTGTCTAAGGAACACATATGGCAGCTCCCACCCATATGTATAAATATACAGAGAAGGATTCTGTACATACAATAAGCTATACCCTCATACTGTACTGTCTAAGGGAAACAGTATGGCAGCTCCCATCCATATGTATAAATATAAATATACAGAGAAGGAATGTCTGTACACACAATATGCTATACCCTCATACTGTACTGTCTAAGGGAAACAATATGGCAGCTCCCCCCTATGTATAAATATACAGAGAAGGAATTGTTCTGTACACACACATAAGCTATACCCTCATACTGTACTGTCTAAGGGAAACAATATGGCAGCTCCCACCCATATGTATAAATATACAGAGAAGGAATGTTCTGTACATACAATAAGCTACACCCTCATCTGTCCTGTCTAGGGAAACAGTATGGCGCTCCCACCCATATGTATAAATATAAATATACAGAGAAGGAATGTTCTGTACATACAATAAGCTATACCCTCATACTGTACTGTCTAAAGAACAATAGGCAGCTCCCACCCATATGTATAAATATACAGAGTAGGAATGTTCTGTACACACAATAAGATATACCCTCATACTGTACTATCTAAGGGAAACATATTGGCAGCTCCCACCCATACGTATAAATATAAATTCAGAGAAGGAATGTTCTGTACATACAATAAGCTATACCCTCATACTGTACTGTCTAAGGGAAAAATATGGCAGCTCCCACCCATATGTATAATATACAGAGTAGGAATGTTCTGTACACACATAAGATAACCCTCATACTGTACTATCTAAGGGAAACAATATGGCAGCTCCCACCCATACGTATAAATATAAATATACAGAGAAGGAATGTTCTGTACACACAATAAGCTATACCCTCATACTCTACTGTCTAAGGGAACAATATGGCAGCTCCCACCCATATGTTAAATATACAAAGGAATGTTCTGTACCCACAATAAGCTATACCCTCATACTGTACTGTCTAAGGGAAACAATATGGCAGCTCACCCATATGTAAAATAAAATATACAGAGAAGGAATGTTCTGTACACACAATAACTATACTCTCATACTGTACTGTCTAAGGGAACAATATGGCAGCTCCCACCCATATGTATAAATATAAATATACAGAGAGGAAGAATGTTCTGTACACACAATACTATACCCTTATACTGTACTGTCTAAGGAACAATATGGCAGCTCCCACCCATATGTATAAATATAATATAACAGAGAGAAGGAATGTTCTGTACCAACAATAAGCTATACCCTCATACTGTACTGTCTAAGGAAACAATATGGCAGCTCCCACCCATATGTATAAATAAATATCAGAGAAGGAATGTTCTGTACACACAATAAGCTATACCCTCATACTGTACTGTCTAGGAAACAATATGGCAGCTCCCACCCATATGTATAAATATAAATATACAGAGAGGAATGTTCTGTACATACAATAATAGCTATACCCTCATACTGTACTGTCTAAGGGAAACAATATGGCAGCTCCCACCCATATGTTATAAATATAAATATACAGAGAGGGAATGTTCTGTACACAATAAGCTTACCACATACGTACTGTCTAAGAAACAATATGGCAGCTTTTCATGATTTTCCAGCAGGAATCACCAATTACAATGATATTGGCCAATCTGATTGTAAATTAATTAGAGATTGGGCTGAAAACAATCTGCCCATGTGTAACAGCTTTTAGACAATCAACTTTATCTTACCCTGTGCCTTCCAGTTTAGAGATCCCTCTGCCTCCTTTAACCGGATATCGATCTCAGTCAGTCGCCCTTCTATCAACGGAACTCCACTTCTAAAATGGTTCTCATGACCTTGTTGTACCTGTTGGCGTGCATTCCAGATTGGCTGTGTACGTCCTGTAGGATTCCTTTGAGGAAAAAATGTCTTCAGCTTCTTTTGGGATGGTCTCCAGTTCCAGTTCCTGGAGATACTTCACTTCTCGGAGCACTGAAACCAACTGGGAGATTGGGTAAACAGAGAGGGGCCCACATTAAAGGAAGACTTTCCTTAAATCACATATACCATTCAAATGATATCACTTCCTATGTAATTCCTAAGCAAGACAAGACCTGTGTACAAGGAAGCCTTCCCGACACTTCTAACTTACCAACTAGCCCCTCCTCTTTCCCAACTAACCCCTCCCTCTTCCCAAGCCATTGGCTTAGGCATGTCCATTGGCTTTGCATTTAATAAACAGACATAGATACAAATGATATGTAATCCCTTTTAATTAGCAGTTTCTTGGCTATATTTTTGGCAATAAATATGTGTTTTGGCTTAAACTCCTTTAAAATATAAATAAATACTGATTTGGTTCTATTTCTGGTGGACATTCTTTGCCATACCTACATGATACTGCAAAAAGTTGGTTCAATTACAGACAGACTGAGTCCTTTGTGCTACAAACAGTTGGCAAGACAATGGTTGCCCATCATTCCATGGTTGGCCCCTCACTTCCATGGTTGGCCCAGTCATTCCATGGTTGGCCGTCCATTCCATTTTGTCCAGTCATTCATGGTTGGCCCAGTCATTCCATGGTTGGTCCATCATTCCATGTTGGTCCAGTCTTCCATGGTTGCCCAGTCATTCCACATGGTTTGCCAGTCTTCCATGGTTTGCCCAGTCATTCCATGTTGGCCCAGTCATTCCATGGTTGGTCCAGTCATTCCATGGTTGGTCCAGTCATTCCATGGTTTGCCCATGCATTCCATGGTTTGCCCAGTCATTCCATGGTTTCCCAGTCATTCCATGGTTGGTCCAGTCATTCATGGTTGGTCCATCATGCATGGTTGTCCGTCATTCCATGGTTTGCCCAGTCATTCCATGGTTGGTCCAGTCATTCCATGGTTTGCCCAGTCATTCCATGGTTGGTCCAGCATCATCCATGGTTTGCCCAGTCATTCCATGGTTTGCCCAGTCATTCCATGGTTGTCCAGTCATCCATGGTTGGTCCAGCATTCCATGGTTGGTCCAGTCATTCCATGGTTGGTCCAGTCATTCCATGGTTGGCCCAGTCATGTTCCATGTTGGTCCATTCATTCCATGTTGGTCCAGTCATTCCATGGTTGGTCCAGTCATTCCATGGTTGTCCAGTCATTCCATGGTTGGCCCAGTCATTCCATGGTTGTTCCAGTCCATTCCCATGGTTGGCCCAGTCATCCATGGTTGGTCCAGTCATTCCATGTTTGTCCAGTCATTCCATGGTTTGGCCAGTCCATTCCATGGTTTGCCCCAGTCATTCCATGGTTTGCCCAGTCATTCCATGGTTTGCCCAGTCATTCCATGGGTTTTGTCCCATGTCATTTCCATGGTTGGTCCAGTCATTCCATGGTTTGTCCCAGTCATTCCTGGTTGGATGCCATGTTTCCACGCGTTGGCAGCATGGTATCCAGCCACCAGGCCGATTCCATGGTTGGTCCGCCCAGTCATGGTTCCAGTAGTTGTTGTCCAGCATCAGTTGCCATCGGTTGGCCACATCCAGGGTTCCAACCCAAGGGCATCCATGTTGGCCCAGTCAAATCTCCTGGATGCCCAGCCATGGCAAATCTATTATTAAAATGGTTTACACTCATGAACAAATGCGAATATAGGCAAATTCCTAATTTATATTAACTGTTTGTACAACCACTGTTCTGCCCCTTTAAACCTATTAACTCAAACCATAAAAGCTTCAATGTAATTAGCCTGAAAAAGAAACTGTAATGTGATGAAAGTTTGCTATGGTCAGTCAAACTGTATCACCTACTAGAGATGTCCGAACTTCGCAAAATCGGTCCGGAAAAATAGAAAATCCCTGAGCGGACCCATTAAAACTATTAAATACGAAGATCTCTTCGAAAATACGAGGATTCTGCGAAAATACGAAATCTGCAATTTCTCGTATTTTGTATTTTTGAAAATACGAGAAACCCTCGTAATTCGAAATTTTTCGAAAACACGGTTCGGAAAAGTCCGGTAGGAGGAAAAACGGAAAATCCGTGATATCCGCCGTTCCGAACAAAGGTAAATCCGCCACGGATCCGCGAACTGGGCCATCACTAACCCTACGCCCTCATCTAAAAAGTATTATTTCTCTGCAACTATCTAATCTGTGCTATTTGAATGAAGGATATGGTGACACCTTCTGGAAGAAATAGCAAACTGCAGCTTAGCAACCACACGTCAGCTACTTTTTTGAAGGAAATACAAACTTTTCCACCAAAGTTTCTTTGTCCCGCCAACCAGCTCCAGTCCAGGGCTTGGCCAATTGCCCTTCAATGTTTAATTATTTTAAACTTTTACCTACGCTCACTATTATTTTACCTGTGGATCAAAATTGACTCGAGCAGCTTGGTGTTGGCGTCTCGTACAATAGAGGCCTTTTAGGTTATACTGAGACTTTTCCGACACTGCCGACACCATCAACGTAGATTCTCTGTGAACCTGAATGAGAAAAGAGATACATTACATATAACAGCACAAAGCTTTCTGGGTAATTCCATTCATTGTTCTATGTCAAGGTCGCGCCTTCTGACCGAATGGCCGGACCGTAATGGATTATATTCCAGTTCTCCTGTAAATACAGAACATCTCAGTTATCTTACTTTTCCAACAGTGTCATCATCTCTTCATATTTCTGCTTCATTTGAACCCCATCTGCAATTCCATGCAGCTGTAAAAAGTAAAGAAAAATTGTAATTGACAACCCTGAAGTCCGTAACATTAAATGTTCTAATGTTACACAGGTACAGAGTGGCGACAGACGTACGGGTGTGTGAGTGTCGGAACTTGCTGTAAGTTTCTTTAAGTCGTTCTTTCTGCTGTTGAGCCCATTTCAAGTTTCCACCGACCTGTGGCATATTTCTATTTATCTGTGAGTAATCTGTGCATAAGAGGAATAAACAGGATGTTACATTCAGCTTGAATCACACAATTACATCACATTACCACACGTTTGGACCAATCACAAGTATAATCCTACCCTCTGCGCAGTCTGTCTGCATGTGTTGGTTGGTAAAGTTTTTGTCGAGTCCAGTTCTTGATCAAACATTGAAATCAAGAGAGGGAACTTGTGGAAGGCTTCGGCTGCGATCTGGGCCGCTCAGCAAACCAAACATGTCCATCAGCTGTAAAAAGAGATAGAAGTTTGTCTTCTAACGGTCAAATAGTTATGTGATAGACCGTCAGAAACAGAGCAGCATGGCAGCTCATACCATGTTACGACCAGGAAACAAGGATTTAAATGTCCCCAAGCTTTACCTAATGTTTCTAAAACATACATTTGGTTGGTTGAATGAGTAGCTTTCATATACATCTCAGCAGGTGATTGGTTGAAAACCAATTCTATCTGAAACAATACAGACTATATCTCAAGAAGAAGTAGCACAAACCTTAAAGCAAATCCCAGGTTTGAAGCATCATCGAAGCCTGGCAGAAGATGGCGCCCAATCTCATATCCATGTCTTGCACCCTCAGCTCAAACTCAGAGATGTCATGTTGGAATTCCTAAAGCAAATAATAACATGTCAAATCGAAAAGAAGGGCATCTCCTTAATTTGTGGTATAAAGAGGGAATAGATTCAAGGTAAAAAATATTTCTCCCTAAGAACTGGTAAGGCCTCATTTGGATATGCGGGTGCAGTTTAAGGAATCCCGTATAGAAAAGGACATCTTTATAATGGTAGGAGTTCAGAGAGGGATTTCATTCTATGTATGCACGGGTTCAAAACTTACCGAACCCTGGTCCCACAGGCGTATGTAAATAAGGACCCTACTATTGGTTGTGCCCGAGGGTATCACATGGAGAATGTCTGGAACTTATATCAGAAGTCAGATATTGCAGGCCTTACGATACCTCACACGAGCACAGTTAAGTTGAAATGAGGACAACACAACCAGTTTATAAAGGCGGCGAATTTCAAAATAGCCGATTTAGATCAGAATTTTACATACGGCACTTTGGATATTGCTGGTATTACGTGAGAATATGCGTCTCTTCAAAAGGAAGGTTTTTGTCTGGCACAGCCTTGGCAATGGCATTACCAGCTTTCTAGGTATCGCCTGTGTGATGCTATTAAAGCATTTTTAATGGTGGAAAGGTTTTGTGTGGAAATGAATAAATTACCAGCTAGAACTTCATTGGTGTAGAAATGGCCACGGGTTGTTTTTGCTGATCTGAAGGGCAGTGGTTTAGAATCCTTTAAAGTCTACACAACAGAGATTGGATAGTATCACTGTGCATTGTGACCCATGAAAATAAATCCTATCGTCAGCATTGCACAGTGTGTGGTCTCTAAGTTCAACCTGTAACCAATGGCAATGAACATTAGATGGAAGTTCCACAGTTGGCTCTAAGATAAAGATCGAATCGTCTTGGTATGATGGGAGTATTGTGTCTATGTTACTTTCCAACATTGTCCACCCTGCAGCAAACTACAGCTGTAATTGGGAGTCTAATTTTGCTCGAACAGAAAATTCAACCAATCAAACTGCACCTAGTACGCACATGGGATTTATCCAATGAATCTAGGGACAGTAAGTGGATAAATCACGGCAACAGGCTAAAAAGATCATTCTTTAATCCTTCTAATTGGAACCAAATCCAAGCCTCGGTTTTACAAATCCGTAGCCGTGGAGCACACAAATCTCTATTATTTGATGTCTTGTTATTAGCGTCTGTCTGGTTTATGTACGATTGGTGGATCTGAAATAAAGCCCTTGGCAGAAATGGAAAGATTAGTGACGGGAGGCTTCTTTTCCGATATGTCCAATATAGCACAGGATACACGTTCATGCGGAGGTTACAAGTCATGGGATTTTGGATGTAGCGTAAAGCACCCAACTAATTTTTAACCAGTCTAGCCGCTGTGTCGCGATCAGAACCCCCTTTCCCGATCTCACCTTGTTTCTATATCCAAGCGGTCATCAGAGCGTCAGAGAAGACTTTTAGAGCTCCTGGAACTCCTCGTCATATTGCACCGTCTGGCCAAAATGTTGCCTACGCCAGCAAACACAATCTTCTCAAGTTTCATCATGTCCAAGGCTGTCAGGAGGAGATTCTGGGGGGGGGGGGAGAGAAAAAAAATGGAAGGTTATGGGCAGTAGAGAGGGTTACAGGGGATGTAGTGGGATACACCTTCCCAGACAACAAGAAGTAGCTGCTTTTAGAACACATTGGGACACCAATGGACGCCAATGCTAAAAACTGGTGATAAGGTCTCACAGACAACAGACATTCTAAATGTTACCATGTCTTCCATGCCTATGTCCCACCCCCAAAGCAAATCTCCGCCTGCCCCCCTAACAGGAGTATATATGGTGGATGGGCTACAGTTGGGCATCACGATCCGTCCCAACCTACTCAGCAAATACCCACATTTCCTGCCTAACGGTTGATCAGAAAAAAAAAAAAAAAAAACCCACCCCAAATTATAAAGTGGAAAAAATTCCAAGTGGAGTTCCCTGCCCTGTACAAAAGCATCTATATGGTCAGGGTATAGAAAAATATTGTAGTGCCGTATCCAGTCCAATATAGATGTATAATAAGAGAACTGTGATTACTTTTTCTAAGGACTAACAAGCTTTGAGGACTAAACCCTTTTCATCAGGCGAGCAGTACTGATAAAGAGGTTTAGCCCTCGAAAGATGACATCACTAATGATTTCCTAGTACAACACGCAGGCTTTCTGGAGTTTGTGCCAGTGATGACATCACTAATGATTTCCTAGTACACGCAGGCTTTCTGGAGTCATGTGCCATGTGAATGCATCATCAATGATTTCCTAGTACACCGCAGGCTTTCTGGAGTCATGTGCCAGTGATGACATCACTAATGTTTCCTAGTACACACGCAGCTTTCTGGAGTCATGTGCCGTGATGACATCACTAATGATTTCCTAGTACACACAGGCTTTCTGGAGTCATTGCAGTGATGACATCACTAATATTTCTATACAAACGCAGGCTTTCTGGAGTCATGTGCCATTGATGACATCACTAATGAGGATATTCATGGTTACTTGTATTTATTATTAACAGAACCTGCAGGTAACTAGGTGAAAAACCTCACTTCAAATGGATTCCAGTCTCCTGATGAAGACGTTTAACCGTGAAAAACCATGATGGAAGGGAGTCCCAGGTTTTCACTTCATTCTCATTTGTAGTAGTTTCTTTAAGTTCTCCTCTCTCTTCAAAGGTGCTGACAGGAAATGCAGGATGCTGAGGGCCTCCCTGCACTTGGTTCAGACTTTCCTCAACTCTCCCTTTAGCAGTCCTCGGGGTTTAAATAGCTTCTAGCCTGCAAAGAAAAAAGCCACTTACTATCCAGGCCAACTGAGATCTCTGGGAGAATAGTTCGGAGAGGGATGTGAACCAAATGATATTGAAGGATTATTCCCAAATCAAACCACAAGAGTACGATGGGCACATTTTTGGTTATAATTTACAGGAAGCTAATTGACCGTTCGCCTAAGATACTTCAAGATTCCTCCAGTTGTGATCTGACTGCACAAAAGTAACCAATAATTGTGATTTTGTAGGAATGCCAACAGTACCATCCCCCGGGATGGTGTCACATACTTAATCTTCTGCATTTACTATTTTGTGAACTAAAGGATAACGGTCTGAGTCTGCGCAAACAATCAGCCGACTAGGAAGAATATCACAAAGAAGTTTTTGCTGCAACCAACATTTAAATTATTTTAATGAAAGGGTATCTATACTCTACTAAATAGTCGAATTTTCAAAAATTAAAATGTGTCCCTCCCTGACCCCTTACTAGGATCTTTGGCTGCCTGCACAATTTCTTTTCTCGCAAACAATTAAGAGAATCAGCACAGAAAAGAAAGAAGGGGAGGGTCTACGGGAGGCTGTGCAGAACTTATAAGTGTCCGCCGACACTACAAGAGGCATGTGAGTAAGGGGGTGGGGGGAATTTGGAACACTCACAACATTAATAATTTAATGACAAAGCAAGCACAGATAAATATGTGAGTACCACCATTCTACTTCTCCCAAATTGTAGTTCAGACTCAAGTTGTTTGAGTGAGTATAGTGACCCTTTGAAGAAGAACCAGTGTTTTAATAACTTGTGTCTTCTGTTGTATGGTGTTGTATTTGCAGATAATATTTAATACTCTGTAGTACACAATATATACATAATGTAAGTCCATATGCAAACTAATGACAAGATATATAACATTTACAAATCAAATATTCCATCTGTGGAATCCCAGATACCCAAACCAGCCATTAGGAGGCCTATTTCCCAGTGGACCGAGCAGAATACCTGCGGATAAACAAGTTTCACACTTCCTGCATTAACACAAAATCGGGCTGGATGGTTGTAATATTTGGAGCGAGACCAAACAGGCAGATCACATGTAAGAGACAAGAGATTGCGGGTTTCGCCTCATTGAATTCTACGTTCTCAAGTCTTCAAATGGCGCTGCAAGAGTTTTAGGTGGCAATTGATGTCCTGGGCCTCGTCTGGGCTAAAACAGCAAAAAGAAAGATTTAATATAGGGACAGGAGAGGGGAACTATTCACAGTCAATTCCGCTTCATAGACCCATCACTCAGTACAGGTCTGTGCACATTGGTTAAAGGCATGTTCACACCTTAAAACAAAAAACGGGTGTCTTGTCCATTATCTGCCCCAACAACTCCAACTGCTATTTTACCATTTACTTAAATTTGTAACCAGAGATATTTAATGATAACACTAGTCCATCCTGCAAAGGTATCTGCTCCTCCCTCTGCTCAATGACTTTTTATTATCTTGAGTGTGTGCAGGAGGCAGCACATGAAACATGCTGTCAATCATTGGCTGTGATGTTTAATTCTCCCAGCCTTGATTGACAGCATGGAGGGAGGGCCAGCTTATCGTCCAGAATGGGAAAGGGAAGAAAAAAATAAGGGTGACATGAAAAAGTAAACCGTTAAGATGATCTTGTTAGTAAGGGGTGGACAGGTCATAAAGATCACAGTGACAGCCAAGGCCTCAGACAATTACCATGAGCTCTAAAAGGGAGGAAGGAAAAAGGGAAACATGAATAACATAGCAGGGGTGAAAAACACATGGGCTGTAAAGACGGAGGACACGAGAAAGAAAAGGGTCTATTAAAAAAACAATGACTAAAAACTTCGCGGTTTATCTTGTTCTGTCCGCTCCATCGATCGACAGACAAGAGCAATGTAAGCGTCAACCAATCTTCTCCGCTCACTCTGCTTGTCCGTAGCTGATCGGTTAGACCCTTCGAGGGGAATGGTCGGAACCTGAAAAAAGGACGGTAAGATCACGGGGGAAAAAAGTTCTCGTGACCCAGACAATAGTCAGCAGGTCAGGATGAGTGACAACACAATAAATATGGAATACATGAGAAGGTGACAGGTTTGTGAAAAAATACATCAAACGGATAAAGGGGTGATAGAAATAAAAGAGAAATTTTTATTGTAAATACAAGGAAAGTGGGGTCGTGTCATAGGGTATGGCGAGTCCTAAATCTCGACCGGTGGGATTCGAAGAATTTAAGAAATAGCTTATCAGGAAGTGATTATACACCACCAACCAATGTGCGGGGCAGGTTTCATAGTAAGCTTTCAGACGCGGTTATGTGCATACTCTATACGCGAGATAAATAAGGGAACTGCTGCGATGCGTGAAATTATACACTACCACATGAACATAGGACAGTGCTCGAATCAATGCTTCGGCGGGGGTCAAGTGGCTCATCTAATGGTGAGTCTTATTATAACCATGAACTGTACACCCGTTATACACACTAAAATACAGGTCTGTGAGTGACAAGTCAATTTCGTGTAGGGTCCGAACCCGACAAAAGGGAAGCCACACAAAAGAAAAAGTTCACACTTCTGGTGCCAAAGGGAGTACTATAGTCAAATCCAGAAAGGCGAATAACGGGCGTGGTGCCTTCAGGTCTGCCTTATGGACCATGCGATAGATAAAGTGGGTGGTAGTTTAGTATGTTTGTCTAACTAACACATAGTCACGCAAAATCGGGGTCCGCCATCGAGGAGTGCTGGCTCGAAATGTGTCGAGGACAAATTAGAAAACAGAAGATCCGGCGGGGCGTGGACCCATTAAAACCTATTAAAATGAAAGTTCGGACGAAACTCCATTCTTCAAAAAAAGCTAAGATTCCTGTCTTTCCTTGGCGGAAAGATGACTGGACCCTAAGAATGGTGGGTTGCCCCTCCATCCAAGAAAAGTGAAAATCCGTGAAATTTTGAATTTAACACGGAGGATTTCACGGTATTTCCGCGTATTGTCGAAATTACGAGAACTGCCCTTGTAATGTGTTTGCGAAAATGTAGAGGAAAGCAGTGTAATGTGCATCCTGCCTTGTCACATCCTCACGCGGGAATAGTAACTAATCTAACAACTGGTCAAATGTCACTCCTATGAGGGGAAAAGGGACATAAGTGAATAAACTGCATTGTACCCCACTGATAGTACTAATCTTCTATTTGGTACACTGCACCTCTAAGTATGGGGAGGAAGCAGTTAATGGAGCCTGCCTTGATCTCACTGATATTAACTAATCTTCCAACTGGTTACACTGTCACCTCCTAATATAGAGAGAAGAACAGCAGTTACGAACCTGCCTTGTATCTCACTGATATTTCGGTACCCACAAGTCTCTAATTCATCTGGTATCACACTGTACACCGCCCTACTGTAGGCGGAGAATGCAACACACCGTGGACTCATGCGTATCTCCCGGTATACATTTTGATAGCGGCGAATTGGAGGGATCGTGTGGGTGTGGTGAGCGGAGTAGGGAAGAGTAAGTGGGGGAAGTACGATAAAAGAGTGGCAGTAATCGTTCCCGCGAACTGGGCCATCACTAGTGGTAATATAGGTCACAATGTTTAGTAGAAATCTTTATTAATGTTTGTGGGGGGTAGTTACCCAGTGGGACCGCCAGACTTCATCTTACCTGGTTCTCCAGAATTCAAGCTCAGTGCTGGGAACGGGGTTCTTTCCTTGGAGAAGGGTCTCTGCAGCATTTATTTAAACACGGCCTGGACTTGATGGGTCCACTGGATGACGCAGATCAATCTCATGCACTACAGTCTTGACTACAAGATCACTATAAAGGAATACACTCTAGAGAATTGTGGCCAATGAGAATGGACCATCAGAGAACAGGAAGTGCAGAATTATAGGAATAAATAAACAACATTCCATTCATTGTGAAGTTAAGGTTCATACACAATTGTGATCACGGGAGCCGACCCACAACGCACGATTGTGAATGAACATCCGATCATTTCATGCATGGGCACGGAACAGGCTTCGTCAGGGTTTATTGCAGATCAGTAACGAACCCCCATCGACTGGGCGTTTCAAGCGACTGAGCGCTTAATACACGGAACGAATGTCAAACGAAACGGATATTCATGCACGTCACAGAGCTATAAGGTTTGAAACTAACCAATAAGTTAAGGATAATTATTGCTCCCATTCTGGAAGACGAAGCTCATTCTCTTTGAGGGGAGGCCGCTGGGGAAAGAGCAATCAGTCATTGGTTGGTGATGTCAGCAGTCAATGACTTGATTGACAGCTCTTTCCCCTGCTGCCTTCTTTGAGCATGCTCAAGTTCCTAAAAGCTCATGAGCCGGAAGTGGAGGGTGGCAACCTTTGCCAGAAAGGGAGATAACAGGGCAAATACCTGGTTAGAAATGTATGTTATAACGTGCTAATAGTATTTGGGGTTAGGGGTAAATAAATGTCAAGTGACTAGATTTCGTTATAAGGGTGGACTTGCCCTTTAACTGTCTTGCTGAATTGTTAAAGGTGGCGGAGCATGCCCAGTGCTCTCTAGCGAGATCAATAGGAGATTCCACAGGTAATTACAGGATTTTCATAGAATTCACTCACGGTTTTTCATTTTCCTCTCGACCCTCTCCGCTCCGGTAGGGAGGGGCAGCAAAGTTTTCCCTTTGACCTGACCGGCCATCACGAATGTCGGCTTTTTAAAATGTTTACGTGACGCAGCAAGATCCTGAGACACCACATAAGGCCAATGTTTGTGGTTTTTTTTTGGTTGGAAAGATTGGAACCAGAAACCTAGAAAAATGAATCAATAAACAACATGAACTAGAGACAATCCTGCAATCATTTACATTTTTAAAATTGGAGTCTAAATATATATTTTCTTTAAAAGGGAACTGTGGTTCCATTACAGTTTACTTTATTGAAAGAGCGCACCCCTACCTTTAAAATGACCCAGGAATCCTGCTACCTAGCTGCAGTTTACCAAAGTTACAGCAGTGTAAAGGGGGTTTCCTTGCTAGCACTGCGAACTGTGATCCGTGACACCGGAACATTGCTCTGCACACAAGTCTGTCTCGGGCATTTTCCCCCAACATCTAAATCATTTTAAAGCTAGCCCCAAGTCTGAAACAAAATTCATAGGTAGAGGGCAAGACAGAGAATGGGTGCAGGTCTGTCACGATCAGACACGGCACATGATGGACTGTCACAGACTCAAACAGTCAGGACAGATAAAGAAGTGCAACTTTACAAGCCTATAACTTAAGATCCAGAGAAGCTAGAGATTGATTGGACGGACACGTATTAGGATCAGATGTACTATGTTCTTTTATGATTTATTTCGAATAAAGACTTTATTGTATCCTTGTAATTTACGGTCACCTCTTATTTCTTATCCTTATCTAATGACAGCCAGGGGGCTGGTCTTGGCTACCTGTGTTTGGTGGACCTGCACGTGGGGGGATATTGCTGGACTCCCGCTGTTTGAGTCTATACGTTTGTGTGTCTGTAAGATTAACGTTGATTGACAGGCCATGGTTTCTAATATTTCTGTATACTCTCCTACCATCTCCAGCAATGATTTCCAATGCCCATCATACAAACAGATCATGTTCCTGTCAGATACAAAAGTTGTACAAATTTCCATTCTGGCATGGTATTAACCACGTGCTAGCTGGCACTGATATGCTCAGTCCCCTGATTTAACTGCCACATTACAGAATCCTGCCTGGGCAAATGTCTAAGGACCATATCCCAGATTCTTTCCATTCAAACATCTCTATGATCGTAAATTAAACTTGGTCTTGTCTTATTGGGAATTCCGTGACCCTGGAACCACTCAACTCTTCCCATCATCATGCCCTCTTGTGTGCACATGGGCCCTTTGCTTACCCAGTCGTGAAACTGTGTGTCTGATACCAACATCTCCTCCATACTAGTGGGACCCCCTGCAGTAACAGAAGCAGCTCCCAGGTTCACCTGCACAGGGAAGGTTTAGACATTTAAATGGCCCTGTCCGGTCCACCATGGTAAAGGTTTTTACACAATGACTGTGCACCCTAAGGGCAAGTAAGCAAGTAAAGCTGTTCAAACAGCTCCCATCACTCTTAAATATAATAGGGCAGCCAATTAAAATAAGTCCATCGTGATCACGTGATTAAAGTCTTTTAGGGCAGGCCACCTAGCGCGTTTTTCGCGCGTTTGCGCCCGCGATTGTTCGCTAAAATGGAAACCGCGGGAAAGCGAAAATTCCGGCGATTTCCGATGCGCCTGCGATTGCAATTTTGGTACGTTAACGCTCAGTGTTTCCATAACCGCGACATCGCATGCGCAAAACGCGAACGCACACGAAAAGCGCACACAATCGCGTGCGATAACACTCGTGATTTTGTGTGCGATTCTGGCGTTGCAGTGTGGCCTCACTAAAGCAGGTCCCAGTAACGATTTCTGAAAGATGACAGACAGGATCTGCAAGATCTGATACTCCCTATAGGGAGAATGCTCGGGCTACTGTGTGTTTTCCATCGGCCGCGCTAGACTCCCTATAGAGAAAGGTCACTAGGGGAACGCTCGGGACTGTGTGTTTCCATCGCCGCGCTAGACTCCCTATAGGGAGAACAGCTCGGGACTGTTGTTCCATCGGCCAGCGGTAGACCTCCTATAGGGATGAAACGCTCGTGACTGTGTGTTTCCATCGGCCGCGCTAGACTCCTATAGGAGAAACGCTCGGGACTGGGTTTCCATCGGCCGCGCTAGACTCCTATAGGGAGAACGTCGGGACTGTGTGTTTCATCGGGCGCGCTAGACTCCCTATAGGGAGAACGCTCGGGGACTGGGGTGTTTCCATCGGCCCGCTAGACTCCTATAGGGAGAACGCTCGGGACTGGTGTGTTTCCATCGGCCGCGCTAGGACTCCCTATAGGGAGAACTCTGCTCGGGACTGGGTGTGTTTCCATCGGCCGCGCTAGACTCCTATAGGGAGAAACGCTCGGACTGTGTGTTTCCATCGGCCGCGCTAGACTCCCTATAGGGAGAACGCTCGGGACTGTGTGTTTCCACGGCCCGCGCTAGACTCCTATAGGGAGAACGCTCGGGACTGTGGGTTTCCATCGGCGCGCTAGACTCCCTATGGAGAACGCTGGACTGTGTGTTTCCATCGGCCGCGCTAGACTCCCTATAGGGAGAACGTCGGGGACTTGTGTTTCCTCGGCCGCTAGACTCCCTATGGGAGAACGCTCGGGACTGTGTGTTTCCATCGGCCGCGCTAGACTCCCTATAGGGAGAACGTCTGGGACTGTGTGTTTCCATCGGGCGCGCTAGACTCCTATAGGGAGAACGCTCGGGACTGTGTGTTCCATCGGCCGCGCTAGACTCCCTATAGGGAGAAACCTCGGGACTGTGTGTTTCCATCGGCCGCGCTAGACTCCCTATAGGGAGAACGCTCGGGACTGTTTGTTTCCATCGCCGCGCTAGACTCCCTATAGGGAGAACGCTCGGGACTGTGTGTTTCCATCGGCCGCGCTAGACTCCCTATGGGAGAACGCTCGGGACTGTGTGTTTCCATCGGCCCGCGCTAGACTCCCTATAGGGAGAACGCTCGGGACTGTGTGTTTCCATCGGCCCCGCTAGACTCCCTTATGGAGACATGCTCGGGACTGTGTGTTTCCATCGGCCGCGCTAGACTCCCTATAGGGAGAACCGCTGGGACTGTGGTGTTCCATCGGCCGCGCTAGACTCCCCTATAGGGAGAACGCTCGGTACGTGTGTTTCCATCGGCCGCGCTAGACTCCCTATAGGAGAACGCTCGGGACTGTGTGTTTCCATCGGCCCGCGCTAGACTCCCTATAGGGAGACTCGGACTGTGTGTTTCCATCGGCCGCGCAGACTCCCTATAGGGAGAACGCTCGGGACGTGTGTGTTCCATCGGCCGCGCTAGACTCCTCATAGGGAGAACGCTCGGGACTGGTGTTTCCATCGGCCCCGCTAGACTCCCTATAGGAGAACGCTCGAGGACTGTGTGGGTTTTCCATCGGCCTCTCAGCTCCTATGAAACTCCGACTTGTTTTCATCGCCGCGCTAGACTCCCTATAGGGAGAACGCTCGGGACTGTGTGTTTCCATCGGCCGCGCTAGACTCCTATAGGGAGAAGCTCGGGACTGTGTGTTTTCATCGGCCGCGCAGACTCCCTATAGGGAGAAGCCCGGGACTGGTGTTCCATCGGACGCGCAGACTCCCTATAGGGAGAACCTCGGGACTGTGTGTTGCCACGGCCGCGCTAGACTCCCTATAGGGAGGAAAACGCTCGGGATGGTGTTTCCATCGGCCGCGCTAGACTCCCTATAGGGAGAACTCTCGGGACTTGTGTGTTTCCATCGGCCGCACGCTAGACTCCCTATAGGAGTCTAGCGCGGCCGATGGAAATTTTCGGCCTTTCCCGAACGAGCGTACGGCCGACCCGATCGTTCGGCGGCCGCGCGCGCTCGTTCGGGAACGAACGTACACACAGTAACGATAAAGCCCGATACCGTCGGATCCGACGGTATCGGGGCTTTATCGATACTGTGGTGTACCCAGCTTAAGAGTCCACACAAGAAACTTTTCATCTCCAATACTAATTATAATATTATAATAATTACTATAATTAACCCTGTAAGGTGATAATGAATGAAGGTGCAGAAAGGGGTCATTAGAATTCTGCATTGATGTGTGTGTAGCCATGTTTAGAGATCCCCAGATAAAACATCATGGGGGGGAATCTGTTTTAATAATAAATTGTTACTCCAGGTTGCCACCTTTTCCTTAGAACTTAACCCAATAAATCTCCACAGCACCATACAAGGCTAAGTACCAGTTCATTATAGCCAAATACTGTATGGCTACATTGAAACATATACAGCCTATCATGACACAGCAACGCCGATATTATGTAAAACTAACACTAAATGGTCACACATGCATGAGATTCAATAAAGTTGTATCATTAAAAACGTTGATCATTTTGCCCAACCAATCAGATGTAGCTTTCAAATGTTAAATAAGAGCTGATTTGTGGGGCAAAATTAGCACCATTTTTACGATAAGAACTTTTATGAATAACCCTGAGTGATTTCTATTGTAATGTTTCACGTAAGTTCTCTGAACTGTATTGGCCGAACTGACCCTTTAACTCTGCAGCCAAGAGAACAATTAACCATTCGGGGCACTGTCAGTGCAAACTTTCAATTGTTATTACTATGGCCACTGCTAAACTACAAATCCCAGAATTCCTCTAATGTAAAGACAGAGTTGAACAGCTTCAGATCCCTAAATGGCTGATACAATTCATTGTTTAGGAACCATGGGGCTGGTGCAATCCATTTGCAGCAACCAATCAGACGTCATCTAACTGATGTAACCCCTAAAACTTGGCTTACATCTGATTGGTTGCTGCAAATGGATTGCACAGGCAAACTTTGCACCTCAATAACATTTCAAGATCAGGTTATACACTGGGATGCCGCCTGTTCCCTTTAAACGTATACACATTGGAAGCACGATGCAGGCTGTATCTATTTCAATGTAGCCCTACAGCATTACATGTATTGAAACTGGTAATAACCAGGTTAAGGGAACAAGGGGTCTACCCCCGAGATCAGGCCTACCTCTCCACCCACGGACGAGAGGTTCCAGAGGAGATAGGGTAAGTCCTCCATAGATCAGTCCGCTCTTCATTGAATCGGCCCCCAGGGGCCCCGGGTTCTTTTTTGTAAAGAAGACGGCTTTGTTTTTATTACTTTTTGGGAATTCTAACATTGGCACCAGCTGTTCCAGCGGCGTTCAGAGTCCACCACCAGCAGACGAATGGTCCGACCTTGTCCACAACTCGTGCAGCAGTTGCTTGATACCTACCCGTGGAGACGCATTTCGCCACACGGTCGGCCTTTAACTTGAACGTTTTCAGTACAATCTTCCAGGAAATGGACCACCTCTTGTCCACGTTGGGCGACTCTCGACGCACATTTTGCGTGGTTCTGTGGTCCCGATCCGATGGATTATTTTGATTTGTCAGTCAATGAGGGCCGAGCTGCAGGGGAGAGAGGACACATCCAGGACTGATTGTTTTCAGTGAGCCTCCGTTTTCATTTGCTCCCATGGTTATCTGTTGCATTCAACAAGTTGCAGGGAATGTTGCTTGAAAGACAATGTCAGCTCCCGGGGGGTCTGGGATATTTCCAGGGTGGTAACTTTGTAGTTAAACTTCGGTAACCACACACAGTTCTGATTGACCGTTCACTTCTCACAAACTGACAGTGATACACACTGGAATGACATTAAAACAGGTTAAAATATCAACGGAATCCTATTAACCCTCTGTAAGAAGCAGAGAATGGACTTGCATAGCTTAGTAGTGAAAAACCATCTAACAGCAAACTGTTTACTAGCGATAGCCATACACGGTCCAATCGGTTAACAACGAAAATTCCGATTGGACGAACTTATCGCGATTCCCTCCCCCCCCATCCACCTACGCCTTCCGTAAGTACTGAAAAACTATGCGGAAGATTAGTTCTGGAAAAATTTTCACCTTGCCCGAACATGCCGGGTTATTCATAAAGGTTCTTATCGTTTAAAAGGGTGCTAATTTTTCCCCACCAATCAGATGTTAGCTTTCAAATGTTAAATAAATCTGAAAAAAAATTGGTTTGGGGCAAATTTAGCACCATTTTAAACGAAAAAATAGACTGTAATTCTCAATATTATATAGTATCCCTGTACCAACCAGAACTACAATATATGTATTAATATCAGTAATTCTCAATATAATATAGTATCCCTACACCTACCAGAACTACAGTATATGTATTAATACCAGTAATTCTCAATATTATATAGTATCCCTGTACCAACCAGAACTACAGTATATGGTAACTATAGACCTGTAAGTTACCCACCCATATGTATAAATATATATATATATATATATATATACAGAGAGGGAATGTTCTGTACATACAATAAGCTATACCATCATACTGTACTGTCTAAGAGAAACAATATGACAGTTCCCACCCATATGTATAAATATAAATATACAGAGAAGGAATGTTCTGTACACACAATAAGCTATACCCTCATACTTTACTGTCTAAGGGAAACAATATGGCAGCTCCCACCCATATGTATAAATATAAATATACAGAGAAGGAATGTTCTGTACACACAATAAGCTATACCCTCATACTGTACTGTCTAAGGGAAACAATATGGCAGCTCCCACCCATATGTATAAATATAAATATACAGAGAAGGAATGTTCTGTACATACAATAAGCTATACCCTCATACTGTACTGTCTAAGGGAAACAATATGGCAGCTCCCACCCATATGTATAAATATAAATATACAGAGAGGGAATGTTCTGTACATACAATAAGCTATACCATCATACTGTACTGTCTAAGGGAAACAATATGGCAGCTTTTCATGATTTTCCAGCAGGAATCACCAATTACAATGATTATTGGCCAATCTGATTGTAATATTAAATTAGAGATTGGGCTGAAAACAATCTGCCCATGTGTAACAGCTTTTAGACAATCAAGCTTTATCTTACCCTGTGCCTTCCAGTTTAGAGATCCCTCTGCCTCCTTTAACCGGATATCGATCTCAGTCAGTCGCCCTTCTATCAACGGGAACTCCACTTCTAAAATGGTTCTCATGACCTTGTTGTACCTGTTGGCCGTCATGTCCAGATTGGCTGTGTACGTCCTGTAGGATTCCTTTGAGGAAAAAATGTCTTCAGCTTCTTTTGGGATGGTCTCCAGTTCCAGTTCCTGGAGATACTTCACTTCTCGGAGCACTGAAACCAACTGGGAGATTGGGTAAACAGAGAGGGCGCCACATTAAAGGAGAGACTTTCCTTAAATCACATATACCATTCAAATGATATCACTTTCCTATGTAATTCCTAAGCAGAGACAGACCTGTGTACAATGAAGCCTTCCCGACACTTCTAACTTACCAACTAGCCCCTCCTCTTTTCCCAACTAACCCCTCCCTCTTCCCAAGCCATTGGCTTAGGCATGTCCGATTGGCTTTGCATTTAAATAACAGACATAGATACAAATGATATGTAATCCCTTTTAATTAGCAGTTTCTTGGCTATATGTTGGCAATAAATTAGGTGTTTTGGCTTAAACTCCTTTAAAATATAAATAAATACTGATTTGGTTCTATTTCTGGTGGACATTCTTTGCCATACCTACATGATACTGCAAAAAGTTGGTTCAATTACAGACAGACTGAGTCCTTTGTGCTACAAACAGTTGGCAAGACATGGTTGGCCCAGTCATTCCATGGTTGGTCCAGTCATTCCATGGTTGGCCCAGTCATTCCATGGTTGGTCCAGTCATTCCATGGTTGGTCCAGTCATTCCATGGTTTGCCCAGTCATTCCATGGTTTGCCCAGTCATTCCATGGTTTGCCCAGTCATTCCATGGTTTGCCCAGTCATTCCATGGTTTGCCCAGTCATTCCATGGTTGGTCCAGTCATTCCATGGTGGTCCGTATTCCGGGCATCATTCCCATGGGTTGGTCCAGTCATTCCATTGTTTGCCCAGTCATTCCAGCACAGTTGCCCCTTCATTCCATGGTTGCCCAGTCATTCCATGGTTGGCCCAGTCATTCCATGGTTGGTCCAGTCATTCCATGGTTGGTCAGTCATTCCATGGTGGTTCCCAGTAATTCCATGGTTTGGCCCAGTCATTCCATGGTTGGTCAGTCATTCCATGGTTTGCCCAGTCATTCACATGGGTTGGGTCCAGTCATTCCATGGTTGTTTGCCCAGTCATTCCATGGTTTGCCAGTCATTTATGGTGGTCCAGTCATTTCCATGGTTGGTCCAGTCATTGCCATGGTTGGTCCAGTCATCCATGGTTGGTCCAGTCATTCCATGGTGGTCCCCCAGTCATTCCATGGTTGGTCCAGTCCATTCCATGGTTGGTCCAGTCATTCAGGTTGGTCCAGTCATTCCATGGTTGGTCCAGTCATTCATGGTGGGCCCAGTCATCCATGGTTGGTCCAGTCATCCATGGTTGGCCAGTCATTCCATGGTTGGTCAGTCATCCATGGTGGTCCATGGTATTGGTTGGTCCAGTCATTCCATGGTTTGCCCAGTCATTCCATGGTTGCCAGTCTTCCATGGTTGCCAGTCTTCCATGGTTTGCCCGTCATTCCAGGTTGGTCCAGCAGTCATGGTTTGCCCAGTAATTCCATGGTTTGCCCAGTCATTCCATGGTTTGACCAGTCATTTCCATGGTTGGTCCAGTCATCCATGGTTTGCCCATTCATGCAGGTGTGGTCCAGTCATTCCATGGTTTGCCCAGTCATTCCATGGTTGGTCCAGTCATTCCATGGTTGGCCCAGTCATTCCATGGTTGGTCCAGTCATTCCATGGTTTGCCCAGTCATTCCATGGTTTGCCCAGTCATTCCATGGTTTGCCCAGTCATTCCATGGTTGGCCCAGTCATTCCATGGTTGGCCCAGTCATTCCATGGTTGGCCCAGTCATTCCATGGTTGGCCCAGTCATTCCATGGTTGGCAAATCCTTGTATTAAAATGGTTTACACTCATGAACAAATGCGAATATAGGCAAATTTCCTAATTTATATTAACTGTTTGTACAACCACTGTTCTGCCCCTTTAAACCTAATTAACTCAAACCATAAAAGCTTCAATGTAATTAGCCTGAAAAAGAAACTGTAATGTGATGAAAGTTTGCTATGGTCAGTCAAACTGTATCACCCTTACTAGAGATGTCCGAACTTCGCAAAATCCGGTCCGGAAAAATTAGAAAATCCCTGAGCGGACCCATTAAAACCTATTAAAATACGAAGATTCTTCGAAAATACGAGGATTCTGCGAAAATACGAAATCTGCAATTTCTCGTATTTTGTATTTTTGAAAATACGAGAAACCCTCGTAATTTCGAAATTTTTCGAAAACACGGTTCGGAAAAGTCCGGTAGGAGGAAAAACGGAAAATCCGTGATATCCGCCGTTCGCGAACAAGGTAAATCCGCCACGGATCCGCGAACTGGGCCATCACTAACCCTTACGCCTCATCTAAAAAGTATTATTTCTCTGCAACTATCTAATCTGTGCTATTTAGAATGAAGGATATGGTGACACCTTCTGGAAGAAATAGCAAACTGCAGCTATGAGCAAACCACGTCAGCTACTTTTTTGAGAGGAAATACAAACTTTTCCACCAAAGTTTCTTTGTCCCGCCCACCAGCTCCAGTCCAGGGCTTGGCCAATTGCCCTTCAATGTTTAATTATTTTAAACTTTTACCTACGCTCACTATTATTTTACCTGTGGATCAAAATTGACTCGGAGCAGCTTGGTGTTGGCGTCTCGTACAATAAGAGGCCTGTTGAGGTTATACTGAGACTTTTCCGACACTGTCCGACACCATTCAACGTAAAGATTCTCTGTGAACCTGAATGAGAAAAGAGATACATTTACATATAACAGCACAAAGCGTTCTGGGTAATTCCATTCATTGTGTTCTATGTCAAGGTGCTCTGCCTTCTGACCGAATGGCCGGACCGTAATGGATTATATTCCAGTTCTCCTGTAAATACAGAACATCTCAGTTATCTTACTTTTCCAACAGTGTCATCATCTCTTCATATTTCTGCTTCATTTGAACCCCATCTGCAGATTCCATGCAGCTGTAAAAAGTAAAGAAAAATATTGATAATTGACAACCCTGAAGTCCGTAACATTAAATTGTTCTAAATGTTACACAGGTAACGTAGAGCGACAGACGTACGGGTGTGTGAGGTGTCGGAACTTGCTGTAAGTTTCTTTAAGTCGTTCTTTCTGCTGTTGAGCCCATTTCAAGTTTCCAGCGACCTGTGGCATATTTCTATTTATCTGTGAGTAATCTGTGACATAAGAGGAATAAACAGGATGTTACATTCAGCTTGAATGGCAATTACATCACAATTACATCACACGTTTGGACCAATCAAAGTATAATCCTACCCTCTGCGCAGTCTGTCTGCATGTGTTGGTTGTAAAGAGTTTTTGTCGAGTCCAGTTCTTGATCAAACATTGAAATCAAGAGAGGGAACTTGTGGAAGGCTTCGGCTGCGATTCTGGGCCGCTCCAGCAAAGTACCAAACATGTCCATCAGCTGTAAAAAGAGATAGAAGTTTGTCTTCTAACGGTCAAATAGTTATGTGATAGACCGTCAGAAACAGGAGCAGCATGGCAGCTCATATCCATGTTACAGACCAGGAAACAAGGATTTAAATGTCCCCAAGCTTTACCTAATGTTTCTAAAAACATACATTTTGGTTGGTTGAATGAGTAGCTTTCATATTTACATCTCAGCAGGTGATTGGTTGAAAACCAATTCTATCTGATAAACAATACAGAGCTATATCTCAAGAAGAAGTAGCACAAACCTTAAAGGCAAATCCCAGGTTTGAAGCATCATCGAAAGCCTGGCAGAAGATGGCGCCCAATCTCATATCCATGTCTTGCACCCTCAGTTCAAACTCAGAGATGTCATGTTGGAATTCCTAAAAGAGCAAATAATAACATGTCAGAACTCGAAAAGAAGGGCATCTCCTTAATATTGTGTATAAAGAGGGGAATAGATTCAAGGTAAAAAATATTATTCTCCCTAAGAACTGGTAAGGCCTCATTTGGAATATGCGGTGCAGTTTAGGAATCCCGTATAGAAAAGGGACATCTTTATAATGGTAGGAGTTCAGAGAAGGGATTTCATTCTATGTATGCACGGGTTCAAAACTTACCGAACCCTGGTCCCACAGGTAGAACGTATGTATAAGGACCCTACTATTGGTTGGTGCCCGAGGGTATCACATGGAGAATGTCTGGAACTCTATATCAGAAGTCAGATATTGCAGGCCACTTACGATACCTCAACAGCACAGTTAAGTTAGAGAATGAGGGACAACAACACAGTTTATAAAGGCGCGGAATTTCAAAATAGCGATTTAGATCAGAATTTTACATACGGCACTTTGGTATTGCTGGTATTACGTGAGAATGCGTCTCTTCAAAAGGAAGGTTTTTGACTGGCACAGCCTTGGCATATGGGCATTGCCAGCTTTCTAGGTAATCGCCTGTGTGATGGCTATTAAAGCATTTTTAATGGTGGAAAGGATTTTTGTGTGAAATGAATAAATTACCAGCTAGAACTGGTCATGGTGTAGAAATGGCCACGGGTTGTTTTTGCTGATCTGAAGGGCAGTGGTTGAGAATCCTTTAAAGTCTACAACAACAGAGATTGGATAGTATCACTGTGCATTGTGACCCATGGAAAATAAATCCTATCATCAGCATTGTACATTGTGTGGTCTCTAAGTTCACCTGTAACCAATGGCAATGAACATTAGATGGAAGTTCCACAGTTGGCTCTAAGATAAAGATCGGAATCGTCTGGTATGAGTGGGAGTATTGTGTCTATGTTACTTTCCAACATTGTCCACCCTGCAGCAAACTACAGCATTGAATTGGGAGTCTAATTTTGCTCTGAAGCAGAAAAATTCAACCAATCAAACTGCACCTAGTACAGCACATGGGATTTATCCAATGAATCTAGGGACAGGTAAGTGGATAAATTCACGGCACAGGCTAAAAGATCATTCTTTAATCCTTCTAAATTGGAACCAAATCCAAGCCTCGGTTTTACAAATCCGTAGGCGTGGAGGCACACAAATCTCTATTTATATTGATGTCTTGTTTATTAGCGGTCTGTCTGGTTATGTACGATTGGTGGATCTGAAATAAAGCCCTTGGCAGAAATGGAAAGATTAGTGACAGGGAGGCTTCTTATTCCGATATGTCCAATATAGCACAGGTACACGTTCATGCGGAGGTTACAAGTCATGGGGATTTTTGGATGTAGCTGTAAAGCACCCAACTAATTTGTTAACCAGGTCTATGCCGCTGTGTCAGCGATCAGAACCCCCTTTCCCGATCTCACCTTGTTTTCTATATCCAAGCAGTCATCAGAGCGATCAGAGAAGACTTTATAGAGCTCCTGGAACTCCTCGTACATATTGAGCACCGTCTGGCCAAGAATGTTGCCTTTAACGCCAGCAAACACAATCTTCTCAAGTTTCATCATGTCCAAGGCTGTCAGGAGGAGATTCTGGGGGGGGGGGGAGAGAAAAAAATGGAAGGTTATGGGCAGTAGAGGGGTATCGGGGATGTAGTGGGATACACCCTTCCCAAGACAACAAGAAGTAGCTGCTTTTAGAACACATTGGGACACCAATGGACGCCAATGCTAAAAACTGGTGATAAGGTGCAGACAACAGAACATTCTAAATGTTGACCATGTCTTCCATGGGCCTAGTCCCACCCCCAAAGCAAATCTCCGCCTGCCCCCCTAACAGGAGTATATAATGGTGGATGGGCTACAGGTTGGGCATCACTGATCCAGTCCAACCTACTCAGCAATACCCACATTTCCTGCCTAACTGTTGATCCAGAGGAAGGCAAAAAAAAAAAAACCCACCAGAATTATAAAGTGGAAAAAATTCCAAGTGGAGTTCCCTGCCCTGTACAAAAGCATCTATATGGTCAGGGTATAGAAAAATATTGTAGTGCCGTATCAGTCCAATATATAGATGTAAATAATAAGAGAACTGTGATTACTTTTTCTAAGGACTAACAAGCTTTGGAGGACTAAACCCTTTTCATCAGGTCAGAGCAGTACTGATAAAGAGGGTTTAGCCCTCGAAAGATGACATCACTAATGATTTCCTAGTACACGCAGGCTTTCTGGAGTTATGTGCCAGTGATGACATCACTAATGATTTCCTAGTACAACGCGGCTTCTGGAGTCATGTGCCAGTTGAATGACATCACTAATGATTTCCTAGTACACGCAGGCTTTCTGGAGTCATGTGCCAGTGATGACATCACTAATGATTTCCTAGTACACGCAGGCTTTCTGGAGTCATGTGCCAGTGATGACATCACTAATGATTTCCTAGTACACGCAGGCTTTCTGGAGTCATGTGCCAGTGATGACATCACTAATGATTTCCTAGTACACGCAGGCTTTCTGGAGTCATGTGCCAGTGATGACATCACTAATGAGGATATTCATGGTTACTTGTATTTATTATACAGAACCTGCAGGTAACTAGGTTGAAAAACTCACTTCAATGGATTCCAGTCTCCTGATGAAGACGTTTAACCGTGAAAAAACCATGATGGAAGGGAAGTCCCAGGTTTTCACTTCATTCTCATTTTTGTAGTAGTTCTTTAAGTTCTCCCTCTTCTCTTCAAAGGTGCTGACAAGGAAATGCAGGATGCTGAGGGCTCCCTGCACTTGGTTCAGACTTTCCTCAACTTCTCCCTTTAGCAGGTCCTCGGGGTTTAAATAGCTTCTAGCCTGCAAAGAAGAGAAAAGCCACTTACTATCCAGGCCAACTGAGATCTCTGGGAAGAATAGTTCAGAGAGGGATGTGAAACAAATGATATTGAAGGATTATTCCCAAATCAAACCACAAGAGTACGATGGGCACATTTTTGGTTATAATTTACAGGAAGCTAATTGACCGTTCGCCTAAGATTACATCAAGATTCCTCCAGTTGTGATCTGACTGCACAAAAGTAACCAATTATTGTGAATTTTGTAGGAATGCCAACAGTACCATTCCCAGGATGTGTCACATACATTAATCTTCTGCATTTACTAGTTTGTGAACTAAAGGATAACTGGTCTGACTGCTGCAACAATTCAGCCGACTAGGAAGAAATATCACAAAGAATTTTTGCTGCAACCAACATTTAATTAATTTTAAATGAAAGGGTATCTATACTCTAAATAGTCGAATTTTCAAAAATTAAAATGTGTCCCATCCCTGACCCCTTACTAGGATCTTTGGCTGCCTGCACAATTTCTGCAACAATTAAGAGAATCAGCACAGAAAAGAAAGAAGGGGGAGGGTCTACGGTGAGGCTGTGCAGAACTTATAAGTGTCGCCGACACTACAAGGAGGCAGTGAGTAAGGGAGGGTGGGGGGAATTTGGAGCACTCACTAAACATTAATAATTTAATGACAAAGCAAGCACAGATAAATGTGAGTACCATCATTCTACTTCTCTCAAATTGTAGTTTCAGACTCAAGTTGTTTGAGTGAGTATAGTGACCCTTTGAAGAAGAACCAGTGTTTAATAACTTGTGTCTGTTGTATGGTGTTGTATTTGCAGATAATATTTAATACTCTGTAGTACACAATATATACATAATGTAAGTCCATAGTGCAACTAGTGACAAGATATATAACATTTACAATCAAAATATTCCAGCTTGTGGAATCCCAGATGACCCAAACCAGCCATTAGGAGGCCTATTCCCAGTGACCGAGCAGAATACCTGCTGGATAAACAAGTTGCACACTTCCTGCATTAACACAATAATCCGGGCTGGAGTGTTGTAATATTTGGAGCGAGACCAAACCAGGCAGATCACATGTAAGAGACAAGAGATTGCGGGTTTCGCCTCATTGAATTCTACGTTCTCAAGGTCTTCAAAATGGCGCTGCAGAGGTTTTAGGTGGCAATTGATGTCCTGGGCCTCGTCTAGGGCTGAAAACAAGCAAAAAGAAAGAATTTAATATTAGGGGCGGGAGAGGGGAACTATTATCACAGTCATTCCGCTTCATAGCCCATCACTCAGTACAGGTCTGTGCCACATTGGTTAAAGGGCATGTTCACCCTTAAAACAAAAAACGGGTGTCTTGTCCATTATCTGCCCACAACTCCAACTGCTATTTTACCAGTTTACTTAAATTTGTAACCAGAGATATTTAATGATAAGCACTAGTCCATCCTGCAAAAGGTATCTGCTCCTCCCTCTGCTCAATGAGCTTTTTATTAGCTTGAGCGTGTGCAGGAGGCAGCACATGAAACATCTGTCAATCATTGGCTGTGATGTTAATTCTCCCAGCCTTGATTGACAGCATGGAGGGAGGGGCCAGCTTATTCTGCCAGAATGGGGACAATAATAATCCTTAAATATCTGATTAGTAATACAGGTAATAAAGTACAACAGACTCACTTACCTGCTACTACATCTCTGAACAGGGCTGTAAAAGCTGGAAAGTAACTGCTCCGAACCATCTCCAGAAGTTCCGCCATTTTCCTCACTCTGCTTGTCCTTAGCTGATTGTAGATACATTCAAGGTCGGCGAATCTAGAACGTGACAAAGAATGGAATCAATGGTTCGTTCTGATTGGGTGAGTTCAACTGGATTTTCCCTCTGCAGGGCAGCATAGTACTTAAGTGGTCTGCATGGATGCTCTGATACATCTGCTTGTATCTATCTGTGTAATAGGTTCCAAGAACAGCGTTCCGATTGGCTGTTATAAACAGAACACCCTATGCTAAACATAACAGGCGTGTGCCTTCAGGTCCTGCCTTATGGGACCATTCTAAAAAGTGTGTGGTAGTTAGAGTTGTCTGAACTTCGCAAAATCTGGTCCGCTCGAGGATCCGAAAATTTTCGAACAAATTAGAAAATCCGCGAGCGGACCCATTAAAACCTATTAAAATGAAAGTTCGGCAAAATCCATTCTTCAAAAATACGAAGATTCTTCGAAAATACGGACCCGAAAATGTGGGTTGCTTTCACGTATTTTCCCGTATTTTCGAAATTACGAGAAATCCTTGTAATTTCGAAAATGTTCTAAAACGCGGTTCGGAAAAGTTCGGAAGGCGGAAAACCGGATAATCCGTGATATCCGTCGTTCGCGAACGAGGTAAATCCGCGAACTGGGCCATCACTAGTGGTAATATAGGTCACAATGTTAGTAGAAATCTTTATTAATGTTTGTGTAAGTGTGTGTATTCCCAGTGGGACCTGCCAGACTTCATTCTTACCTGGTTCTCCAGAATTCAAGCTCAGTGCTGGGAACTGGGTTCTTTCCTTGGAGAAGGGTCTCTGCAGATTCTTTATTTAACACGGCCTGGACTTGATGGGTCCACTGGATGACGGCAGATTCAATCTCATGCACTACAGTCTTGACTACAAGATCACTATTAAAGGAATACACTCTTAGAGAATGTGGCCAATGAGAATGGACCATCAGAGAACAGGAAGTGCAGAATTATAGGAATAAATAAACAACATTCCATTCATTGTGAAGTTAAGGTTCATACACACATTGTGATCACGGGAGCCGACCCACAACGCACGATGTGAATGAACATCCGATCATTTCATGCATGGGCACGGAACAGGCTTCGTCAGGGTTTATTGCAGATCAGTAACGAACCCCCATCGACTGGGCGTTTCAAGCGACTGAGCGCTTATACACGGAACGAATGTCAAACGAAACGGATATTCATTGCACGTCACAGAGCTATAAAGGTTTGAAACTAACCATATAGTTAAGGATAATTATTGCTCCCATTCTGGAAGACGAAGCTTCATTCTCTTTGAGGGGAAGGCCGCTGGGGAAAGAGCAATCAGTCATTGGTTGTGATGTCAGCAGTCAATGACTTGATTGACAGCTCTTTCCCCTGCTGCCTTCTTTGAGCATGCTCAAGTTCCTAAAAGCTCATTGAGCCGGAAGTGGAGGTGGCAACCTTTGCCAGAAAGGGAGATAACAGGGCAAATACCTGGTTAGAAATGTATGTTATAACGTGCTAATAGTATTTGGGGTTAGGGGTAAATAAATGTCAAGTGACTAGATTTCGTTATAAGGGTGGACTTGCCCTTTAACTGTCTTGCTGATTGTTAAAGGTGCGGACATGCCCAGTGCTCTCCTAGCGAGATCAATAGGAGATTCCACAGGTAATTACAGGATTTTCATAGAATTCTACTCACGGTTTTTCATTTTCCTCCTCGACCCTCTCCGCTCCGGTAGGGAGGGGCAGCAAAGTTTTCCCTTTGACCTGACCGGCCATCACGAATGTTCGGCTTTTTAAAATGTTTACGTGACGCAGCAGATCCTGAGACACCACATAAGGCCAATGTTTGTGGTTTTTTTGGTTGGAAAGAATTGGAACCAGAACCTAGAAAAATGAATCAATAAACAACATGAACTAGAGACAATCCTGCAAACATTTACATTTTTAAAATTGGAGTCTAAATATATATTTTCTTTAAAAGGGAACTGTGGTCTCCATTACAGTTTATTTTATTTGAAAGAGCGCACCCCTACCTTTAAAATGACCCCAGAATCCTGCTCCTAGCTGCAGTTTATCCAAAGTTACAGCAGTGTAAAGGGGGTTTCCTTGCTAGCACTGCGAACTGTGATCCGTGACACCGGAACCATTGCTCTGCACACAATTCTGTCTCGGGCATTTTCACCCAAACATCTAAATCATTTTTAAAGCTAGCCCCAAGTCTGAAACAAAAATTCATAGGTAGAGGGAAGGACAGAGAATGGGTGCAGGTCTGTCACTAGCTTCAAACACGGCACATGATGTGACTGTCACAGACTCAAACAGTCAGGACAGATAAAGAAGTGCAACTTTACAAGCCTATAACTTAAGATCCAGAGAAGCTAGAGATTGATTGGACGGACACGTATTAGGATCAGATGTACTATGTGTCTTTTGATGATTTATTTCGAAAAAAGACTTTATTGTATCCTTGTAATTTACGGTCACCTCTTATTTCTTATCCTTATCTAATGACAGCCAGGGGGCTGGTCTTGGCTACCTGTGTTTGGTGGACCTGCACGTGGGGGGTATATTGCTGGACTCCCGCTGTTTGAGTCTATACGTTTGTGCTGTAAGATTAACGTTGATTGACAGGCCATGGTTTCTAATATTTCTGTATACTCTCCCTATCCATCTCCAGCAATGATTTCCAATGCCCATCATACAAACAGATCATGTTCCTGTACAGATACAGAAAGTTGTTACCAAATATTACATTCTGGCATGGTATTACCACGTGCTGAGCTGGCACTGATATGCTCAGTCCCCTGATTTAACTGCCACATTATCAGAATCCTGCCTGGCAAATGTCTAAGGACCAATATCCCAGAATCCTTTCCATTCAAAATCTGACTTGAGACTGTAAATTAAACTTGGTCTTTGTCTTATTGGGAATTCCGTGACCCTGGAACACACTCAACTCTTCCCATCCACTGGCCCCTCTTGTGTGCACATGGGCCCTTGCTTTACCCAGTCGTGGAAACTGTGTGTCTGATACCAACATCTCCTCCATACTAGTGGGACCCCCTGCAGTAACAAGAAGCAGCTCCCAGGGTTCACCTGCACAGGGAAGGTTTAGACATTTAAATGGCCCATGTCACGGCCACCATGGTAAAGGTTTTTACACAATGACTGTGCACCCTAAGGGCAAGTAAGCAAGTAAAGCTGTCAAACAGCTCCCATCACTTTTATAATAAATAGGGCAGCCAATTAAAAATAAGTCCATCGTGATCACGTGATTAAAGTCTTTTAGGGCTAGGCCACACTAGCGCGTTTTTCGCGCGTTTGCGCCCGCGATTTTCGCTAAAATGGAAATCGCGGGAACGCGAAAATTCCCGCGATTTCCGATGCGCCTGCGATAGCGCCTGCGATTGCATTTTTGGTACGTTAACGCAGTGTTTCCATAACGCGAAATCGCATGCGCAAAACGCGAACGCACAAGAAAAGCGCACACAATCGCGTGCGATAACACTCGTGATTTTGTGTGCGATTCCTGTGCGTTGCAGTGTGGCCTCAGCCTAAAGCTAGGTACACACAGTAACGATTTCTGAAAGATGACAGACAGGATCTGCAAGATCTGCATACTCCCTATAGGGAGAACGCTCGGGACTGTGTGTTTCCATCGGACGCGCTAGACTCCCTATAGGGAGAACGCTCGGGACTGTGTGTTTCCATCGGCCGCGCTAGACTCCCTATAGGGAGAATGCTCGGGACTGTGTGTTTCCATCGGCCGCGCTAGACTCCCTATAGGGAGAACGCTCGGGACTGTGTGTTTCCATCGGCCGCGCTAGACTCCCTATAGGGAGAATGCTCGGGACTGTGTGTTTCCATCGGCCGCGCTAGACTCCCTATAGGGAGAACGCTCGGGACTGTGTGTTTCCATCGGCCGCGCTAGACTCCCTATAGGAGTCTAGCGCGGCCGATGGAAATTTTCGGCCTTTCCCGAACGAGCGTACGGCCGACCCGATCGTTCGGCGGCCGCGCGCTCGTTCGGGAAACGAACGTACACACAGTAACGATAAAGCCCCGATACCGTCGGATCCGACGGTATCGGGGCTTTATCGTTACTGTGTGTACCCAGCTTAAGGTCACAGCAGAAACTTTCATCTCCAATAATAATTATAATTAATTACTATTAATTAACCTGTAAGGTGAATGAATGAAGGTGCAGAAAGGGGTCATTAGAATTCTGCATGATTGTGTGGTTGTAGCCATGTTGTAGGATCCCCAGATAAAAAATAATGGGGGGGAATCTGTTTTAATAATAAATTGTTACTCCAGGTTGCCACCTTTTCCTTTAGAACTTAACCCATATAAATCTCCACAGCACCATACAAGGCTAAGTACCAGTTCATTATAGCCAAATACTGTATGGCTACATTGAAACATATACAGCCTTCATCATGACCAGCAACGCCGATATTATGTAAAACTAGATCACTAAATGGTCACACATGCAGGGAGATTCAATAAAAGTTCTTATCATTAAAAACGTTGATCATTTTGCCCCAACCAATCAGATGTTAGCTTTCAAATGTTAAATAAGATCTGATTGGTTGGGGCAAAATTAGCACCATTTTTAACGATAAGAACTTTTATTGAATAACCCTGATGATTTCTATTGTAATGTTTCACTGTAAGTTCTCTGAACTGTGATTGGCCGAACTGACCCTTTAACTCTGCAGCCAATGAGAAACAATTAACCATTCGGGCACTGTCAGTGCAACTTTCAATTGTTATTACTATGGCCACTGCTAAACTACAAATCCCAGAATTCCTCTAATGTAAAGACACGAGTTGAACAGCTCAGATCCCTAAATGGCTGATACAATTCATTGTTTAGGAACCATGGGGCTGGTGCAATCCATTTGCAGCAACCAATCAGACGTCATCTAACTGATGTAACCCCTAAAACTTGGCTTACATCTGATTGGTTGCTGCAAATGGATTGCACAGGCAAACTTTTGCACCTCAATACATTTTCAAGATCAGGTTATACACTTGGGATGCCGCCTGTTCCCTTTAAACGTATACACATTGGAAGCACGATGCAGGCTGCATCTATTTCAATGTAGCCCTACAGCATTACATGTATTGAACTGGTAATTAACCAGGTTAAAGGGAACAAGGGGTCTACCCCCGAGATCAGGCCTTACCTCCTCCACCACGGACGAGAAGTGTTCCAGAGGAGCATAGGGTAAGTCTCCATAGATCAGTCCGCTCTTCATTGAATCGGCCCCCAGGGGCCCCGGGTTCTTTTTGTTAAAGAAGACGGCTTTGTTTTTATTACTTTTTGGGAATTCTAACATTGGCACCAGCTGTCCAGCGGCGTTCAGAGTCACCACCAGCAGCGAATGGTCCGACTTGTCCACAAACTCGTGCAGCAGTTGCTTGTAATCCTCCGTGGAGACGCATTTCTGCCACCGGTCGGCCTTTAACTTGAACGTTTTCAGTACGAAATCTTCCAGGAAATGGAACCTCTTGTCCACGTTGGGCGACTCCTCGGACGCCATTTTGTCGTGGTTCTGTGGGTCCCGATCCGATGGATTATTTTGATTTGGTCAGTCCATGAGGGCCGAGCTGCAGGGGGAGAGAGGACACACTCAGGACTGATTTGTTTTCAGTTGAGCCTCCGTTTTCATTTGCTCCCATGGTTACTCTGTTTGCATTCAACAAGTTGCAGGGAATTGTTGCTTGAAAGACAATTGTCAGCTCCCCGGGGGGTCTGGGATATTTCCAGGTGGTAACTATTGTAGTTAAACTTCGGTAACCACACACAAGTTCTGATTGACGCTGCTCACTTCTCACACAACTGACAGTGATACACCTGGAATGACATTAAACCAGGTTAAAATATCAACGGAATCCTATTAACCCTCTGTAAGAAGCAGAGAATGACTTGCATAGCTTAGTAGTGAAAGTAACAATCTATACAGCAAACTGTTTAACTAGCGATAGCCATACACGGTCCAATCGTTTAACAATCGAAAATCCGATTGGACGAACTTATCGCGATTCCCCCCACCTCACGCCTTCCGTAGAGTTAAGCCTGAAAACTACGGAAGATTAGGTTCTGGAAAAATTTTCACCTTGCCCGAACATGCCGGGTTATTCAATAAAGGTTCTTATCGTTTAAAATGGTGCTAATTTTTCCCCAACCAATCAGATGTTAGCTTTCAAATGTTAAATAATATCTGATTGGTTGGGGCAAAATTTAGCACCATTTTAAACGATAAGAACTTTCATTGAATAATCCCGATGTTTTTTTTTTAATCAATATCGGTCTATCAAAAACACCCTTGATATTTCGATCAATTTGATCGAATTCGCCGAATTGATCGGAATATCAAGCCTTAAGGGCTAGGCCACACTAGCACGTTTTTTGTGTGTTTGCGCCCGCCATTTTCGCTAAGATGGAAATCGCGGGAACGCGAAAATTCCTGTGATTTCCGATGCGCATGCGATTGCACGTCCTTTCGCGTTTTGGTAACGCATGCGTTTCCATAACGCAAAGAGGCGAAAACGCACGCGCAAAACGCGAACGCCACAAGAATCGCGCAGACAATCACGTGCGATAACGCTCGCGATTTGGTGCGCGATTCCTGTGTGTTGCAGTGTGGCCTCCCCCTAAGGCTGGGTTCACACAAGCAGAGATTTTGGACTGAACAAAATTTTTATTGGTGGACCAAAATTTGAGGTAACTTTTCATTCACGGCCGCCTGATGTCTCCCTATCATCCAGATCAGACATGTCCGTACATCCAGGGGCGTAACTGCAGGCCCCTGACATACCCCCTCTAGCCACCAATCTCCCACGATCAGTATTTAAACAGCTGATCAGGCGTACATAATAAAGGAGTGCACAATCAGCTGTTTAAAACTAATTACCGGACCAACAGCTGATTGCAGCACTTTTACTCACATACGTGTGATCAGAAACATGTTTAAAAGCTGGAGATCTCAGTACATTGGTGGGCCCTTAGCCCCCCTTGTGCACCATTGCCATAGGAGACAGCACAATGATTTGTTGGCCACAGCTACTTGGGACCGACACTATTTTGCAGGACCAAGTTCTGCCCATGTGTACCAGCCTTAAGGGCTAGGCCACACCAATACGTTCTTAGCTCGATTGCGCATGCGATTTTGGTTACAATGGAAATTGCGTTCTGCATGCACCATTTTTTACGCACAGAAATCGCACACGCAATGTCGTGTGAAAAGGATCACGATTGCGTGAGCGATTTGGTGCGTTGTAGTGGGGCCTCAGTCCAACACAAAAGCATGTTTATAGGGCAGTCAGGAAGAGTACATCCCTGTATAGTACATTTCCCCCCCCCCCCCCGAATTAATGAATTATAACAGTATTACTTACAGATGCTGTTGAGACCTGGGTTACCATTGTAACCTATTTTGCAAGGAGAATTATACTCAAGCAATAACGGATTTCTTTTTGGCCCCTCCCACAGTCATTGTCACTGACGATTTCCCCATCTCTGACATTGAAGAAAATATGTTAATGAAGGAGGGGGAGGAGCTTGATATTGGCCTGTTACTGCATGAGTATAATTCTCCTTTAATCTACATCAGCCATGCTGCGAGGTGTTTTTAAAAGGTGTCCCTGGCTGCAGGGTGCTTGAAGGGGAATGCTGGGAATTGTAATTTAAAAAAAAGGGCGACTGGCTTCCAAAACCTCCACTAGACTTTCTAATGTCACATGACCCTCCTGGGAAATTTATAACCTCCAACCAGACATCCCACTTTGGGTGGGACAAAATCCCGAGTCCCACAGAGACGAAATCCTGTCCAAATCCCGACCCTGATAGCCACACCCCCGGAATGCCCAACTCCCCGCCCAGTTAGACCCCAAATCCCTCCCCCCAGCTGCAACCACACCTCTAGCCCCACCCCTGCCCATGACATCATGGCAACGTCACCCCCGCCAGTAGAAAAAAATCTGGCAACATACTCTGGGAGGGCTAGGGCACACTACTGCGCTTTTAACTGCAATGGGATTGTGATCTGATCACACTAAGGCACCAAGATTGCTAGAAACGGCCCTAACCACAATACAGATAATAAAATATAAGGTGCCCATGCATAAATATTGGCACACATGCATACAGATACTCATATGCGTAGATAAATGGACACGTCACATACACCGATACAGACACAAACACAAAGTAACAAAACTTAACGAATGTCTCCCCTGACTACATTTCCCATCATTCTCCATTCACACACTATAACCCAGGCAGCACATAAAATGGACTCAGACCCAGCCTCCAGTATCTGTCAGCACCATGTGTTCTGTCCCACCCATGAGGAAGTGTGTTCTGTCCCACCGATGAGGACATGTGTTCAGCCCCACCCATGAGGAAGTGTTTAGCCCCACCCACGAGGAAGTGTGTTTAGCCCCACCCATGAGGAAGTGTTTAGCCCCACCTATGAGGAAGTGTGTTTAGCCCCACCCATGAGGAAGTGTGTTCAGTGAGTCCCACCAATGAGGAAGTGTGTTCAGTCCCACCTATTAGGTGTGTTCAGTCCCACCCACAGCCAGTGTGGAGATATTGTGAGTGGAATCAATATTCCTGCTATTGCTAGTTACAACTACAACTTACTGTCCATTTTGCTCCATCCCCCATTCAGGAACTGCAAGGTGAGGCACACACCCCTTCTTTTCTCCTATGAACTGAAATCCCATGTAGCATTGCAGGAAGGAGGATTTTCTTAATTGACGCCTTTCTAGGTGACCACAGGGGGGCGCCATGAGCAAATGTTTACGTCCCTGTATATTTACGGTAGATCAATCTATAAATATAGGGTATATCTATAAGTGGTAATCATGTTCGAGCCAAACTTTATGAGTTAGGATGAACTCAAACTCTTTGAACTAGTTTGTTTTCCGGACTCGCGGTTGTATTTTTCGATTATTATTGTAAATTCGATAATTAGCGCATTTACGGACCGTTCGCTAACTAGAATGTATGGTTTGCAAGCCCTCGAAAATCGTTCGTTTTCGATAACCCTCAAATGTATGGATCGTTTTCACTATTTCAGCCAACCCTAAAAAAATATCGTTCGGTAACGCTCGAATGTAGCTTGCGCAAAACCCGACAATTGCCCGCTCGTTTAAGAAGCGTTTTAACAAGTTTTGATGATAGTGACATGTTCCCCAGACCATTTCCCAGGTGCCACAGCCATTTACAGTAAGTTACCATTGTTAGTTTATCTGTAAATTATCCAAACTTTTCACTCCCCGTTGACTTTAATGGGTCCGAATTTGAACTTTTACTGAAGTTCAAAAACGGACCGAACTTTATGAAGTTCGCCCATCTCTAATTACAATGTCAATCTAATAACTTTATTTACATATACAACAAAGCAGTATGTCTTTATGATTGTGGGGGAAACCGGAGTGCCCAGAGGAAATCCACGCAAGCACGGGGAGAACATACAAACTCCTTGCAGATGTGGCCAAGGGTGGATTCAAACTCAGGAATTTAGCGCTGCAAGGGATCAGTGCCAACCACTGAGCCATGACCTTTCTGTGATCAATAAGTTTGATTTTACTTGATAAGATTAATAGAATTCTGCATGTGCAAATACAAGGATAGTGGCACTATGTTTGGGTCATTTCAAAGGTAACGGGTTTGTACACTTAGAGCACAGCCCCAAAGTTATGCTTTGGCTCTCTTTGATTTTATTTACTGCCCATAAATATGGGTACAAAGCAGATTCATTTTGATTTCTGTAATTACACTTATGCATTGGTCCCTTTTGGGGTTAATTAGTAATTGGCAATGTCTCTGTACACCCATACATATGGCATACTGTTTAAAGGGCATGTCTACCCCTAAAACTAAAATTTACCCCACTGCTGGCCTAACTGTGTAGTGTTAAAAAAAAGTGAATAGGAGCTCTGTGTGTCATCCGATGCCTGCTACTTCCTTGTTGGCATGCGCTGGGGAGCTCTCCCACCCACCCTCCGGATAATTCTTTAAACAAAACTAAACTTTTCTGTAGTGTAAGTGACCCCCCTCCAACCCTAAAGAATGTGGTTTTAACATTAAAAAGTGCCCAGAAATAGACTTTTCTGATCTCGTTCCCTGATCTCGTAACCAGCAGCTGCGTCTGTGATTGGCAGATTCTCAGCTTCCTAGTGTTTAGAGTCAGAGGGTGGAGATACCCTTTAATTTAGGACATGTATTTTACTTGTCAAGTAGGTTTGCCTAAGATTTTTAACTTCACTTCAGGAAATTTCCTAAGCATTTGACATTCTTCAGAAAGAACAGTTACATAGCCGATGGTGAAGATCCCAAAAACTCAGGTATCTCAAAGCTCTGTCTCCGAGTACATTTAAAACACCCATTTTTTTTCAAAATCCAGGAGGTACATCACCAGACAAAAGTGAATCTGAAAAGAAACAGTGGTCCAGATCTCTCAAGATCCGTTGATGTGTTTCATCAAGTCCTAGGGGGTTTATTGATATTAATTTATTGTTTCTGTCCCATACCCTCTGTTAAAGTTACAATAAGTTGATAACTATTAAAGAAAAACTTTATTCATTCATAACTCTGTGAAATAAATATAATTTACACCAGTGACAAAATCCCTTTCCTTTCAATACTCCATAGATCAGATATATTATGTAGACACGTTTCGTTCATACTGAAAAGTTGATAGCAAATTAAAAAGGTTTAAAAGGAAACAGTTAAAACAACTGATAATAAATTGGTGTTAAGCATATTTTTTTATGGTACCCCCCCCAAGGAGATGTGATAAAAGTTCTTATCGTTAAAAAATGGTGCTAATTTTGCCCTAACCAATCAGATGTTAGCTTTCAAATGGTAAATACGATCTGATTGGTTGGGGCAATGTTAGCACCATTTTTAACATTAACATGGGTTGTGTAACTACATAGCACTGGAATTTATATTAATTATCTTTTAACTGCCCTTTAAGAGCAAACATAATCTTTAATTTAACAAAATCAATATTTATTTTACTATCCCATACTTAAGAATAGGGATCACTGAACAATACAGGCAAAGAAACGTATTGGGTTAGATGGCAACCAGTTTCAGTTGGCTTTTAATCTTTTGTTGATGGCAGCCTGGGGCACTTCCTCTAGGGGTCGCTTAATATTTCCGGTGGATTCAGAGTCATTAAACTGACTTTCTGTTTCTCTGGTCTGTCGCAGTTCTCTTTTTTCCTTACGTTCTTCCATCTCTTCCAGATCTTCGGCAAACAGAACCTTCAGTGGGCTGACCAGTTTGGGAAATGTTTTTAGGTTATTCAAATTTACCTTAAATGAAAAAGGAAATACAGGAACAGTCTGAAAAAAACCTTGATACAGTTTTGCCATAAAGGGCACATCCAGCCCAAAATGTATATTTTACATCCATGAAGCAAACCCCCCCAACCCTAAAACCATTCTACTCACAATGCCCATTATTGCACCTACATTGAATTATTCTTACTGATCCCTTTGCACTTACACAGAATCTTACAGTTCTTCCAGGTAGACCTGTCCATCATGGCCATGGCAGAGGACATTCATTGAACACAGCTAAAATTCAACTGAGCATGTGCAAAAGCTCTCTGAGCTTTCAATGCGCTTATTAAAGTTGAAAGATCATATGCAGGGATCATGCAGATGGCCTCAATGTAAGTGCACTTTTGATCAGTGAGTATTAAGGTTTTATGATTTAGTGAGGTTCACTATAAAGCCATAAAATATCATTTTAGGGTGGATATGTCCTTTAAAATACAAGTTGCGCGAAAAAAGCCAACTCACCCGCATGTGATCAAAAGAAATACCAACTTTCTCACTGAAATCACCGCTAAACAAAGGGAGCTTGGCGTATCTTTGGCTGAAGTGGTTGAGCATGATGAAATCTGCGTTCATTTTCATCCCAACTCCGATAGCTTGAGATGTGGTGCTGATAAACAAAAAGAAAAAAAGACAACATGCCCAAAGACTTGTATTAGAGTATTTCATCTACTGTCGATCCCTTTAACAATTACAATGCAGACTGCATTTTAAATACCTGTGTGTTTTTTCCATCGCTTCTTCCTCTAGCCCGTCCTCCAGTGTAGCTTCATGAATGAGCAAAGAAGCGTCCTTACCTATTCATCAAAACAGGAACACATCAGATTATGTAGCGATAAGCCGGAAGCGTCTCCTTCTACAAATTTAATCCCATTTAGTTCAATAGAATGTATTTTGCATCTATGATTCTAAGATTTTACATAGGAAACCCGATCTAGTTTACTGTATTAAAATTGCATGAAGTGATGTGGTACAACTTAGACTTGCATCGAGAGCTTTGATCTACGGTACATTATGATCTCATCCCCGGGAACAGCAGGTTCCAAAATCACTGTCTATAAGCAATGTTGGATACTTGCCCTGACCGCATTAGCATCAATGTTGTAAGGGGTTTATGTAAGTCTTGGATAAACATTGTGACAGGTTAATGACAGGTCATTATCATTTATTAATGTAAATAAATGTAAACATGTGCTGCTTGGAAGATATGCAGCACATGTTTCTGTATTCCTTACCCATTTGCACAAGAGCATCACATGGCATAGTGTCTCCAGAGAACACCACCTTCCAGCCGGACTGGTGAACAACAGAACAGGCAAAAGCATTTCTGCAGTGGCGGACCAGACATGTCTGAAACTGACAGTACAGAAGATTACGGTAAACACATTAGGGGTCTCACCGATCAAAGTGGGAGACTCTATTCAATGGATGGACAGCTAATTACCTTTCGCAGTTGGTAATCTTCCAGAAAGGATGCCAGTAAACGCTTTATCTTGGGACTGGGGACTTCACACTCATCAATTAGGGATTTTGCAGGAATAAGGCTGAAATAAAAATAAACAACAACTTTTTTTTTCCTTGTGTGATGGACAGACTCAAAGTGGACACATTCACATTTCCATATTTGAATACATTGCAGTTATTGGTTATTCATGGTGTCGGTTACTTACAATAAAATACATTGTTTACACTTTGCACTGTACACAAATACAATAAAGAAATAACTAAACATATGATAAGGGAGATTACACATTATTGTTTGCGTATTTACAAAAGCCCAACATGTCATTCTATTAGAAATATTCTGGTCTGGCTCATTGGTTTCTCACTTGATATGGTGGATAATTTCCTGACAGTGACTGTTATATTGATTTAACCAAGTCATCAGCAACGTGGGTCCAATAACAGAGACAGGAGTCACCGGCTTCCCAAGAGCAACCTGCAGGAAGACGGATATAAAGATGTGAGGCAGACAAATTCCTTATAAGATTACTGGGGGAAGGTTTTTAATCTACACACTTACCATGGATCTCTCCCTTTGTAACAAGATGTTTAGAAGGCCCTGAATGGAAAGAGCATCATGTTAAAAAATACATAGTTAATCTATTGGAGTTGTAAATTCATTGATTTTAAACGGACAGTCCCAACCTCTAACAAGCTTCACTAAAGAACTATATGAAAGTAAATGGAAGAGGGTTCTTGTGCTTACAGTATGATGATCAGCATGTATATGAGACACAAAGATCACAGAGAGATTGCTTAGAACCTCATCCACTTTATCTCCATAGTGTCTGTATAGCTGCCCAAACGTTCCCTCTCCGCAATCCAGTAACAATGAGCGAGAAGGGCTGAAAACAAAATAAGGACGTAAAAGAATCACTAAATCTGGAAATACAGTATGCCTCTCGGTAACCGGTCTTCATTACACAGCCGTCTGTTCATTTTAACTGCAGGTGGTATTTAACATTTGTTCTAATGTTCTTGATACTTGTTCTAGCCCTATCATTGGGCTTCAAATAATTTGAAGATAAATAAAAAGCTGCTGTCTTACATTCAAAATCAGACCTGGATCAGTTCTTTAAAGGGTATGTCCACTGATTTGCTAACTTTCTTTTTTTCTGTTTAACTGAAGAACGGGAGGTAAATGAGCTGTGTCCTACCACCTGTTCTTCAGTAAAACTTGCATGAGAGGAGGAAGAACTTACAGCTTCAGCGCTGGCTTCTCAGACAGTCTCCGATGTATCCATGCTCCTTTGCACTGTGTACCCATGCTCCTTTGCACTGTGTACCCATGCTCCTTTGCACTGTGTACCCATGCTCCTTTGCACTGTGTACCCAAGCTCCTTTGCACTGTGTACCCATGCGCGCACAATGCAAAGGACTGTGGATGCGTCGGAGAGTGTTAGTGGCGCTGGAGAGATCCACCTTTTTCCCAAGAGAAATCCTTTTCTGAGACATTATTGATTTCTTATTGCCACATCATCAATTCCAATCTGAGCCTGTCCATACCCCCTCAAAAAAATAACCACCCACTTTTCCTTAAAGGGCATATTCACACCCAAACAAAATTTTAACCTTAGACTTAACATTCCCTCCAAACATTTTGCGCAATAATTATCTTTCTCCACAGTGCATCAGATATCAGATATATCCCCTTTAAGTCTGATGGTTCTTCGCCACACGTTACCTCTCTTCCACATTACAGCCATTAGTCAAGACTGTGACGTAATTGCTTACGCTCACTGCAAAGGCCAGATGCTTTATGGCTACGCAAGCTCACATTAAGCTCCCAAAGCTGTAAAGAAGAGGACAATCGTGGGGAGGGACAGTCAGATTTCAAAGTAAGATATCAAATGTTAAAAGTGCTGGGTTGAAAGGAAGGTATTGCACAGACTATCACTACAGCTACTGGTAGCAGAGAACTAACATTTTCTGATCCATCTCAGCTGACAAGCTGCACCTAGGGAAAGGATTCCAGACTTGTCAAGAAAAGACAGCAGCCTTTTACTTTACCCTAACTTGTTTGGAAAACACAGATGTCCTTTAATGTCTTGACTTGTCTCTCGTCCTAGTCCCGTTGCTAAAGTCCCATTTATGTTCTAATTCATAGTTTTTCTCAGTCCGGTCCCTTCCAGGGATTGCATAGAGAGAAAAGGAATACGTTCCTACAGCACCTAACGCGCATCTGGTTCTGATTAATTCATCACTTACCTGACATTTAAAAGTGTTGAACTAACGTTCCGAGTTTTCATTGGCACAGCAGATCCTGTTCCTAAGAAAATGATTTCTGGATACTGTGGCTTGCTCTCTAATAACACAACAGATAAAACTATATTGTGGTGTACGACAACTATATTTTTTTTACCCATAATGACCTACAATTAATCACACACAAAATTTTGAAGTACAGGGTCGGCGGTAATGCACATAATGCAAGGAACTCCTGTTTATTTTAATTTTTGTATCTCTAAATAAAGTTCAAAGGTTATTAAAAACAAAATAAAACAAGGTACACAAAAATAAAATAAAAAATGTAAAATCTATGAAGATAAAATCAATGCACACATTATCGTACTTTCAGTTAGAAATTGTTCTTTTGTACACAATTGAACCACACACAACACGAACATTCTTTGTTTTAGCTATGACGAAGAGATTCCTCCATAAAAAGCCGCTACCGGCTTGGTGCTTGATGGTCCGGATACACCCACCCTTGTTTCCATAGCAACCATACACACAATAAAAAAAAAAAAATATGTATTTAATCAGAATGGATTATGAAATTGAACTCTCCTCTTTCATATCCATAGCAAGATTATAGAGTTGTAAAACCTGCAGCACAGACACACACATTCCCTTTTAAAATGCAGCCTTTCAAGCCTAATTCAAAGTGTATAGATAAACTTCCCCTTATCTGTGTTTCACTTTACCGTTCGAATCAGCTGCATTGAATTCCAGATTGTCCTTACAGGTTTTCAAAGCCTCTGCAAATCCTGGGAGCTCCATAGCCTCCTTCACAAACTCTGAAGTGTCATAACCTGTAACCGAGTCCCTAAAAATATCAAATATCACCAAGTTAAATATATAAGCTCTTAAATCAAAAAAGTTGCTAATTTCCCTGGGACGCACTGCAATCTATGTACGACTGTATTGTATTATGTTATTGTGCAGCACTGCATCTCCAAGTGGCGCTTTATAAATAAACCAACTACCAAGGTAATTTAACCACCAGACAAAAATGCTACTTTAAGCCAATAACTAAAACGAGTACAATAGTTTATCATTTTCCTTTTATACACTGGCAGATTTCAGTGATGTATGGCCCAGAAGTGCTACATCTAACCCAAATATTGGTGGATGAATGTATGTAATAAATGTACGTAATGAATGTATGAATGTACGTAATGAATGTACGTAATGAATGTATGAATGTACGTAATGAATGTATGTAATGAATGTACGTAATGAATGTACGTAATGAATGTACGTAATGAATGTACGTAATGAATGTACGTAAGGTGAAAAGAGAATTACAGATTTGTTTTATTTTAAAAGGTTCCAACAAAACGCTGAGAATTCTGGAATTGTTAAAGGGAATGTTCACCCCCCAAACAAACTTTTGAATTGAGTTTAATTGCCAACCTCAACCTCACGTCTGCCGGTCCGGGGGAACGAGGGATGTTAAGTAGATTTAGGAGCACATTTGAGCATTTAAAACCCCCTGAAGTCAAGGTTTTTGGGGCAGTTAGGCTAAATTTAAAGTTTGTTTGGTGGGTGGACATACCCTTTAATGTTCCAGTGAACTTTCTCACACTAACCTCTGCCACTCCAGTTTTGGTCTCAGCTGGTACTTCAGAAGGCACTCCCCTCTAACACCCAGAATGTCCGCCCTATTTTCCTGTACAGAATTGTAAGGAACAATCAGTGCATTCTGGGGGTGTAAACACAAGGGATTCTGGGAGTTTTCAGCATCGGTAAAAGATGGTCAACAATACTGTACATTATTAAAAGACAACTAAGAACAAAGGTTGAAGTTTCAAGCCTTCACGTGGACATCAATAAATAATCATTCCATATCCACGCCACTGTGACAATTAGAAAGCATGCTTTATTTTAAATGTAAACTGGATACTAATTACCAAGAAATCAGTGCAGTTATACTTTCCCATGATCCTCTACAACTGGAAGAGTTTGCTAAATAATCTCTCGCCCATAACGGACAAAACCAGCAACAATGACAGATTTAGACTTTAGTTCTCATTTATGACTCGCCTTTTTCTGGGCTGTAGGGAGCAGGGGGAACATGTCTGGATGAACGAGGTTGAGCTGGGATTGAATCTTGTAACTTCTCACGTTATGGAAAGTTGAAGCATTTTCATTAAGGATCAGGTGTTCTGTCTGCGGACCAAACCTGGACAACAAGTACAATAAACAGAAAATGACCCTTAACTACTAACACGTTGTTCAACTACATTGGCCCACCTGCTGTTAACTATAAATGATTCACAAATAACAGAAATAACCTTCTCATTGAAGGGATTTTCAAACTACAATTCATATGTATGATATTCAAGTGACCAATCCCATGGCCCCGTTTGACTAAACCATCAGTCTAACCAAATAATAAACGTCGAGAACCCTCAACCCTAATACTGCAGTCTATAGGGGTGGCTTCCCATCAAGCAAAGAATAATATTCAATGCCCTTCTTTTAACCCTCAAATCTCTACAATATGCTACCCCCCTACTTACCTTCTCTCTTGGCCCCATATACTCTTGTCCGTGCTCTCCGTTCCTCACAAGGAAATCTTCTCCACAGACCCCCAACAAACACTGCTTCCTCCCACCTTAAACCATTCGCTGATCCCTACCTTTTGAACGCTCTCCCTCTCTCACTTTGCCAGGCGACATCCATTAATACTTTCCCATCTAGACTGTTATCCTACCTTTATAACTCTCTCCCTCTCTCGCTTCGCCTGGTGACATCCATTAATACTTTCACATCTAGACTGTTATCCTACCTTTTATACTCCTCCCTCTCTCGCTTCGCCTGTGACATCCATTAATACTTTCACATCTAGACTGTTATCCTACCTTTATACTCTCTCTCCTCTCTCGCTTGCCTGGTGACATCCATTAATACTTTCACATCTAGACTGTTTACCTACCTTTATAACTCTCTCCCTCTCTCGCTTGCCTGGTGACATCCATTAATACTTTCACATCTAGACGTTATCCTACCTTATAACTCTCTCCCTCTCTCGCTTCGCCTGTTGACTCCACAATACTTAAAATCTAGACTGTTATCCTACCTTTATACCTCATCCCTCCTCGGCTCGCCTGGTGACATCCATTAATACTTTCCCATCTAGACTGTTATCCTACCTTTATAACTCTCTCCTCTCTCTCGCGTTCGCCTGTGTGACATCCATTAATACTTTCACATCTAGACTGTTATCCTACCTTTATAACTCTCTCCCTCTCTCTCGCTTCGCCTGGTGACATCCTTAATACTTTCACATCTAGACTGTTATCCTAACCTTTATACTCTCTCCCTCTCTCGCTTCCGCCCGTGACATCGTTAATACTTTCACTCTAGACTGTTATCCTACCTTTATAACTCTCTCCCCCTCTCTCGCTTCGCCTGGTGACATCCATTAATACTTTCACATCTAGACTGTTATCCTACCTTTATAACTCTCTCCCTCTCTCGCTTGCCTGGTGCATCCTTAATACTTTCCATCTAACTGTTATCCTACCTTTATAACTCTCTCCCTCTCTCCGCTTTGCCTGGTGACATCCATAATACTTTCACATCTAGACTGTTATCCTACCTTTATAACTCTCTCCTCTCTCCGCTTCGCCTGGTGACATCCATTATACTTTCCCCACTAGACTGTTATCCTACCTTTATAACTCTCTCCCTCTCCCTTCGCCTGGTGACATCCATTAATCTTTCCCATCTAGACGTTATCCTACCTTTATAACCTCTCCTCTCTCGCCTTCGCCTGGTGACATCCATTAATACTTTCCCATCTAGACTGTTATCCTACCTTTATACTCTCTCCCTCCTCCCTTCCCTGGTGACATCCATTAATACTTTCACATCTAGACTGTAATCCTACCTTTATAACTCTCAACTCTCTCCCTCTCTCGCTTTGCCTGGTGACATCCATTAATCCTTTCACATCTAGACTGTTACCTACCTTATAACTCTCTCCCTCTCTCGCTTCGCCTGGTGCATCCATTAATATCTTCAATCTAGACTGTTATCCTACCTTTATAACTCTCTCCCCTCTCCGCTTCGCCTGGTGACATCCATTAATACTTCACATCTAGACTGTTATCCTACCTTTAAACTCTCTCCCTCTCATACTCTCTCTCTCCTCTCTCGCTTCGCCTGGTGACATCCATTAATACTTCCCATCTAGACTGTTATCCTACCTTTATACTCTCTCCCTCTCTCGCTTCGCCTGGTGACATCCATTAATACTTTCACATCTAGACTGTAATCCTACCTTTATACTCTCTCCCTCTCTCCGCCTTGCCTGGTGACATCCATTAATACTTTCACACTAGACTGTTACTACCTTTATAACTCCCTCCCTCCTCTCTTGCTTGCCGGTGACATCCTTAATACTTTCACATCTAGACTGTTATCCTACCTTTATAACTCTCTCCCTCTCTCGCTTCGCCTGGTGAATCCATTAATACTTTCCCATCTAGACGTTATCCTACCTTTATAACTCTCTCCCTCTCTCGCTTCGCCTGGTGACATCCATTAATACTTTCACATCTAGACTGTACCTACCTTTATAACTCTCTCCTCTCTCGCGCTTCGCCGGTGACACCCATTAATACTTTCCCATCTAGACTGTTATCCTACCTTTATAACTCTCCCTCCCTCTCCCCTTCGCCTGGTGACATCCATTAATACTTTCATCTAACGTTATCCTACCTTATAACTCTCTCCTCTCTCCTTCGCCCGGTGACATCCATTAATACTTATCTAGACTGTTATCCTACCTTTATAACTCTCCTCCCCCTCCCTTCGCCTGGTGACATCCATTAATACTTTCCATCTAGACTGTTATCCTACCTTTATAACTCTCTCCCTCTCGCTTCGCCTGGATTTAATTTTTATTTATCTGTATAATTGCACTTATCCCCTTGTCTGTATAATCTGTATTGTTATAATGTACAGCGCACCCAAGTGGCGCTTTATAAATAAAATTCTACATACATACATAATAAACTGACCTTTCCATCCACTGCCTGTAGATGGCGCTGTGAAGAACACATTCAGGAGCCATGTGAATCACCAGTGCAACTGGACTCTGTGATTTCCCCTCTTGATATCTGGAAGGATCAATCTGAGCGGTTAACAATATATTTGCTCCATCAAGAGAACACATGTGGGAAAATCCATAAAAGCAAACTAAATAAGGGGTAACATTACTTTTTAAAGGTTTCGTTCTCATTGACTGGGGATATAAACTCTTCACTGGGACATTCAACTACAATGAACACTGGGCCTGGCTCTGTGGGTGTGCAGACATCTTCAGGAAAGATCTGAATGGGGAAAACACAGACAAAACATTAACAGTCATGGACGGCTGGTGACCGCAGGCTGTTTGCAAATCATTTTCACCACTAGACTGATGGCTAAAGCTGGCCATAAACATGCCATTCCACAGCATGTGTGCCGACAGTTCATATTGGTATCGGATCACATTGGTATCTGTCGGCACAACACACACTGACCCGACCTATCCCCATACGCGGTATGGATATCGGTTGGCCATGCGGCCATACACTGCATGATCGGATTGGCTCCTCCTACTTAAAGTAAAGGGAGCAGATACCGGCCGAGAGAAACGTGCCGACTACGGAACGTTAATAGGTAAACCCGTAGTTCCCTGATGGGATTTACCCATTATCGTTCATATGTATGGCCACCTTTACTGTAGGTGTTACTTATCCAATCAGATAGGTACATTTACCTTGAGTAATTATATGAAGTGTTTAAAGCTGGGTACACACAGGCATGTGTTTACATGATCTGCAAGATACACACAGTCCCGAGCATTCGCCCTATACACTGCATACACCCTATAGTGGGAGTCGGCCGCGTCCGAGGAACATTTAAGGTCTTTACCAAACGACCAATCGGGCGACCCAAGCTTTCAGCAGCTGTGCGCTAAAAGCCCTGGATCCAACGGTATCAGGTCTTTATCGGTACTGTGTGCACCTAGCGTAAGGTCCCCCTCTGGAGTAAAGGATCTGATGTCTGCTCTATGTATATTATGTAGATGCAGACATTACATTACATCACCTGTCCTGCCAACACCAACAAAGCAAACTTTTTAACATATAGTAACCCCAAACGACAACCAGTTACCTCCTTTCCATTATAGGTAATGCTCCTTCCTGCCTTGAGATCTGCAATAATTGGGCCAATGGCTGCGGTCCCTCTGAAACAATGGAGAAATATTTAAGGGGTTGCTCAGTACTTCGTAGCAGTAACGTTTCTAGAAAGACAAATTGTTTCAGAAATAAAAATAACAATCTGAGGGTATCAAAGCCAATTAAAAGGAGATCATTTTCCACACAGGGTGAACTAAAGACCCTTAAGACTTGTAGGAGATGATCCAGAGATATCCCTGAAAATCACTGAGTCAGGAAGGAATCTGTTCCCCTACATAGCGGTTTTATTTTTTTGCCTTACTCTAGATCAACTGTTAGGCAGGAAATGTGGGTATTGCCCAGTAGGTTGCCCAGTAGATTGGCTAAGGCATCGCGCCTTAGCCAATCACAAGAGTGGATGCCAGACAAGCCCCTTTTGCTTGACTTCCATGCACGGAAAAGGCACAGAAGTTAAGCAGAAGGCAGCGGGGAACACCACCAAAAACTGGTAAATACATTTTGGGGGGACTGGTCAGTGCTATAAACCTCGTGAGCCATTTCCTGACAGATACCAAAATTTAGATTGGGGGGTGGACATATCCTTTAAATACATAAACTGTCCTGTTAAAGAATACATACACTGGGAGTCCTAGTTCTTTGGCTTTGAGGACAAGAAAATTCCCTTTTTTATCATGAAGCTGCAAAATAAACAAAAATGGTGAAATACGGTAAATGAAAACCTGTTCAAGTAAACCACAACATGCAGAGATACAGAAATTAGAGATACGGAGGGGGGGAAATACACATTGAAAATGCTACTTGTGGTATAAAAGGTTATACAGGACAAAGAATAGTCGAATTGCCATTTGAACCTCCAACAACCTTGTTAAAAATATGGATGGCCCCAGTCTGAGAGCTGCAGACCAAACGACACTGCCCTTCTGTTAGCATTTCTACCTTTGCTTCCATGACCCGTTGGGTAAGTCATTATGTCAGTACCTTGCATACGAATGATACCACCAAAGAAGGATCGATTGTGGAGATTCGGTCATGATTTTCTGTGGGGAGGGAAATATATAGAATTAACAATGAAAAAACTTTTCTAGAAAGATAACCTACGATGGTCTTAATTCACTGACATCAATGTACAATATTTACACACTAAATATTCACTATGCAGACAACAATAATCTACAATTTATTCATAAAACTGATAGAATATGTTTATTACAAAAGTTTCCCTTTGCTATTAATCTGCAGCAGCCAATCAGATGTTACATAACTGCAGTAACCCAATAAAAAGTCAACATCTGATTGGTTGCTGCAAATGTATAGCTTAGGCAAGCATTTGCAACTCTTATTGCATCAGTCCGTTTCGGTGACTCATCAGATGTCTTAAACCACAATATTTACCCTTAAAAATTCTAACACACGCATTAAAAACAATTGCTTCACTGATGCTACTTTTCCTGTTTCCCATTGTCCTCTACAGCTGGTGGGGTCCCACCTGTTTTTGGGGAGAGACTTCCTTCTGCGTTCTTGGATTGTCCCTCTTCATCTCCTGCTGACTGCCTTGGGCTCTCTCTCCTGGGAGACCTTGTAGGACTTTGTGTTCTAGATATTTGTTTGCTTGTTGTGTCTTTGACAAAAAAAAAAAAGGAAAAAGAATTGAAATGGTTTTACTGCCTACAAATAACTATACGTATGTTCATTAGTGTAAAATCAATGTTCAATATAACCCCTGGGTTCTTCATAGCGAAGGAGCGTTGCTTACCTAAAGTTGCCTTCACTGCTCTGGTCCTCTGTCACTCAGTCGGCGATAAGGCCAATTATAAGACACATAAAGCTCCTTAACTAAGATGAACTCAGGGGGAGGACCCAGCAATTTAGGAAATCAAAAAACTGAAGAAGAGAAGTGTGTGTGTGTGTTTGTGTGTGAGTAATAGAGTATAATTGTCCTTTAGGGTGCAAATATGCAATTTGAGCTTTCTTACAATGGCGGAGGGGGTGTGGGAGATCCATTAAGTGTATAGTTCCATAGGCAAAGTCTGGCACTTACTATATATAGGCACTTGATAAACCGTCATAGTCTCATCACTGTATTCTGATTCGGTGTAAGGACGCACAGCTGCCAAGGGGGACACAATTAAACAGTGAAGACAACAATGAGACCCACACACAACAACTGTAAAGAAAAAATCTTACCCAGTTCCATGCCTTGCAAGGGTCCTGAAAATACTTTAATGGCCTCAAGGTATCTTTGCTGCAATAATAAATTAAACAGACTTGTGATTTTATAATAAGATACAATTTCCTTTTCGGTTTCATATATTGTTTGCCAAGAGACATAAGGAAATGTTCAGATCTAAAAGAAGTTATCACGATGAAGCAGACAGCAGGCTATTTACTCAGCTAGAGAAGATGCCTAAAAACGTCAAAATTGTTAAAGGGTATGTCCACCGTTATTTTAACTTTTATGTTTCCAGTTTAACTGAAGGACAGGAGGTAAATGCGATATGTCTTACCTCCTGTCCTTCACAATGCAAAGGACTGTGGATCCGTCGGGGAATGTCAGTGTAGTCGGAGGCTGTCAGCAGCGCTGGATCGTTACGCGGTAAGTTTCTTCTGGTCTCCTGTCAGTTTTACTGAAGGACAGGAGGTAAGACATATCGCATTTACCTCCTGTCCTTCAGTTAAACTGGAAACATAAAAGTTAAAATAACGGTGGACATACCCTTTAAATTAACTGTAAAAGTTGGCTGAAAGGATAACTATCGTGTATAAAAATAAAAAACAAAACAGTTAAAATGAAAAGTAGTTGGGACAGGGATACAGGACTGGTTATTCCTACCTCCCAATATTGTTTCTGTGAGGAGCACCAGCCCAAAGAAAACTGATTCTGCCAGTCTTCCTCCTGGCTTCAGCACTATCTTTAATAAAGGAATAGCCCAGGACCAACCTGGCAAATGAAACCTGTTGGTGCTGTATCTCCTCAACTAAACGATATTGTGAGGTAGGAATAATAAATCCGACCTCCCTGTCCCAGGTACTTTCCATTTTTAGAGTAAAGTTATCCTTTAATTAATGTTAACATACCCAATTCAGTAAAAGATGAAAATGATTTATCTTACCAGCTGTGGTGGTCCTGACAGAACACATTTGGGAAGCCCTGTATCTCTTAATGTCAGAATTAAACCTGCAATTCACACAGAAACAAACTGCATTATAACTTATTAAAGGGGAACTGTGGTCCAAAAATGACTTTAGGTAAATCGATAGGAATTGCTCCCCTGAGAATTTTTGCAATTTATTTCCATTGTTTATTTTGCATAGTTTTGAAGATATTTACATTTTTGTGTGTAATATGGCAGCAGCATCACCAGGTCCCCTGCACTTCCTGCTCTGAAACGGTCAGTCAATCTGTCTTGTGTCTCCTCCTCCCCTTTGCAGCCCCCCTGGTCCCTCCCACTCATGGACCCCATGGTCCCTCCAGTTGCAGGCCCCCCATGGCCATTATCTTACAGCCGACATGTTTCGGACAGTCTAGGTCCTTTCTCAAGTGTGCACACTTGAGAAAGGACCTAGACTGCCTGAAACATATCATGTGCACAATAAATGCATGTTTGTTTATAGCAATACCTGTGGGGGTTTTTTGGTTTCACTTTACTATACACTTTTATTTTGAATGAATGTCCAGGCACAGGGGACTTCCTGTCTCCCTCACACACTGAGGGAGTCTGAGGCTGTGCTCGCCGGCGGCACTGTGCAGGAGAAGCCTTAAGAATGTCACATGTCAGCCTCCCACCCATTAACTTTCTGGTCAGTCATTTCTGTATATCTTGGGCTGTGGAGCACGTAGAGAGTTGACGGCTCGTTTTAGAGGTTGGAAACCTTAGGCCTTTCATTTAAACTCAACTTGTTTGGAGACCACAGTTCCCCTTTAATATGGCTTTGTTCTTCCACAGCAATGTATACACAAAAGAGCCAATATGGTCTCATCTTGTTATATAACAGTGATACATTTAATGAATAGGACATCAGGTCCCTTTACAGAAGGAAACAGCAGAGATGTTTCTACAATTCAACTGACCTGATAAGCCTCCCACATTGGCCCAGTCCATTCGGGTAACAAATATGTTGTCCAGGCGTGCAATCTTTAACCTAAGATAAAAATACAAATATTCAATTGATACATTAACATTCCCGATGGCTACAGAGCATTCTTCATTTGGAATGGAGTTTCTTACTTGTGTTCCTGCATCAGTCTCTGTGTTCCTTCCCCACAGTTAAACAGGTACCTTGTGAAAAAGTAAAATGAATATATAGGGTGTAAGGAGACATTTTGTCAAGTATATATGTATAAAGTGTTCTCTTTTTGTATTAAAGTATTTTTATTTCAACAATAAAAAGAGTTAAATATACCACTAATATTCTCTTTTTAGGTCACCTGGGTATGACCTATAGCTGACCATCACTGGCATTTCTACCTAGCTAGGTCAATATATAGCTAAAACCAGACAGCAAAGCACATAATGTTGTTAACCTGCAGCACACAAGCTTGGTCTTAAGGTGGCCATACACACGCAATTCCCACAGCATTTGTGCCGACAGATCAAACTGTATCTTTCAGCACACAAGCGGTGGGAACCACAGACACGGAACTGGCCGATCCCCATATGTGGTATTCTAAAACTCACTAGGAGGTAGGAGTGAGTATTCCTACCTCCTGCTGCACTGTTGAAGAAAAGCTTGTGTGCTTCCGGCTCTCCGGTCTTCTATTTGCACATGGGCAGCACAGGAAACGTCTGGCTGTCACCGTGCAGGGAACCTGAAATGCTGAGCACTCGAACGACACATAATGGGAGATGCAAATACACAAGATGCTAAAACATTCTAATCCATGGATTAATTCTACCAATAGGATGGGGCGTGTTTGCTGCATTGTGACTCATACACTGCATTGTGGACATACACAGGACACAGATGGGACACATCCAGGGACAAACACAGGACTCTATGGGGACACACATGGGACTCTTTAGTGACATAGGCTGGGAACCACATGGGACTCTATAGGGACCCCTACAGGGCTCTAGAAAACCACAAACAATTAAATAGGGACACAGGCAATATAGGGAACCATACATGTTACATACAAGGGTACTACAAGTAATACAAAGTCCCATGAATCTATAGAGACAGGTGCCCCAACATAATTCTATAGGGACACAACAGAGAAACCCAAACGACCCTATTATTGTCTATTATTCTTTATTATTATTACAATCTATTATTATTACTATTTATTATCTATTATTATTACTATTTATTATCTATTATTCTTACTCATTTAGTCTCTATTATTACAAACCATCATTTTATTATTACGCATCTTTATATTTATATTATTATTATACTTTTGATTACTATTTATTATCTATATTACAATCTATTATTATTACTTTAGTGTAATTATTATATCTATTATTATTCATATTTATTATCATTATTACAATCTATTATTATCTCCTATTATTATTATCTATTAGTTATACTCTATTCTTATTACTATTTAGTATCTATTATTACAATCTTTATTATTACTACTTATTATCTATTATTCTTTTTATTATTATTACAATCTATTATATTACTATTTATTATCTATTATTAATTACTATTTACTTATCTAGTATTACATCTTTATTATTACTATTTATTATCTATTATTACAATCTATTATTATTACTATTATTATCTATTATTATAATCTATTATTATTACTATTTATTATCTATTATTACAATCTATTATTATTACTATTTATTATCTATTATTATAATCTAGTATTAATTTGGCTTGAAAAAGCCTAATTCCTGTTCTTTCTATTTCTTCTTCTTCTTTTTCTTCTTCCGTTTTATTCTTCCGCTTTTTTGGACTGTATCTCCCCCCACAGTTTTTGAGCTAGAGACGGGAAATTCGTTACAGACCTGCGGGGCATATAGGAGAAGTGTGCTATCTTCTAGCAAAGGAATCCGCGGAAGCGTTACGGCGTTATCGGCGAATTTCCGAACATTTTTCCCCATAGACTATAATGGTAACAATCCTCAAATGTGGATATTTCAAAACAGTTTTTTTCATGGTCATAAATACAAATGGTGATACCCCCAACCCCCCACACAGACACAAGTACACCCACCTACTGACCTACCTTTCCATTTTCATGGAAGCCATATTTAAAGGGTAACTAAAACAACTAACTCAAAAAAACTAATTTAGATTTATCCTCTATAAAAGAAAGTTTTATGGTTATAAACACAAAAAAGACATACCCCCTTAACCAGACCCAGGTACACACACCTACTATCTACTTATCCATTACTGTGGCAGCCATACTTAAAGGGTAACTAAGATCAAAAAAACAAGTTGACCAATCATCAAAGATACAGAGAGATTCAATAAAAGTTCTTATCATTGAAAATGGGTGCTAATTTTGCCTAACCAATCAGATGTTCTTTCTTATGATTGGATCAAAATTAGCACCACTTTGGGCTGGATACACACAAAAGTTTTTTTTCCCAACCAAGCGTCACTACAAACGCATCATTCCCATCTTGAGTTTTAAAATCTGCAGCAAACACACATATTCCCTTCAAAATGCAGCCCTTCAAGCCAAATTCAAAGTTTTATATAATTAACTTTCCCGTGTCTAGTTTATTATTATTTTATTCATTTATTAATAATTATTATTATATCAATTATCTAATATTTATTATCATTATTATTATCATATTATTATTATATTATCATTATTATATTATTATTATTATATTATCATTATTATTCTATTATCATTATATTATTGCTATTATTATTACTTATTATTATTACATTATCATGATTATATTATTATCATTACTCTATTATCATTATTATTATATTATTTTATAATTATTATGTTATTATAATATTATTATATCATTATTATATTATATTATTATAATATTATTATTATTATACAGCTGGGACAGACAACCAGTAGCTCTCCACATGATTGAAAACTGCAACTCCCAGCATTCCTCTACAAGCTCTCTGTAGTAAGGGAATTCTGGAAATTGTAGTTTCCCAACACCTGGCGATCTCCCTGTCACACTCCCAGCACATTCTCACCTGTTGAACTCGGAGAAGACATAGACGGAGCCCCCGGTGTCCCTGTTCCCACTGCCCCCCACCTGCAGGTAGACAGTCGCCGGTCCATTGAGTCCAGTCCCTCCCTGTCTCTTCTCCCGGCTCTTTATGTGGCGCAGGGTGTCCCGGGGAGGCTTCGCTTTGCGGGCGGTGAAGGGCCGGGCCGGGTTGGGCGGTTCGGTCATTGCGGGGCGGGAGAGACCAAGGAACCGATTCCACAGAGCAGATCGGAGCCACATTCAACCACCATGAGGGAAATTCAACTTCGCCCCGCCCTGACCAATCACAGCCCGGCCATCCCGTTCCTAGGCAACAATGGGACCAATCACCTCGACATCCAACGCCGAATAGAACCGTCAGCCTATGAACGGCGACTTCCTTATAGTACGTGTGTGCAAACAGATGTCCGTAAGCGAGGAGACACAGGCCGCAGCCATGTTGTGGTTGGCGAGCTAAATGTCAAACTACTCACTGTAGGTGCGACCCCTGCAGCTGGTATCCGGTACTACAACTCCTGTAGGTGCGACCCCTGGAAGCTGGTGTCGGTACTACAAATCCTGTAGGTGCGACCCCTGGAGATGGTGTCGGTACTAAAACTCCTGTAGGGGGACCCCTGGAGCTGGTGTTCTGTATTAAAATCTGTAGGTGCGAACCCCTGGACTGGTGTCCGGTATTACAACTCCTGTAGGTGCGACCCCTGTAGTGGTTCTGGTATTACAACTCTGTAGTGCGGACCCCTGAGCTGGTGTCGGTATTACAACTCCTGTAGGTGGGACCCCTGGAGCTGGGTCCGGTACTACAACTCCGTAGGTGGGACCCCTGGAGCTGGTGTCCGGTTTACTACAAAATCCTGTAGGTGGACCCCTGAGCTGGTGTCTGGTATTCAACTCCTGTAGGTGGGACCCCTGGAGTGGTGTCGGTTATACAACTCTGTAGGTGGGACCCTGGAGCTGGTGTCTGTCTGGTTGACAACTGTAGGTGCGACCCTGGGTGGTGGTCTGGTATTACAACTCTGTAGTGACCCCGGAGCTGGTGTCGGTACTACAATCCGTAGGTGCGACCCTGGAGCTGGTGTCGGTATTACAACTCTGTAGGTGCGACCCTGGAGTGGTGTCCGGTATACAACTCCTGTAGGTGGGACCCTGGAGTGGTGTCGGTATTACAACTTCTGTAGGTGCGACCCTGGAGCTGGTGTCCGGATTTACAACTCCTGTAGGTGGGGACCCCTGGAGCTGGTGTCTGGTATTACAACTCCTGTTAGGTGCGACCCCTGGAGCTGGTGTCTGGTTTACACTCCTGTAGGTGGGGACCCTGGAGCTGGTGTTCGGTATAACAACTCCTGTAGGTGCGACCCCTGGAGCTGGTAGGGTATTACAACTCCTGTAGGTGGACCAGGAGCTGGTGTCCGGTATTAAACTCTGTGGTGCGACCCTGGAGCTGGTGTCGGCTACAAACTCCTGTAGGTGCGACCCCTGGAGCTGGGTCTGGTATCTACAACTCCTGTAGGTGGACCCCTGGAGCTGGTGTTCGGTACTACAAATCCTGTAGGTCGGACCCCTGGAGCTGGTGTCCGGGGTATACAACTCCCTGTAGGTGGGACCCCCTGGAAGCGGTGTCTGGTATTACAACTCTGTAGGTGCGACCCTGGAGCTGGTGTCTGGTACTACAACTCCTGTAGGTGGACACTGGAGCTGGTGGTTGGTATTACAACCTCTGTAGGTGCGCACCCCTGGAGCTGGGTGTTGGTATTACAACTCCTTAGGTGCGACCCCTGGAGCTGGTGTCTGGTACTAAAACTCACTGTAGGTGCACCCCTGGAGCTGGTGTCTGGTATTACAACTCCTGTAGGTGGACCTGGAGCTGGTGTTGGTATTACCAACTCCTGTAGGTGCGACCCCTGGAGCTGGTGTCTGGTATTACAACTCTGTAGGTGGGACCCCTGGAGTGGTGTCCGGTATACAACTCCTGTAGGGTGCGACCCCTGGAGTGGTGTCTGGTATTTACAAAATCCTGTAGGTGGGACCCTGGGCTGGTATTGTCTGGTATTACAACTCCTGTAGGTGCGACCCCTGGAGCTGGCGTCCGGTACTACAACTGCAGTAGGTGCGGACCCTGCAGCTGGCGTCCGGTACTACAACTCCTGTAGGTGCGACCCCTGGAGCTGGCGCCCGGTACTACAACTGCAGTAGGTGCGGACCCTGCAGCTGGCGTCCGGTACTACAACTCCTGTAGGTGCGACCCCTGGAGCTGGCGTCCGGTACTACAACTCCTGTAGGTGCGACCCCTGTAGCTGGCGTCCGGTATTACAACTCCTGTAGGTACGGCCCCTGCAGTTGGTATCCGGTACCACAACTCCTGTAGGTGCGGCCACTGCAGCTGGTGTCCGGTATTACAACTCCTGTAGGTTGTGACCCCTGGAGCTGGTGTCTGGTATTACAACTCCTGTAGGTGCGACCCCTGGAGCTGGTGTCTGGTATTACAACTCCTGTAGGTGCGACCCCTGGAGCTGGTGTCTGGTATTACAACTCCTGTAGGTTGCGGCAGCCCTGGAGCTGGCGCCTCCTGGTATTAACAATCCTGTAAGGTGCGACCCCTGGAGCTGGTGTCTGGTATTACAACTCCTGTAGGTGCGACCCCTGGAGCTGGTGTCTGGTATTACAACTCCTGTAGGTGCGACCAAAAAAGGGAGAGGGGGTAGGTATTACAACTCCTGTAGGTGGACCCCTGGAGCTGGTGTCGGTATTTACAAACTCCTGTAGGTGCGACCCCTGGAGCTTGTGTCCGGTACTACAAATCCTGTAGGTGCGACCCCTGGAGCTGGTGTCGGTACAACTCTGTAGGTGGGACCCCTGGAGCTGGTGTCGTATCAACTCCTGTGGTGCGACCCTGGAGCTGGTGTCGGATACAACTCCTGGAGGTGCGACCCCTGGAGCTGGTGTCTGGTATTACAACTCTGTAGGTGCGACCCCTGGAGCTGGTGTCGTACAACTCCTGTAGGTGCGACCCTGGAGCTGGTGTCGTATACAACTCCTGTAGGTGGACCCCTGGAGCTGGTGTCTGGTATTACAACTCCTGTAGGTGCGACCCCTGGAGCTGGTGTCTGGTATACAACTCCTGTAGGTGCGACCCTGGAGCTGGTGTCTGGTATTACAACTCCTGTAGGTGCGACCCCTGGAGCTGTGTCCTGGTATTACAAACTCCTGTAGGTGGACCCCTGGAGCTGGTGTCTGGTTACTAACTCCTGTAGGTGACCCCTGGAGCTGGTGTCTGGTATACAACTCCTGTAGGTGCGACCCTGGAGCTGGTGTCCTGGTATTAACAACTCCTGTAGTGGACCCCTGGAGCTGGTGTCTGGTATTAACACTCTGTAGGTGCGACCCCTGAGCTGGTGTCTGGTACTACAACTCCTGTAGGTGCGACCCCTGGAGCTGGTGTCGGTACTACAACTCCTGTAGGTGCGACCCTGGAGCTGGTGTCGGTACTACAACTCCTGTAGGTGGACCCCTGGAGCTGGTGTCTGGTATACAACTCTGTAGGTGGACCCTGGAGCTGGTGTCGGTATTACAACTCCTGTAGGTGGACCCCTGGAGCTGGGTATTACAACTCTGTAGGTGCGACCCCTGGAGCTGGGTCTGGTATCTACAACTCCTGTAGGTGGGACCCCTGGAGCTGGTGTGTCCTACTACAACTCCTGTAGGTGCGACCCCTGGAGCTGGTGTCTGGTATTACAAACTCCTGTAGGTGCGACCCCTGGAGATGTGTCCGTAGTCTACAACTCCTTATGGGACCCCTGGAGCTGGTGTGTCTGTATTACAACTCCTGTAGAATCATAATCAAAGCTGATTACCTGTCTCTTGATTGCATTCAGCTGTAATAGTCGTAATCAGTGCTGATTACCTGTCTCTTGATTGCATTCAGCCGGAAGGCGGGGTGGGTTACATCCATGCCCTCACCACGGAGGGCGGGGTGGCATACACCCCGCCCACCCCCCTCCCTGTTGCGGCGGATGTGACCACCTGCATCCCCTCCCAGCAGCCCCTGAAGGGATAGCATTGCGCTAATTACAGTATCGCCGCGAAGAGAGCTCAATCACTGCCGCACATCGCCGTGGCCATACTTTTCGTGATGCCGCCGCCATTTTTAGGTAATTTTAGGGCGTTATTTTCGGCCTTTATAAATATGCCCCTAGGTATGTATATTATATAAACTATCAGGGTTATTCATTAAAAGGTCTTATCGTTAAAAATGGTGCTAAATTTGCCCCAACCAATCAGATGCTAGCTTTCAAATGTTACATAGCATCTGATTGGTTGGGGCAAAATTAGCACCATTTCAAACGATAAGCAGGGTATTCAATAAAAGTTTGTATCATTTAAATGGTGCTAATTTTGCCCCAACCAATCAGATCTTATTTAACATTTGAAAGCTAACATCTGATTGGTTGGGGCAAAATTAGCACCATTTTAAATGATAAGAACTTTTATTGAATCTCCCTGTAAGAATTTTAAAAATAATGATATTTTCCTTGGAACTTCCCTTTAATATCAGATTAGGACGGCAGGGTCCAGTAAAGTCAAGTTAACATTTACCAGAAGAACTTTCAATCTTTACACGTTTACTTTTTTTTTTTTTACAAAAAGAGAGATAAAGGGAAAAAAGTTTTGCAACGGAAAATTTCAACTTCAACCTTTTCGAGAGATTCATTCCAGAACCAGCCAAAAACGTTACACGTTATAAAATTTCCTAAAGAGCTTTTAGGTCTGGACGTCAAACATGTAAAAAACGCTGCAAAAAAGGAGCTTTTTATAAGGATGCTCTGTTGGAAATATCCGAGTCTTCTGCTCACAGCTGTGTTTAATCTGTCCTGATCCGTCGTGTGCTAAGGTGGAGTATGAAAACAGGCCGGGCTGTAAATTACGTTGGGGAGGAAGTGGCGATAGTCCGAGACAGTTCTGCTTTTTAAAGAGATTTTCATGTAAATTTAAGAGATGACAGACAATCTCCCTAGACTTCTTCTTCAATGACAATCTGTCTTGAGAATGAAAGTTTCCCATTGAGTTGGACATTATCCGCTATTATTTTCACTTATAAAGCAAATATACAGTTATTCAATAAAAGTTCTTATCGTTTAAAATAGTGCAAATTTTGCCCCAACCAATCAGATCTTATTTTAACATTTGAAAGCTAACATCTGATTGGTTGGGGATAATGGTGCTAATTTGCCCCAACCAATCAGATCTTATTTAACATTTGAAAGCCAACATCTGATTGGTTGGGGCAAAATTAGCCCAATTTTTCCCCAACCAATCAGATGTTAGCTTTCAAATGTTAAATAAATCTGATTGGTTGGGGCAAAATTAGCACCATTTTAAACGATAAGAAACTTTTATTGAATCTCCCTGAAAATTTTTCTTATAACATAAGTTTTCATGGAATTTTTTCATATTTTATAATAATATATACATATTTTATAAATAAAACAAAAATAACAGTCATGTCCTATAATAAAGTTACATCAGGTCTATTATAATTTAGGTACAGTCAGGGAGATTCAATAAGGGTTAGGCCCACTTCTGGGTTTTAAGCTTTGCGTGCGCGTTTTGCGCTCGCGAAAGCGCATGCGATTGGTTATAATGGAAATCGCGGGGGGGAAAGCAAAAATCCCAGCGATTCCCATTTTTGGTGCATTACGCATGTGTTGCCATTACGGAAAATGGCAAAATCGCATGCGCAAAACGATTGCGTGCGTGAATAGTGCGTTGTAGTAGGGGGCCATAGCCTAAAAGTTCTTATCGTTTAAAATGGTGTAATTTTGCCCCAACCAATCAGATCTTATTTAACATTTGAGAGCTAATGTCTGATTGGTTGGGCAAAATTAGCACCATTTTTATGATAAAAACTTTTATTGAGGGGATGGCCCACTAGAACGCACTAAACTGTGCACGCAAATGCGATTTTTATCATATGTGCACGATTCTTGGGCGTGTTTCGAGTGCATGTGCGTTTTCGCATGCGATTTTGTCATTTTCCGTTATGGCAACGCACGCGTTAACGCACCATAATGGTGAACACACGCATTACCAAAACGCAATCGCATACGCATAGGAAATGCAGGGATTTTTAAGTTTCCGCGATTTCCATTATAACCAAATCGCATGAGCTATCTAAACTTGTGCGCAAAGGCGCAAAAAAAACGTAAGTGGGGCCTATCCCGAAACAGTTATTTAAGTGGTGGTATATTCTGATAGGGTGGGTTATCTAGTTGATTTCCAGTAATTAACTATGAGAGATTTAGTTTCTGTGGAACACATGATACATTATTCTACTCATATTATCAAGGTCTAGTCCTATATTTAGTAAAGCCATTATTTAGTCGCATGACCACCAATTATGTATCAATGTTGCTTCGTTTCTAAAGCACAGGGAGAGTAGTTGGGAGACCATTTGTCTGTTTGGAGTTCTGTAGAATTCATATGGATTTTTTTTTGGTATTCTCAGTGTTATACACAAATACGCAATACACAAAATATTGAAAGAGAATCCCTGTCCCCATTGTTTTGGGATATTGTAATTTATAGGTCTTGTTCCATTTTACATATATGAAGTTTAGAGCTTTCATAGTTATATAAAGTAGAAATTGCTTTTTTGCGGGGGATATAGAGAATAATTTGTCATGTGAGTGTGGAATGTGACAATGTCTCTTGAGTAGGGATGGACACAAAACCAAACCTGAACCAAGTTCGAGCCGAGTTCAGGTTCAAACTAGTTCGTTTTTCGTACTTGCGACTGTATTCTGATAATTATCGAAAATTGATTACTATCGAAGTACGAGCCGTTCGCTAACCCTGAATGTATGTTCGGTAACCCTCAAAAGTATCGTTCATTTTCGGTAACCCTCGAATGTATGGATCGTCTTTGCCAACCCTAGAATGTATCGTTCGCTAACCCTCGAATGTAGCCTTCGCTTTTCCGTAACCCTCAAAAGTATGTTCATTTTCGGTAACCCTCGAATGTATGGATCATTTTCGGTAAACCTCGAATGTATGGATCGTTTTCGGTAACCCTCGAATGTATGGATCGTCTTTGCCAACCTAGAATGTATCGTTCGCTAACCCTCGAATGTAGCTTCGCTTTCCGTAACCCTCAAAAGTATTGTTCATTTTCGGTAACCCTCGAAGTATGGATCATTTTCGGTAACCCTCGAATGTATGGATCGTTTTCGGTAACCCTCGAATGTATGGATCGTTTTCGGTAACCCTCAAATGTATGGATCGTTTTCGGTAACCCTTGAAAGTATCGTTCGCTAACCCTCGAATTAGCCGTAACCCTCTAATGTAGCTTGTGCAAACCCGTTTAAGTGTTTAAATAGGTTTGGTGACAGTGGCGATGTTCCCCAGACCATTTCCCAAGTGCCACAGCCATTTACAGTAAGTTACCATTGGTAGTTTAGCTGTAAATCATTAGAACTTTTCCAACTATCACTCCCATTGATTTAATGGGTCCGAATTCGAACTTTCAAACTTTTAATGAAGTTCGAAAGTTCAAAAAACCGACCCCAACTTTATGACCTTTTTGTTTTTAAAGGGGTATGTCCTTCCCCAAAACCCAGGTTTACAAGGCTCTTACAATTCTAATAAACTGGCAATGCTATCTACCAGCTTTCATCCTTTTGTGTTCTCTGCCTTTTCCATGCACGGAAGCAAGTACAACTTGCCAGACCGGAACCGGCGCCTGTGATTGGCTGAGACATACCGTATATTGGTACTTTCTCTATATGAAATGTTATTTTCAATAGAATAAGTCCCCTACTGTAGGTTTGACAGGTTTGGGCTTCAACCTTCTGTCTAAATCTTTGTTACACTTCTGGTAATTGAAGACAACATCGGCTACATCGCGGAATGCATGTAGATGATGAAAATGGCCACATGTGGTCTGACTCTCATCTGGTCCAGGTGGTGCACATAGATGATTTACATGAAATTTAGTACTTAGAACTCTCCTCTCTTATTCAGAAACCTTAAAGGGCATGTCCACCCCCAAAACTAGAACTTAACCCACTATCGGCCCCACTGTGTAGTGTAATAAAATCCTTACCTTACATCCCTGCTCCAAATGGCTGCCCTGCTAGCCCCTGCCAGTCCCAAAAACTGCCCACCAGGAGCAATGCAGAGTCCATATAGGACCCTGCCTACTGTCCTCCGGAGAATTGCACATGCTCAGTGCAGCCCTCCCTCCCTCTCCCACCGTTTTGCTCTCCTCCCCTAGCAAAAACCCGTTGTGGGTAAGTAAGTTTCCTCCCTAGCCCCAACCGCTATAATTTGGAGAAACTGCCCCGAACTCTACTACTTTACCTCTCTCCCTCCGGCGTTTCCACTGCCGGCAGCCACGTCCGTGATTGGCTGCCTCTCAGCCAATCATGGACGCGGACATGCCCCTTAAAAAAAAACTGTGGTGGGAAAAGTGTATTAAAATAAATAATCAGGGAGATTCAATAAAAGTTCTTATTGTTTAAATGGTGCTAATTTGCCCCAACAAATCAGAACTTATTTAACATTTGAAATGCTAACATCTGATTGGTTGGGGCAAAATTAGCACCATTTTTAACAATAAGAACTTTTATTGAATCTTAGCGAATGTTTTATAATTCACATTTTAGCTCAGTTTCTGGTCTCAACAGCACTGCCATTTATTATGGGCACTTTCCTTTTCTGTCCCAGTTAGTGCAGATACTGCACGTGACTGTACCACTGGGAGAGGGCAGAGCTAAAGGCAGTCACTTCAGTAAAAGGCAGTTCTTCTTAAATCTTATAATCCAATCAGAATAAGGTTTAGAGAAAGTCAGTGGTCTCATCACAGGTACATTTGATAGAGGTTTTGTGTAGACTACGATCCCCTTTAAGAAACTAGAGATGTCCGAACTTCGCTCAAGAGATCCGGTGCGCTCGAGGATGCGAATTTGGGAAAATTAAAAAATTCGAAAATCCGCGAGCGGACCCGTATAAATGAAAAAATCTGCGAAATACGGAAATCTCGTAATTTCGAAAAATTTCCGAATATACGTATTCCTGCATTTTTTGAAAATAAGTAAATCCTCGTAATTTCGAAAATTTGCGAACACGCGGTTCGGAAAAGTTCGGAAGGTGGAAAACCGGAAAATCTGAGATATCCGCCGTTCGCGAATGAGGTAAATCAGCCGCGGATTCGGGTTCGGATCCGCGAACTGGGCCATCACTAAAGAAACCTCAGAAGTTGTCCTCTAGAAAAAGTTTGGTTACTTATACATAATAATGTTAATTTCTAAATAATTGAACCTACGCGCTCATAGATTTATCTGGAAAGATCACTGCTGGCCAATAAATTTACTTTTTAAATTTTTTTTAAAATTTTTCTGGGTTAATATTTACATTGAGTGTCAGTGATCATAGCCAGTTTCTACCCATTACAAAGCCCTTTCCTGTATACACAATCTCCATCAGGCATGGAAGAAACCCAGAATTCTGATACAAACAGGTACCAGAGGTCCGTAGCTACTGCTCACAGCCGGATGGAACTAACGAGAGTAGGTTTATTCCACAATGGCTTTGATTATAAATACACTTTATTAATGGCACAAACAGCTTCCTGAAGCTCAAAGAGTAAAAGTGAATTCAGGGCAGAGTTTTTTTAATTCATGTTTAAGGAGAACTTCATGCTAAAACACAGTTCTCCCTACCAGGGGCAGAACTAGCAGGGGAGAGGCCCCCCCCCATCTTCTTACAGTTACAGCTCCCTGAAAATGAATGTAGATGCAGAATGTCCCCATTATAGTTTGGCTGGGCCCAGTGATTCCCAGTTTATGGCACTGGATGTAGAAGTTTTCATCCATGTATTTTAGTTCTAGTTATTTACTGCAATATCAGAAATTTCAGCAGACACTATGGCTGATAAACAACATAACCATATCAGCCGGCATTGAATCAGCGGAATGGGCGATCCGAAAAAACATCGATATTTTGGCCTGATGGCCGATACTCTGAAATGTCGGTCAGTCAACCTGAAAATATAGGATGGTGCTGCCTGCATTCAGTGTGTGTCACAGTTCTAATCAGCTCTGATTACCTGTTCTTGATTGAATTCAGCTGTGTCACAGTTCTAATCAGCTCTGATACCTGTCTCTTGATGAATTCAGCTGTGTCACAGTTCTAATCAGCTCTGATTACCTGTCTTTGATTGAATTCAGCTGTGATAGTCCTAATCAGCTCTGATTACCTGTCTCTTGATTGAATTCACCTGTGATAGTCCTAATCAGTGCTGATTACCTGTCTCTTGATTGCATTCAGCTGTGTCACAGTTCTAATCAGCTCTTGATTACCTGTATCTTGATTGAATCAGCTGTGTCACAGTCCTAATCATCTCTGATTACCTGTATCTTGATTGAATTCAGCTGTGCCACAGTCTAATCAGCTCTGGTTACCTGTCTCTTGATTGAATTCAGCTGTGATAGTCCTAATCAGCTCTGATTACCTGTCTCTTGATTGAATTCACACTGTGATAGTCAATCAGTGCTGATTACCTGTCTCTTGATTGCATTCAGCTGTGTCACAGTTCTAATCAGCTCTGATTACCTGTATCTTGATTGAATTCAGTGTGTCACAGTCCTAATCATCTCTGATTAATGTATCTTGATGAATTCAGCTGTGCCACAGTCCTAATCAGCTCTATGATACCTGTCTCTTGATTGATTCCGCTGTGAAGTCCTAATCAGCTTGATTACCTGTATCTTGATTGAATTCAGCTGTGTCACAGTCCATATCATCTCTGATTACCGTATCTGATTGAATTCGCTGTGTCACAGTCCTAATCATCTCTGATTACCTGTATCTTGATTGAATTCAGCTGTGCCACAGTCCTAATCAGCTCTGGTTACCTGTCTCTTGATTGAATTCAGCTGTGATAGTCTAATCAGCTCTGATTACCTGTCTTTGATTGAATTCACCTGTGATAGTCCTAATCAGTGCTGATTACCTGTCTCTTGTGATTCAGCTGTGTCACAGTTCTAGCTCTGATTACCTGTATCTGATTGAATTCAGCTGTGTCACAGTCCTAATACATCTGATTACCTGTATCTTGATTGAATTACGCTGTGACACGTCCTAATCAGCTCTGAATACCGTCTCTTGATTGAATTCGCTGTGATAGTCCTAATCAGCTCTGATTACCTGTATCTTGATTGAATTCAGCTGTTGTCACAGTTCAATCAGCTCTGATTACCTGTTCTCTGATTGAATTCAGCTGTGAAGTCCTGATCAGCTTGATTACCTGTCTCTTGATTAAATTCACTGTGATAGTCCTAATCAGTGCATTACCTGTCTCTTGATTGAACTCAGCTGTGTCACAATCATAATCAAAGCTGATTACCTGTCTCTTGATTGCATTCAGCTGTATTAATGTCGTAATCAGTGCTGATACCTGTCTCTTGATTGCATTCAGCTGTGTCACAGTTCTAATCAGCTCTGATTACCTATATTTGATTGAATTCAGCTGTGTCACAGTCCTAATCAGCTCTGATTACTGTATCTTGTGAATTAGCTGTGTGTCACAGTTCTAATCAGCTCTGATTACCTGTCTCTTGATTGAATTCAGCTATGATAGTCCTAATCAGTGCTGATTACCTGTCTCTTGATTGAATTCAGCTGTGTCACAGTTCTAATCAGCTCTGATTACCTGTCTCTTGATTGCTATTCAGCTGTGATAGTCCTAATCAGTGCTGATTACTGTCTCTTGATTGCATTCAGCTGTGTACAGACCTAATCAGCTCTGATTACCTGTATCTTGATTGCATTCAGTGTGTCACAGTTTGACATGGGATGGCGTGAAGGGTGATTGGGGGAGCAGAGTATAAACCGTGAACCGAGGTGGGATGAGAGGGTTGATATTACAGAGGGATGACCAAGTGGACCTGTATGAGATAATGATATACGATCCCGGGTGGAGACCGGGGGGGGGGGTGGGTGATGAAAAGATGAAATAGGTGACAGATATAAAAACCGTACCTAAAGGGATGGGGATTGAATAGGGGGGTTACAGTATAGGGTACCGAAAGAGCCGGTGGATTTATGGGAAGATATATACAGATGTACCGTGACCGGTGGGATGGATGAGGGTATTACATGATTACCGTGACCAATGGGTATGGATGGAAGTAGGGTTGCGGTAGTTATACCGGGTTGGGAAAATACCTTGAGTTATGAATATTAAACAGGTGAAGTGATACCGAGGGTAACCGTGGTATGAATTAATATTGACAGGGGGGGGAGTTAAAGGAACAACGTGGTAGACGGCGTGGATGGATGGAATGAAAAGTAGCGGGATATAGGGGGGGGGGGCGCGTGGACCATGGGGTGATGGATGAGAATAGCAACAAGAATACCATGGACCGTGGTATGGTAGGATGAGGAGGGGTATTACATATCCCTGAGGCCTTTATAGATGAATATTAAACAGGTATAGGTACCATGGGACGCTGGAATGTGAAATTAGCTTCATACATATATACCGTGGACCTAGGGAGGGGGTAAGTGAGATAGGTTCCCGATTATACCATGACCTGGAATGGATGAACTATTACAGATTACCATGACCTGGATGGATTGGGGTAATGGCAGGACAGATATACCAGACCGGGACATTGATGGGGGTATGAAGATATTACAGAAGGTAGGTGACGGCGTGACGCATGGAATGAATGAAAGGGTATTACGAGATATACCAAGTGAACCCTGGATGGATTGAATATAAGAGATATACCGGAATGGACCTTTATTTGTGATGAATGGAAGCGCACCGAAGTGGAGTAAAGCCATTGGGACCATGGATGAGTAGAGAGAAACCTTCACAAGCAGACGCAATGGTCCTGGTTTTTGAGGGTTTTTAAATGGCAATCTAGCCGCCAAGCTGGGTCGCGGGGGGGGGCGGAGGTTAACGGGGGCGTCGGTGGTAGTGGATGAGTGGTTTTGGAAAATGGGTAAGTGTGGGGACGAGAAAAAAGTGTGGGGTGTTATTCCAGAATAACGTAATCATATGACCAAGGTGTTGTTATTTGGGTTTTCTGACCGCAATTTTTTTGGTGTGCCATTTTTAATTAGGGAACAAACGCAAAAATAAAGTGTTGTGGTGTTGAGAGTAAGCTTAATAATCCGTTAATTTTTGTCACGTTGCCAGTTACACACTGGGTTTGTTCCTGCCCTTAACTCGTGAGGTAAAACCGCGGCACGTAGTTGTAAATCGTAAATTGCTTTATAAAGAGACACCATAAGTAATCAATACGCGTATTGTGCTGGTTTTTGGCTCCTATCTTGATGAAGATGATGTCTTGGTATGCAGGCTTTCCAGATAGTGTGCGGAAGTTTATTAGAGGGACAATGATCCCTGTGTAGTTTTTATGTGAACAGATCAGCTAAGGCGGGGAACCGTGTCTGCCTTTATGAGGCCTTCGGGGTCCACATAGATGTGCTGGAGGTAAACAACTTGCACTCAGGGACGAGTGAGCAGACTAATGGTAGTAGGTTTGGCCTTCTAATAAGCGACTATTGGCCGTATTTAGGGTTTTTTTTTTGTTCATTACAATTTATTTATTTTCACGTTTGCTTTTGCCATGCAATATCCACGGTGGATGACTTTTACGAGTCAGGAGGAAATGTTAATGTCATGTCCCGATTCAGAGAAGTACCAAATGTAAGGTCCCATATTATCTGAACAGAAATACACGCTGCAAAAACTCAATTCTATAGGTTGTGAGCAAGTCTTATATTTTAGGAGGTTTATAATTCACCTGCTTGGATCTCTTTGTGATTATTTTGAATCTTGTGGACTTTATTTTTGGCATGATATCAAACCCCAAGTCGCAGTCCTCCCATAAGAGTGATGAAGAGCGAGAAAAAGGAGAGTGTGAGGCCTCCCTGCTAGTATAAAATCAATGAGAACGAGCTCGTTATTCTCGCGGCTCATCTGCTCTCTTGAGTGTTTGTCCACTATTCAATTACATCTGTTTGTGTGTGTCCTTTTAATAATATGTACAGAGAAGCTCGCGGGTAATTACTTTTTGTTCAAATGATCTAAGCAAGAAATCTTCATTGCCTCTTAGACACGGGCCCATTCTAACATGTCTGCTGTGTGTAATTTGTGTGATTTTTATACTACTACGACATACGCAACAGGCTTCATTAAAAATATTGACAAATAATTGATAGGATTTACAGAGATAGAACTCAACTCGAATCCGAGTTTTTGGCCGAACGATTCTGGGGACGCTCAGATTCCACGAACCCGAGAAGCCGTAATGTCGATTGGGGGAGGAAGTCGATTTTCAGCGGAACTTTTAGAATCGATCAGTAAGACTTATCCTTCACACGAGCCTCAGAGATTTCCGGCTAGTCGAAATTCCTTTGCGGGTAACCTTAAAACGCGAGCATCGAATCGCAGCAAGTAAAATGTCTATTATCCCTATACGCGAGTATCGAATCGGCGTAGATAAAATGTCTATTATACCTTATAGATACGCGAAGTATCGGAGATCTTAGCAAGTAACATGTCGATATGAATAACTACTGATAAGCCAGCATCGAATCCACAATTAAATGTCTATTATACCTATACGCGGAGTTAGCGAATCCTCAGAGTAAATGTCTATTATATTCCTATAACGAGGTGAGCCATCGAATCCACAAGTAAAATGTCTATATACTAAGTACGCGAGTATCGAATCCACAGTAAAATGTCTATCTATATACCCCTATACAAGCGAGCGAAATCGAATCCACAAGTAAAATGTCTATTATACCTATACGCGAGATCGAATCCCAAGTAAAATGGGTTCTATTATACCTATACGCAGAGATCGGAAATCCACAGTAAAACTGTCTAGTTATACCTATACGCGATAACAGAATCCCAGTAAAAGTTATTATACCTATCAGCGGCGAGTATCGAATCCACAGTAAAGATGTCCTAATTATACCTATAAACAACAAGCATCGAATCCACAAGTAAATGTCTATTATCACCTATACGCGAGTATCGACTCCACAAGTAAATGTCTATTCAATAGGTTGTACCTATACGACGAGTATCGAATCCGTGAGTTAAAATGTCTATATACCTATACGCGAGCATCGGAATCCAACAAGTAAAATGTCTATTATACTCGTACCTGGAGTATCGAATCCACAAGTAAAATGTCTAGTTATACCTATACGTGAGTATGCGACCGCAAGTAAAATGTCTATTATACCTATACTGAGTATCGAATCCGCGGATAAATGTATTTTTATACCTATACGCGATCATCGGATCCAACAGTAAAATGTCTATTATACCTATACGTGAGTATCGAATCCGAGAATAAGATTTATTTCTACCTATACGCGAGCATCGGATCCACAAGTAAATGTCTATTTAACCTATACGCGAGGTAAATTCGAACCCGCAAGTGAAAGATGAAAAAAGGGGAAAAAAAGGGGGATAATATTAGTAGGGGGGCGCTATACGGGGAGTATCGAATCCGCGGTAAAATGTTATTATACCTATACGTGAGTATCGAATCCGCGAGTAAAATGTCTAGATACCTAAAAACGAGCTCGAATCAGCAAGTAAAATGTCTTTAACCGTACACGGACATCGTATACCACGAATAAAATTCTATTATACCTATACGCAAGTATCGAATCCGCAAGTAACAAATGTCTATTATACCTATACACGAGTATCGAATCCACGAGATAAAATGTCTATTATACCTTTACGGCGAGCATCAAATATCACGAGTCGTTCATGGGATAATTATCGAATGTTCGAGACGGCGAGAGCTCGAAAGCAGCGCGTGAGGTAAAATCGGTTTCGAAGTCCTGCTATTGGAATGTGTTCCCCAGACCATTTCCCAGGTCCCACAGACATTTACATTAAGTTTCCATTGATATTTTAAATTGTATTTCATTTGAACTTTGTGCGAACGTGACGCCCTTGACTTTAATGGGCCCGGTGTTAGTGTTCGAAACTTTCCTATAGTTCGAAAGTTCGAAAACGGACAAAAACTTTCGAAGGTTCGTCCATCTCTATTAATATCCCTCTTTACCGTCTGGGCTGCAGTTTGCTTCACTATCACTATATTAACGTATTCATGATCTTGTAATCATAGATACCCACGTTATCTGTGACCTTTCACACTGCTATTTGCTGCAATCTAGGTCTGGACTAAGGCTCACCCCACCAGGTATCTCAAACAAACATACATACACAGTAATCTCTCGAAGCTCATTCATGTAATAGTAAAGGTGACATGTTAGCCAAAAAGCCGTCTCGTTGTATTTTTTTTAGTATCGTATACCACAACCCATTGTTTTTAAAGGATTTCGAGATTTAGTCCTTTCTGCCAATACAATGGGAGGGGAGTGGGGTAAAATAGCACAGATGATTCCAATAAATGTCAAGCTTAGCACCATGCAAACCAGTTTTACTACAATATGTCCGCGGAACATTTAATTTTTTTTGGATGCTCTGGTCCTTCCAGCAAGAACGACCACGCTGGGCCAAAATCTGTGCGTTATATTGAGTAACATTCTAAGTTCGGTTTTTTAACATGACACAATCATGCACTGAACATGACATACTTTCATCCAGCCCATATAGGCTTAAAAAGGCCCATTCTGATCTGAGCAAATGTTCTGTACGGAGATAATACTTCACAAGATTCCCCTTGCATCGAGGCTTAGTCGCATGGGTAATTACACAGGATTTAATTAAGATTTGGTTAGTTGATCAATGCCAATTTTAGGTTACGAGATCCAAGTCTGATAATGATGTGAGGTTTAGTTTATGAAAACCACGTTACATGTTTGATATACTTGATATATTGGTTAGTGAAAACACCGTAATAAAAGTTCATCTTGTTGTGTGGTAGAGGGATTTATTCAGGGTTGTAAGATGTATTGTGTGATAAGATCCTTTGTGTGCTGTGTTTATCTTTCCATATACACATATATTACTTAAAATAATGACACGCTGCACTTTCATAAACAGTCCAGGAACCTTTAATTTGTGTCTTTATGTGGGGCCATTATTACTGGAGGATTATAAGGAGCAGGTCAAACAGGTGTCTTGTATCCCCACATATAACTATTGTACACTACTGTCAATACCATCGTGATACGCGCGCTGACATTATTTATTGTTTAGAGACTAGTACGTTTACTGCTAATGTAAAAACGTAATACTCGTGGAATATTATAACGTATATTTTAGTTAGCACTTACTTTTTAGACGGGATTGGGGATTACAAGAGGAAGGACTGAAGCCATCGCTGGATTTATAGACGATTATGTCTAGCTAAATATCTGTTTGGGTTCCGTTTCAACAGCGAATTCGGCAACATCTGCCAGAGTTTTGCGTATGGAAAAAACTTTAATTCATAAATTCGAACCCTCGACCTCTCATGTGTTTATATAGAATTCAGAAGAACCGTTTTAACGGTTTTCTTGCCTGTGGGGAGAGAGCTAAAGTTTGTGGCATAGGGGCTGACCACAAAACCAAAGTGTGTTCTGATTAAAGGGGAAGTTCAGGGAAAGAGAAAAGGGAAGCAGTGCAATACTAGACTTTTTAGGAAAAGAGCAGTATTTTTCCATCCCATGACCTTAATCTGCCCATTCAGCATTGTGTCGTGTTATAATAAATGTTTCCGAATACTGCACTTCCTGTTGCAGACCCTAGTAGAGACCGTTATGGTCTTGCCCTTGACCCAGCGCCCTAATAGAGACCGTTATGGTCTTGCCCTTGACCCAGTGCCGTTGGGTTGTGCATTGCTCAGTAGAGATCTGAGCAGGTTTGGACCCATCCACAGCCAATCAGTAGAATTACTGTTAGGAACATTCCAGGTAGTGGTGCATTCTGGAAGATGGACCTGAAATTGTCAGCTCATTAATGTCAACAGCAGAATAGCAAGGGTAATAATTCAACTGGATTTTTCAAAATGGAAGAGAATTATGAAATAACTAGGTAAATAATATATAAACTAGAATTTTAAAAATAATGATATTTTACACTGACGTTCCTTTTAAAAACAAATGCAGTAGGATAATGCCCTATGTCACAAGGATGTGGAGCGCTCCAATAAGGCTTCCACAATCCTTGTATTAGTATGTATTTATGTGGGAGGCTGGTCAAGCTCCATGTAGGTAATAGCACCCCAACACCCCCTTTAATGGAGGGTCCTATGCCTTTAAATATAAAGCACTGGATGGACGGCCTCTTCCCTCATTTTAAAAGCCAAAGGGTGGGGGGAAGTGAGAAAGCCTTTATAACGGTCCGATGTGTTAGAATAGAAATGCAAAAGCTTGCTAATGGAAATGTAAGGTAAAAGATGTGAAAAGGTTAGAAGTTAGGACCTCCAACTGGGGTGTACCTTGACGTGGTTGAAGGTTTTTCATTCCTGTGATCACGATTAATGTATACTAAAACCCCTTGTTTATAATGTATGCCAGTGTGAAGATAATATGATATTGTATGGGGCCCAGGAATGTGTAATAATTACTTTTCTATGTTTGTATATATGGCCCATATGCCTCAACCTCCTGTAGAATTGCTAGTCTTGGTGATTCTGAACAAATACTAAAGGTACCCTACATAAGTACTACCCCCTGACCATCCGCGCATTCAATCATATTTTCCGGAACCAGCCTTTTCCCGTTTGATGTTGGTAGGTGGGTGTGAACAGACCTGAGTTTTGATGCAGAATTTTTGACCATCAAAACCAAAATTCTGTGTTTAACTTTCGCACGATTTCTGTTCCCGTTTGTTTTTCAACTGCACCCCTTCACCAACAAAATTTATACGTGTGAAACCGTTAGTATTTTTACACAAAAATTAGGTTTGCGCTGATACGTCGTACATCCCTAATCGGAAGTTGGGTGAAATAGGACGTGGATGTGTTAGTATATGGTTCAAGGGCATATCTTAATAAAAGGACAAACACGCTATAATAATTCACTATAGTCACTATTATATTGTCATATAAATATTTTTACGTCTGTAGCGTGAGGAAAGAAATGCAGTTTTGATATCCAGGAATATCAGCTATGCAAGAGAGTACCGTTATTATATGCGTGCCATCAAAACACACTGTCCAACAGAAAAAGAATTAGGGATTAAACATTCAGTACCAGGGGTTCACCTTTTATTGTGGTGAATATTTTATCAATGAAACCCCAAGAATCAAATGAAGACATTTGCCCGAGCTATTCATTTTCAGCAACCATGGGATGTTGAGCCTATAATGAGCTATTTTAGTTTGGGTGGCATCTGATTTGCTGAGGGTTTATCATAGCAAAGACTCTTTCATCGTTCCAGCCTTATTAATGCAGGCACCTCTACAATCTTATAGGTAATTGTGAGAATACTCATCTGCATTTCTTTCTTCTTGATTTCTAGACATCACAGGAGATTTAGCATAAAGTTCTTATCGTTTAAAATGGTGCTAATTTTGCCCACCAATCGATGTTAGCTTTCAAATGTTAATAAGATCTGATTGGTTGGGGCAAGATTAGACCCATTTTAAAATATAGACGTTTTATTGAATATCCCAGAAGAAGTTTATTGAATAACCCTGCTGATTTTTAAAAATGTGGCTAATTTTGCCCCAACCAATCAGATTATTATTAACACCTGAAAGCTAACATCTGATTGGTTGGGGCAAAATTAGTACCATTTTTAACTATAGAACTTTTATGAATAACCCTGCAGGTTATTCCTTGCATGGATTAATCTAACATGGATTGATGGCAGCCAACAGCATATCTACAGCTAAATATCACTTTAAGATTTTAGGGTTATTCAGATAAACTCATTGGCCAAACTCAAGTTTTCTTTCTAATTTCTTATTTAAAGAACTTTTTAAGTGGCGACATAGCCTTAGACAGGCCTCCACACCATTTGATAAAACCTCATTTCATTTCAAAGCGTAAGAATGTCAGGTCCTGCCAGGCCGCTCTTAAACATGTTTGTAATAAAATTATGGTTTTAATCAAGGGATTGTGGATTAGGACCCATTCCCTGGATCATCCTTTCCAGGATTCCTTATTGTCCAAAGATTTCCAGGCTTTAAAAAGGAACCATAGATTTGTCTCCTGAACTATTTTTCGGATCCATCTCCCACCATCCATAGCGATGTTTGCATCTGTAGCGGTTAATGTTTTTTGCTTCAAATCCAAGTGTTTTTTTTTTTGCTCATAATCACGAACAGTGTCTACACACACGTGTGAATATCGATAAAAAAACATATATACTGTTCCCTAAATTATAATTCTAACCGTATTTTACTTTTTCTTTGCACCTATATTTGGTGAGATTACTGTGCCCTATCTCTCTTTTCACAATTGGATCTTGTAAGTTTTTGCATGCCATGTGTAGGTATTAAAGGATAACTATACTGTAAAATTAACTATTTAACAATGGAAAGTACCTGGGACAGGGAGGTCGGATTTGATTATTCCTACCTTCACAATATCGTTTCGTTGAGGAGCTACAGCACGTACAGTTTTCATTTGCAAGGTTAGTCCTGGACTATTCCTGTATTAAAGATATGCTGAGCCAGGAGGAAGACTGGCAGAATCAGTTTTCTTTGGGCTGGTGCTCCTCACAGAACATATATTGGGAGGTAGGATTAACCAGTCTTTATCCCTGTCCCACTACTTTTCATTTTATTGTTTTTTTAAATACTTTCCTGACTTCCGTAGAATAGACATTCCTCCTATCTCCACCTGCTAAAAGGTTTGCAAACTTTTTCAGGACATGAGGAATATCTATCTTCAGGTACATTGGGGAAAAAGTTTGTTGGGGTCCTACTTAGGGGTATGGACTGCCCTTTAAATAATAAATACGAAGAGGTGAAACTGTCAAGAGGAATTTTTACAGTTGCTCCATAACTATTAAGAACAGGTGGTACAAGTGTTAAAGGGTCACTATACTCACACACTATACTCACACACTATACTCACACACTATACTCACACACTATACTCACACACTATACTCACACACTATACTCACACTTCTACAAACTTTACATTTTCTGAAACTACAGTTTGTGGTAAAATGGTGGCACTCACATAATTGTGCTTGCTTTGTCATTAGTGAGTGCAGAAAGTGTGCTGGCAGGCAGACAAAGATCCTAGTAAGGTCAGGGATGGGACATATTATAATTAGGGATGTACTTTGGGTTCTAATAGAACCCAGTTTCGAATCGAATCTGGCGGTTTCGAAGTCCCGCGAAACTTTCGGAACTCCCGGATTTTTCGAAACTCGAATTTTCCGAGTTTTCGGTTTTATTATTATCGAAATCGAAAGTAATGATTATCAAAATCGAAAGTAGATGATTATCGAAATCGAAGTGATATGATTATTGAAATCGAAAGTAGATATTATTGAAATTGAAAGTAGATGATTTTCGGTAACCCTCGAATGTTTGTGCCGATTTCGCCAAACCCTCGAATGTACAAGCTGATTTCGGTAACCCTCGTATTTGTGATACCGGTAACCCTCGAAGTAATGTTCGATTTCGGTAACCCGCGAAAATAGCCTGCGAAAGCTCTAAAACAGCCCGATCGTGAGGAAAGATAGATTTTAAATGAGTTTTACTAATTTACGGGTTCCCAGACCATTCCCCAGGTCCCTTTGTCATTTACAGTACCGACTATTACTATTTCACCCTTCAAATTGATAGAAACTTTCAAATTTTTTTCTCCCATAGACTTCTATGGGTCCATTTTCGACGAAACTCATCAGTTTCGAACATCTCTAATTATAATTTCTGCTTCTGGAGTGACAGGTCTTTCCCTGTAAATCCTGTGATTTCAAATGATGATTTCTCAGAATCTACGGCTCAGATTCAAAATCCCAAAAATGTTTTGAACAGTGGGATCTTGTTGAAAATTCGATAAAAGATTCCTTTTAACTTCACCTCCTTAGCATGTATAGAACCAATATGAATATTTTTTACAATGCTCACAGTAAATGCCTTTGAAGATGGCAGTGATTAATTCCCATCATCCTGCTACTGCCCGTTTTCCCATCCCTAACGGCACACGCTCTAGGTGTTTCATATTCCCAGATCCTTTTTTTGCTTTCAATCCCTCATGGGCTAAATCTGTTTCATCTTGATTTATAGAACATGAGGTTTTAGATTATAAACACTAGACCATATCCAATCCAAAGCTAAATTTATACAGGCAGATGTAATTAAAAAATTATCGTTAAAAATTGGCTAATTTTGCCCCAACTAATCAGATGTTTATTTACCATTTGAAAGCTAACATCTGATTGGTCGGGGCAAAATTTGCACCATTTTTATCACATCATTATTACATCTCCTGATAGTACCTTAAATATCTTAATATCTTTATGCATTTACTAAACGCTGTGCTCAGTTTCTGGGGAATATGCCGAACATTAGTGATGGCCCATTTTCGCGTATCGAAACCCGGATCCCGGCGGATTTACCTACCTCGTTCGCGAACGGCAGATATCGCGGATTTTCCGGTTTTCCACCTTCCGAATCTTTTCCGAACCACGTTTTCAAAAATTTGAGAAATTACGAGATTTCTCGATTTCGAAAATACGGGAAAATACGTGAAATCCTCGTAAATTCTAGTTTTCGTGGATTTTACGCATTTTGGGACGGAGCAACCCACATGTTCGTATCCGTATTTCCGAAGAATCCTCGTATTTTTCGAAGAATCTTTCATTTAATTAGGGTTTAATGGGTCCGCAAGCGGATTTTCGAATTTTCGAATTTCCTTGAGCAACCGGATTTTGGCAAGTTCGGACATCTCTACTGAACACATGAACGGTCTTGCTCCTTTAAGTGCTGGGTAGCTATTACCCGTGTCTAGTACTATACATCTTATACACCTATACATGTTTATTGCCATTGTATAGAATTACATCTATGTTATTCCGCCAACCTCCCATTGTCCTAACCATTGTGCACTTAACGAACAGAGACTTCTGGGTAATTTCCATGTTTCGTGCACTTGTATATTTCTCTCCCTGTATTTAATGAGATGCCGTGCAGCTAATCAGACTGTTGGCTGCTGTGCCCTTCTTGACGCTTGCCTGACAGACTTGCATAATCATCTCAGCTCGCTTGGAAAGCTGGAACAATGATGTACTGTAAGATGAGATAAAATTGTCCTTTTTTTCGATGGAATTTTAATTACAATGGGGCTGTTTACATTGGGAAAGCAGAAATGAAATAAATATAAATGTGTTTGATTGAATTCATGTACCTCTGATGGTCAGACTTGGTTATACGCTACTAGGTAGGTATTGACGTTCTATCATTGTAACCATATTATATCAGGAATTAGCACTCATCTGTGCCCCCATTCCTCAACCTTCTGCCATGGACCAATTGCAGAATAATCATGCCACTGATGTTGTCGGGTAACGTCTGCTAATTGGACTAGTGTGTAGCCTGCTTTATACTGATAAACTGGATGGAAGAATTCTGAAACTCTTGAACTCCATTAGTAAAAGTGATGTATATTTTTTTTCATATACTATAAATGAGATTCGTCTGACTGTCGGAATCCTAGAGAATGATTACCCAGGAACGATGTGAAGTTGGTACTTTGGAAACATGTCTATCTGTGGTTTTCCCGATACCAACACGTTGAACCTCAGACCAGTTACTCCTGGTCGTCCAACATTACATAGCCGTGAGAAGTAATCTTTAGTGTTTTTAATAAAACATCCTCAATGAGATCAAATAAATGGATTACAGAGAAAAGTGTTTCCCCAGCCAATCCACTGAGTTTTATAAACTGCCAAAGCATACCACTGGTTTAAACTGTTTCCTATTCGGTTAGAGCACGAAACTTAAAATAAAGTGCCGCCAATGCTCTCCGTATTATCGTACTCATAGACTTGTGTTCGTATAAATAGAAAATCTCAGTTAATGTACCTGGACTTATTGGTGGGAACTAGAGAAATTACTGTGGTGTCAACCAAGAATGTTTCCTAGTGTAAAATGGAAGCTGTTACCAAATATTGTATCTCTCAGTGTGGTGCCTAGTAGGTTTAGTCTTGAAAAAAACTATTTTTACTCGTGCTATTTATAGGGGTTCACTATGGTTGTGTGATCCATGAAGGATGAGAACCTGAACTCATTAAATGGAAAGAACTTTGATTGACAGCCTGCAATCACTAGTTTTTGTTTCCATGTAACAAAGTGCTGTATGGCAATAATCTATGTGATAATGTCGTTGTCTACTCATGCTGTAAATGGGATTTTGTCATTTGCCAATTGCCTTCAACCTGACTTGGAATGTTTTAGAATGATCTGTATGATGTTCTTCAAAAAGCTACGGTGAAATGCTGGTTTGAGGTTTAATGAGGATTTTCTTGGGGAGATTCGGCACTTGTTTACTCCATAAATCGAACTAATACCTGCAACTCATTCAAACTGACTTCTAATGTTATTTCCCAAAACAACCCTTTAGATAATGGGCAAATTTGGAACTATAAGGATCAGGCAGCTGGAGTACGTAGCAATTACCGTCTGTATCAACGTTTCCTATCATATGACCATGTAAGATACAACGGCTCATATAATCTGCTTATTACAGGGAGCTGAATGGATTAAGACAAAGCACTACACACGTGAATCCCTAGTATAAACTAGACCACATTCGGGCTTTTGGCCAAATATAGTTGTGGTTGTGTAAGTAGAAACATGACCGTAGAAATTACATTCTTTATAATGCATGCTTCATTCATTTTAAAATGGAAACAATACGTGATTATTCTTATAATGGTCTTTGTATTTGTATGCTAAGTGATGCACACATCTATGAAAACCACCATTGGTCCACTTGTGTGTGGGATCCCATTGGCAGTTGAGTAAGGACAGACGCTACTAACTGATAAGATTCTCTGCTCCACTGACACCAGTGAGTGTATGGTGGGGTATTCTGTAACAAAAACCTGACTCCTTGTACACTCTCTGCCCAGAAGAGCTTGTAATCTAATCATTTTTTTATTATTGTTGAGAAAACCCAAGTGCACGAGAAAGCCCGAAGAGAACATACTAATTATTACTGACGTATCCGAGGGTGAGGTTGAACCCAAGACTTCAGTGCTGCTAGAATTAACCACTGAGCCACTGTACTGCCTATGTTCAGGGTTGTAGCTACCGGGGAACAGGCATAAAAATGCAAGGGGCCCAGGAGACAAGGGGCCCCATCTTATTATTTTTTCCTATGACAGAATATAGACTCTTCACAGAACACCACTGTGTTCTGTGAAGAGTCTTGGCCCCATCGGGGCCCATCATAGTTTTGCAGGGAGCCCAGTGATTCCTAGTTACGCCACTAACCCATGTTCATTAAAATAATATCAGGAAGGTCTGACTTTCAATATGTCCACCCAACTTGAGTGGGAGAGGACTTTATTTGGTGTTTGGAACATTTCAGTGGAAAATATAAGTATTGTTATAATACTTAGTTTTATTACACATACCAAGTAATTTTACATATTCACTTCCATTTTGAAAAAACAAAATATTTCACCCCTTTGCTATGCTTGGCTTTTGTAATTAGTGAGCTGCCATTTTAGGTTTCTATAATGTCCTTATTCCCAGGATGCACCACTTATGTCCCTAACAATTTCTACTGATTGGCTTTGGTGGGTCAAATATGCTCAGACCTCTACTGAGCAACTGAACCAACCCAGGGACTTTTTTTTTCTCTTAAAGGCATATGTATTTGCACAAAATATTTCGGAATTAAAACGGAAGACCCTCTTCTACTTAGCAATTTACCAAAGTTACTTTTAAAGGTCCCAAAAATGATGAACCCAGGGTCCATTTACCGCATTATTTGCATTATCCTCTTGAGGTTAACTCAAAACCTCCTACAACTTGCCAGAGCGACCACTAATCCTAACACCAGTACAGGAAGCCAAACTATAAAATTGTAGCCTTGTCCTTTCTTAATCATGATCCATCTCTAGATTTGTTTTTAGCATTAACTTATCCCTTAATACCAAACATTTTAGATTTTCTTTCAGCCTTGCAGCAATGACTTGTCCTTTGTATTAAGTAACTGTGCCCTGAGCATCCATCATCTGCACCTATAATTTGGCAACTTAACTTGGAGTCAATCCCAAGAATTGGACTCTTTGTAAACAATTTCAAATGATTTGGTTAGAGATTCCTCAACACTACACAATATATTAACCTGGCGTTGTCCCTTCATCTGCGAGCAGGCTGGAAGAGGATCTAATTTATGACAATGGTGTGTCCCCCAACATCTGTCTCCTGACATCTACAAGCGCTCTGTTGTATGTGGAAATTGGCCATGAGTCAGCCAGGGAGAGATTGCATACAAGATCAGGAACAATGCTACGGGACTGGTTTTTATTGCTATTTTACACTAAACTAAAGGCTACTAATATAGAATTGTTTCAGGCAAAATAAGACAAGTTTCCAGCACTGATGGCGATAAAGCAAATGTCTTGGGATAGCGTAGAGTATAGTAGCAAGAATAGTATGGGGCAATTGCACTTTGGTTACTGAGGAAACAACTAATAAGGTTAAAGGGTTTCTCCATCCTAAAAAATTACATTCTGTAGTGTAGGGCACCCTAGCCCACCCCCACCGCCATGTTTGAACTCTGCTTACAGTGCTCTTATCCAGACTCTCTGCTTAAAGGAATAGTTCACACAAAAAATGAACTATTCCTTTAAAATAGTGATTGATGGCCAGGAGCTAAAGGACAATTGCTTACCTCCATTCTTCATCACTTGACCAGGATCCAGGTTTGAAGTTTGATCCACCGCGGCTCAGTTGACAAGTCCCGACCACTTCCTGGTTTAGTTTACTATAGCGCACATTGTCACACATGCGTGCTATAGTGAAACTTACCCAGGAAGCGGTCGGGACTTGTCAATATACTTACCTACGATGCTGGATCCTGGTCAAGTGACTGAAAATGGAAGGTAGAAAATAGTCCTTTACCTCCCGGTCTTCAATCACTGCTTTAAAGGAATAGTTCACTTTTTGTGTGAACTATTCCTTTAGAAGACTAAGCTTCTTACAAACATTAAAAGCCCATGGTCGTGCTTTAGCGATCCCTACCCAAGGGCTCAAACATCAAGGCAGCAAGTGATCCACCTGCCCTTCCTTTACATCCATAGTTTTCACACATTGGAATAGGAAAGGATAATATTGGTCACTTTAGGCAAGAGTCATAACATTACTAAACTTGCCCTCCCTTTCCTATTCCACCTACCTGCCAGCTAGAATCTAGGAGTCTACGTGGAATAAACCTGCAGGTCTGAGAATTGACCCAGACAATCTTGCACAATGTGTGGTTTCAAACTAAACAGCACCAATGAGCAACCTGACATCCTGAGATCCTATAGAGAATCCAGATTAAAATGCTAGGTTCATACTTACCACAGCAAGTCCCAGATTTACAGTTGCTATGGAGTTAGGACTTGGGAGCACAGGATACTGTCATCAGCTTTATAGGTTAAGGTGAGGTGGGTTAAAGAGCTAAAGCTCCCCACGGAGTATAAAATGAAATAGAGCCTTCTTATACAGAAGGTACCTCACAGCCTTGTGTTATTTATACAGCATTGCCCTAATAATGTAACACAAAACACTACAGGGAGATTCAATAAAAGTTCTTATTGTCTAAAATGGTGCTAATTTTGCCCCAACACCATCAATCTTATTTAACATTTGAAAGCTAACACTAATTGGGTGGGGCAAAATTAGCACCATTTTAATCCATAAGAACTGTTATTGAATAACCCTGATATTCTCCCTCCCAGCTACATGCAAAGTATCATCCTTTATATCCTCATTCCTTCAACATCACTTCCTGTGTAGCATACAGAAAGTTTTTTTCTGATTGGCTAAGACTGTCACATGTTTTACAAACAGCATATCATTGGATGTTATACTGACATTACCACTTCCTTTCAGTATTCACATAAAGACCCCATAGCAGTCACAGGGGTGTGTTTAAGTTCCCATTTTGATTATCCCATATTAAAATAGGAATCTCAGCTCTGTAAGTAAGTTTATATATTTTGTACAAGTTGTATATTTTGTCTTGTACCTAATATAAGTCAGTGCTATACTTTATATACTGTTATTGATGGTCATAAAAATGGCAACATGAGATAGTACACACATACATATACACATTTGCTATATGTAATATCCTATACCCCCAACTTCATTAGTAGCTCCTAAAAACTCAATGTAATATCCTATGAAGAGATAAATAGATTATATAATATAAAGGATATATATATATTTGTTATAGGAAAGAAATAAAATGGCTTCTTTTCTTAATGTGGCTTAAGTTTGTTAATGTAACAATAGGATTTAGAATTGGTTTTGGAACAAAATGTGATTAAAACAAAAATAATAAAATGTGTCAAGGAAGTTCTGTTTCAGTTTAAGACTAATTCTTGTTTTTTATTTTAATGAAAACAAACAACATTGAATTGTTTATAAAAGTGTGGTTAATATTAATTGGATGCAGAACACTCGTTTTATTACGATAATTGTGCAGCTCTTATTAAAGTCGCCGTTCTTTACTGACCCAAGCTGCTAAGCGTGTTATGTGTAGTCCACTTTTCCACTGAGCTTAATTCACAATCTGAATTCAAACCACAAATCACTCGGTTAGTGATTTACTTTTAAAAAAAAAAGAAAGATTCCAAACACTAATTCGTCAATTTATCCTCAATTTATTAAAGCAACTACGCTGAAAAAAAATACTTTTCCGTATCTTAATCTATAAATAAATACAAGTAAGTTGCACTTTACTGACCCAAGCTGCTAAGCGTGTTATATGTAAGTCACATTCCACTGAGCTTAATTCACAGATCTAATTCAAACCACAATCACTCGGTTAGGATTTTACTTTAAAAAAAAAAAGAAAGAAAATTCCAAACACTAATTCTTCAATTTATCCTCAATTAATTAAAGGGCAACACGCTGGAAAAAAATACTTTTCCGTTCTTAATCTATAAATAAATACAAGTAAGTAGCACTTTACTGACCCAAGCTGCTAAGCGTGTTATATGTAAGTCACATTTTCCACTGAGCTTAATTCACAGATCTGAATTCAAACCACAATCACTCGGTTGGATTTTACTTTAAAAAAAAATGAAAGAAAATTCCAAACACTAATTCGTCAATTATCCTCAATTTATTAAGGCAACTACCTGGAAAAAATACTTTTCCGTATCTTAATCTATAATAAATACAAGTAAGTGCACTTACTTTAAGGTGTGTGTGTGTTGCTGCATGACTTCATCCAGTACTGTTTTTCTCAGGGTCATTTCAGGCAACATTATTGTGTTTATGCCTTAAAAACAGATGTTATGGTTATGGATTATCGATGTCATTAGAGTGTAAGTTTTAGGGGAACTATAACAAGGATTTAAGAAGCTTTATGAAGTAGAGACATTGATGTGTCAGTATCAGAGCATGTGTTTTTTTCTGGTCTAAGGCTGCAGTGTTGATGAAGAACAAGCTTAGGTTATTGAGTCACCGTCTGCAAAGTTCCTAGCATATACAGATCTGGGTATGAGGTGGAATGGGGTGAGAAAGAAACAGTTTTTTATAAAGACCCCCTGGGCAGCACCTTGGACCCTGGAAACATTGTACACTCTAAAGTGTATGTAAGATACAACAAGATCCCACTACTTCAAAACCTTTTTCGGATAATAATCTGAGCTGTAGATTCTGAGAAATCATCATTTGGAACACAGCATTTACAGGGAAAGAGACCTGTCACTCCAGAAGCAGAAATATAATATGTGACCCATCCCTGACCTGTTACAGCAGCTGCCTAGAGGGGAGGGAGATGTTTAAGCAGAGCAGTGTCCATGGTGAGTCTATGCAGAACTTGTAAGTGTCGCAGACACTACAAGAAGGCAGTGAGTAAGGGAGGTGGGGGCAATTAGGAGAACTCACTAACATTAATAATTTAATGACAAAGCAAGCACAGATAAATATGTGAGTACTATTATTATTCTACTTCTCTCAAATTTTACTTTCAGATAATGTAAAGTTGTTTAGTGAGTATAGTGACCCTTTAAGGCCAACGACTGGGGGAACAATTAAAAGTTTGGTTGACCCTGTTCGCTCCTGTACAAAACGCATCAAGTTGGTTCAAACTTCACCTAAACATTTTCAGGAATATCCCCCCAGTAGAGAACCAAACAACATGGTTTTTATTTCACACAAACATTATGGGGTACGAAATGTTTCTATTCTGTGAATTTGCAGAAACCAATCAGATGTTTCATTTTTACTGGGTTACGGCAGTTAAAAAACATTTGATTGGTTGTTGCAGATTTACAGCATGGGATATCCAAATCGAAAGCCAATATAATGGTTTTATTTGTTCTGTAAAGATAGCCTTTAAATGCTGTGAAACCTTTTTTAAGGTTTCATCACTGGGCCCCCCTGCAAACTATGATGGGGCCCCTATACGTGCTTCATCCACAGTGATTTTCTGGAGGAGGCTATATCTTCATAGAAAAATAAGAAGTGGGCCCCCCTGCTCAAAAGTCCGTTTTACTACAGATTAGTGATGGCCCAGTTCTCGGATCCGAACTCAAATCCGCGGCGGATTTATCTCGTTCGCGAACAGCAGGATATCGCGGATTTTCCTGGTTTTCCGCCTTCCGAACTTTCCGAACCGCGTTTCGAAAATTTTCGAATAACGAGGATTTAACGTATTTTCAAAAATGCGGGAAATACGTATTTTCGAAAATTTTCGAAATTACGAGGATTTCTTGTATTTTCAAGGATTTTTTCATTTTAATGGGTTTTAATGGGTCCGCTTGCGGATTTTCGAATTTTCGATTTTTCTAAAATTCGCGGATACTCGAGCGGACCGATTTTGCAAGGTTCGGACATCTCTACTACAGATGACTGGCAATGGCTAATTGGTGCTGTTCCATTATAAACCAGTAGGGGAGCGTGTATATAGGTCAGATTTTGAATGGGTTGCGGGGCAGATATGCGGATCAAGTGAAGATAGAGAATCTGCAGTTGTAGTTATTCTACTACTGAAGCATCTGAGTTTGGACGTCCCTGACAAAACGAAGATGTGAATTATAACGTTGCTGCTGGAAAGTCAGATCCATTTTCTTTATACATGTGCCAGGAAGTAACAATATCACTTAATATACACAAAACCTGAATGTGGAGAGACAAGAATGACTTACCTTTGTAAGAATGTTGATTTTTAGTGTTTTTTCTGGAAAATGAAGTCTGCTTGGAAAGATTGCACCTTTTACACGTCCTGCTCAATGTCACTGTCCGGCTTTATTTACTTTCCTGAATACTTTTATTTAATGGCACGTGCGGCTCTGACATTTAAAAGACAGTCTCTTTTAAAGACTTTCCAGGATTCATTCATTTGTCAGGAGACCTTGTAAAGAGTTGTTACTGCCCCCTAGTGTCCACTTAATATATCTTTTTTTTGAATCGGAATGTTGTAGAATTCTTATACTGGTATTTTATTATTGATATTTAAATGAATTTCCACCCCAGCAGTAAAATCTATAATAGTGGAGGAATAGAATTTCCCATATATTACACAGGGCATGCAAGGGGAATAAAACCTGTGCAGGGAGATGTTTAAAAGTTCTTATCGTTAAAAATGGTGCTAATTTTGCCCCAACCAATCAGATGTCATTTACCATTTGAAAGCTAACATCTGATTGGTCGGGGCAAAATTAGCACCATTTTAACAATAAAAGTTTTATTACATTTTCCTTTGGTGTGTTTTGGTGCAACTGTAATATGAGTGTGTCTAGTTCAGTAATAAAAATACAAGCCAAAGTATTTATCTCCAAGAATTATATCTATAAAGACTGTACTATACCAACATATGTGCAACTGTAGCATACATTTTGGGCAAATCTCCCAGAAAAGAGTTACTGCAATATAGCTGATTGCAATCAAGAGAAATCTGAGCCTATTATGTCTGACACAGCTGAACGCAATCAAAACTGATAATCGTGCTGATAATGTGTGTGACACAACTGAATGCATAAAAAAATTACCAGCACTTATTAAGATTGTAACAGCTGAATTCAATCAAGATGGGGGTAATCAGTGCTGATTAGGACTATCACAGCTGAATGCAATCAAGAGACAGGTAATCAGCTTTGATTATGGTTTTGACACAGCTGAGTTCAATCAGAGACAGGTAATCAGTGCTGATTAGGTCTGTGACACAGCTGATTCAATCAAGAGACAGTATATCAGAGCTGATTAGAACTGTGACACAGCTGAATGCAATCAAGATACAGGTAATCAGAGCTGATTAGGTCTGTGACACAGCTGAATGCAATCAAGAGACAGGTAATCAGCACTGATTAGGACTATCACAGCTGAATGCAATCAAGAGACAGGAATCAGAGCTGATTGAACGTGACACAGCTGAATTCATCAAGAGACAGGTATCAGCACTGATTAGAGCTACATAGCTGATTCAATCAAGAGACAGGTAATCAGAGCTGATTAGAACTGTGACACAGCTGAATTCAATCAAGATACAGGTAATCAGAGCTGATTAGGACTGTGACACAGCTGAATTCAATCAAGATATAGGTAATCAGAGCTGATTAGAACTGTGACACAGCTGAATGCAATCAAGAGACAGGTAATCAGCACTGATTACGACTATTACAGCTGAATGCAATCAAGAGACAGGTAATCAGCTTTGATTATGATTGTGACACAGCTGAGTTCAATCAAGAGACAGGTAATCAGCACTGATTAGGACTATCACAGGTGAATTTAATCAAGAGACAGGTAATCAGAGCTGATCAGGACTATCACAGCTGAATTCAATCAAGAGACAGGTAATCAGAGCTGATTAGAACTGTGACACAGCTGAATTCAATCAGATACAGGTAATCAGAGCTGATTAGGACTATCACAGCGGAATTCAATCAAGACGGGTAATCAAGCTGATTAGGACTGTGGCACAGCTGAATTCAATCAAGATACAGGTATCAGAGATGATTAGGACTGTGACACAGCTGAATTCAATCAGATACAGGTAATCAGAGCTGATTAGAACTGTGACACAGCTGAATGCAATCAAGAGACAGGTAATCAGCACTGATTAGGACTATCACAGGTGAATTCAATCAAGAGACGGTAATCAGAGCTGATTGAGACTATCACAGCTGAATTCAATCAAGAGACAGGTAACCAGAGCTGATTAGGACTGTGGCACAGCTGAATTCAATCAAGATACAGGTAATCAGAGATGATTAGACTGTGACACAGCTGAATTCAATCAAGATCCAGGTAATCAAGATGATTAGGACTGTGACACAGCTGAATTCAATCAAGATACAGGTAATCAGAGCTGATTAGGACTATCACATCACAGCGGAATTCAATCAAGAGACAGGTAATCAGGCTGATTAGGACTGTGGCACAGCTGAATTCAATCAAGATACAGGTAATCAGAGATGATTAGGACTGTGACACCAGCTGAATTCAATCAGATACAGGTAATCAAGCTGATTGAACTGTGACACCAGACTGAATGCAATCAAGAGACAGGTATCAGCACTGATTAGGACTATCACAGGTGAATTCAATCAAGAGACAGGTAATCAGAGCTGATTAGGACTATCACAGCTGATTCAATCAAGAGACAGGAACCAGAGCTGATTAGGACTGTGGCACAGCTGAATTCAATCAAGATACAGGTAATCAGAGATGATTAGGACTGTGACACAGCTGAATTCAATCAGATACAGGTAATCAGAGCGTGATTAAACTGTGACACAGCTGAATGCAATCAAGAGACAGTAATCAGCACTGATTAGGACTATCACAGGTGAATTCACAAGAGACAGGTAATCAGAGCTGATTAGGACTATCACAGCTGAATTCAATCAAGAGACAGGTAATCAGAGCTGATTAGAACTGTGACACAGCTGAATTCAATCAAGAGACAGGTAATCAGAGCTGATTAGAACTGTGACCAGCTGAATTCAATCAAGAGCACGGTAATCAGAGCTGATTAGAACTGTGACCCAACTGAATGCAGGCAGCACCATCCTATATTTCAGGTGACTGACCGACATTTCAGAGTATCGGCCGATCAGGCCAAAATATCGGATGTTTTTTCGGATCGCCCATTCCGCTGATTCAGATGCCGGCTGATATGGTTATGTTGTTTATCAGCCATAGTGTCTGCTGAAATTTCTGATTTGCAGTAAATACTAGAACTAAAATACATGGATGAAAACTTCTACATCCAGTGCCATAAACTGGGAATCACTGGGCCCAGCCAAACTATAATGGGGACATTCTGCATCTACATTCATTTTCAGGGAGATGTAACTGTTAAGACTGTAAGAATGGGGATGGGGGGGGGCCTCTCCCCTCTAGTTCTGCCCCTGGGAGGAAAACTCGTGTTTTTAGCATGAAGTTCTCCTTAAACAATGAATTAAAAAACTCTGCCTGAATTCACTTTTACTCGTTGAGCTTCAGGAGGCTTTTGTGGCCCTTAATGGCCCCCCCCCCATCTTCTTACAGTTACAGCTCCCCTGAAAATGAATGTAGATGCAGAATGTCCCCATTATAGTTTGGCTGGGCCCAGTGATTCCCAGTTTATGGCACTGGATGTAAAAAGTTTTCATCCATGTATTTTAGTTCTAGTTATTTACTGCAATATCAGAAATTTCAGCAGACACTATGGCTGATAAACAACATAACCATATCAGCCGGCATCTGAATCAGCGGAATGGGCGATCCGAAAAAACATCCGATATTTTGGCCTGATCGGCCGATACTCTGAAATGTCGGTCAGTCAACCTGAAATATAGGATGGTGCTGCCTGCATTCAGTTGTGTCACAGTTCTAATCAGCTCTGATTACCTGTCTCTTGATTGAATGTGGGACCCCTGGAGCTGGTGTCTGGTATTACAACTCCTGTAGGTGCTACCCCTGGAGCTGGTGTCCGGTACTACAACTCCTGTAGGTGGGACCCCTGGAGCTGGTGTCTGGTATTACAGTGGCGACCCGCTAAACCCCTGGATCTGGTTTGGTTCCGGAGGTACTTACAACTCCTGTAGGTGCGACCCCTGTAGCTGGGTTTGTCTGGTATTACAACTCTGTAGGTGCGACCCTGGAGCTGGTGTCTGGTATTACAATCCTGTAGGTGGGACCCCGGAGCTGGTGTGTCCGGTACTTACAACTCCTGTAGGTGGGACCCCTGAGAGCTCTGGTGTCCGGTACTACAACTCCTGTAGGTGCGACCCCTGGAGCTGGTGTCTGGTATTACAACTCCTGTAGGTGGACCCTGGAGCTGGTGTCCGGTACTACAACTCCTGTAGGTGGGACCCCTGGAGCTGGTGTCTGGTATTACACCTCCTGTAGGTGCGACCCCTGGAGCTGGTGTTGGTATTACAACTCCTGTAGGGGGACCCCGGAGCTGGTGTCCGGTACTACAACTCCTGTAGGTGCGACCCCTGGAGCTGGTGTCTGGTATTACAACTCTGGAGGGCGACCCCTGGAGCTGGGTGTCCGGTATTACAACTCCTGTAGGTGGGACCCCTGGAGTGGGCCGGTTATTACAACCTTTGTAGGTGGACCCCTGGAGCTGGTGTCCGTATTACAACTCCTGTAGGTGGGACCCCTGGAGTGGTGTCTGGTATACAACTCTGTAGGTGGACCCTGGAGTGTCTGGTGTCTGGTATTACAACTCCTGTAGGTGGGACCCCTGGAGCTGGTGTCGGTACTACAACTCCTGTAGGTGCGACCCCTGGAGCTGGTGTCTGGTATTAAAACTCCTGTAGGTGGGGACCCTGGGAGTGGTGTCGGTATTACAACCTGTGGGTGCGACCCCTGGAGCTGGGGTCCGCTACAAACTCCTGTAGGTGCGACTAGAGTGGTGTCTGGTATTACAAACTCCTGTAGGTGCGACCCCTGGAGTGGTGGTCCGGACTACAACTCCTGTAGGTGGACCCCTGGAGCTGGTGTCGGTACTACAAAACCTGTAGGTGGGACCCTGGAGTGGTGTCTATACAACTCCTGTAGGTGCGGACCCCTGGAGTGGGTTGTCTGGTATTACAAATCCTGGAGGTGCGACCCCTGGAGCTGGTGTCTGGTATTACAACTCCTGTAGGTGACGACAACCCTGGAGCTGGTGTCTGGATTACAACTCCTGTAGGTGCGACCCCTGGAGCTGGGTCTGGTGGTATACAACTCCTGTAGGTGCTACCCCTGGAGCTGGTGTCTGGATTACAACTCTGTAGGTGCGACCCTGGAGCTGGTGTCTGGTATTACAACTCCTGTAGGTGGGAACTGGAGCTGGTGTATGGTATTACAACTCGTAGGTGCGACCCCTAGAGCTGGTGTCTGGTATTACAACTCCTGTAGGTGCGGGACCCTGGAGCTGGTGTCCGTACTACAACTCCTGTAGGTGCGACCCCTGGAGCTGGTGTCCGGTACTACCAACTCCTGTAGGTGGGACCCCTGGAGCTGGTGTTGGTATTACAACTCCTGTAGGTGCGACCCTGGAGCTGGTGTCCTGGTATTACAAACTCCTGTAGGTGCGGACCCCTGGAGCTGGCGCCTGTATTACAAATCCGTAGGTGCGACCCCTGGAGCTAGCGTCTGTTGGTACTAACAAACTCCTGTAGGTTGCGACCCTGGAGCGGTGGTCCGTACTACAACTCCTGTAGGTGGGACCCCTGGAGCTGGTGTCTGGTATTACAACTCCTGTAGGTGCGACCCCTGGAGCTGGTGTCCGGTACTACAACTCCTGTAGGTGGGACCCCTGGAGCTGGTGTCTGGTATTACAACTCCTGTAGGTGGGACCCCTGGAGCTGGTGTCTGGTATTACAACTCCTGTAGGTGGGACCCCTGGAGCTGGGTCTGGTTATTACAACTCCGCTGTAGTGGGACCCCTGGAGCTGGTGTCTGGTATTACAACTCCTGTAGGTGCGACCCCTGGAGCTGCTCCATTGACATCTGAATTCTGAATATAGGATCACTGTATCCATCAGATCATAACACAATGAATGGTCTTTTAATTTTTATACTAGTGACAGAAATTAACAGGAGACCCTGACATTGTCCCCATGATTCATCTACAGGGATTCTCTAGGTTTAACACTACAATAAAGCTTCCCTCTTAGACAACCGCTCGCTCACCCGCTCTCTCTCTTTAACACCCAGCCGATCGCCCGCTCTCTTCCTTTAAGACTCAGCTGCTCGCCCGCTCTCTCCCTTTAACACCCAGCCCATCGCCCGCTCTCATTGTTTTAGACTCGGCCACTTGCCCGCTCTTTTCCTTTAAGACTCAGCTGATCACCCACTTTCAGCCTTAGCCTGGCTGATTTTTCGCCCAAACATTAAAAATTCTAAGGTGTTTGGTCTGTTGCGGCTGACCGATGGCTGCCGCCTGTTCACCCAAATCAGACAAATGGGCGATCGGACATGTCAGTAAATCACAGCCAATCGTGCGGACTCCTATGGTTCGTGCGATCAGTCGGGGCATAGTTATGGCGAACGGTTGGGGTGAAAAATTCGGCCATGATGTAACTCTTTAACTATAACAACTGCTCCTCTTATCTGTATCTTGGCACCTACCGATCTTAATCGGCAGGAGATGTCACTTACGCCTGTGATCATACAATTACAATTGCGGACGTAATATAAGATTGGGATTGTACAATTACGATTGCAATAGTAAGACCAAATCTACATATTTCTATGTTCATTTCATTGGGGATCCGTCTGTACTGGGGTTTTGGCCTTTGCTAGTGTCAGTGGCGACAGCTAGCCAAAAGCAATGGAAAATAAGAATAATATACAATAAAAGGTGCCAACATGTTCCGTAAACATTGCATTTACAGCTAGCTGGAAGATGTCCTGTTTGTGATGAAAGGGATACTGTATCTGTGCGGAATGTCTGTATCTGATTTGTGTAACTAGCAAATTCAACAGCTTAAGATTTCCTATGTAGATCGAAACCTCCTCGTCTGCCATTCGAACTTGTGTCCCGTGTCTCAAAATCATCCAAACTGAACACGTTTCAGCTAAAGTCTGGTTGATGGGAGCGGAATGTCAATAATGTGGTGTTATTCCTATTGGCTTAGAAAACGCCGGTTGAATGCTTTCTGGGCCGCCTGCAACTCTTTAAGTATACACAGAAATATTAAATGTGATCGGTACAATGTGATGTGTGAGAAAAAGAGGAACATGATGTATCTTCTATCAGGAAGCGAAGTACAAAGTGTTTAGGAACAGAGCATCTTGTTTTTCATTCCAGACGTATTTCACATTTGGACCTTTCATCTCTATTGACTTCCAGGGCTACATTGTGTTAGAACGAGACTTCCTTGATCTGTTGTAGAGTAGGGTATACGGGGGAAGGACAAACACGTGTAAATCAGTTTATTACCGGTAAGACTTATGTTTGGTTTCTTGAAAACAAAGTCAAATTCTTGAAAATCTTCTCATCCCCGACCATAATTATTTATTGTTCTTTATATAAACAAGTTTGAATGGAGAAAATCCCCAAATTTCTAGATTTTCCTTCTTCAGTCGTCCTACCAATGTGTGTCCTGGACACTTACATATAGTGAATTTTCTGGCCTGTTCACTACTTTACCAGACCTGTCAAGTACCCACCTGTCAAGTACCCACCTTAGGGGGGTCCCGCAGCTCGTACCCGGACCCCCCCTCCCCGGCCCTATCTGGGCCTTTGCGGCTCTTACAAGTGCCCTTGTGGCCCTGAGAAGGGCCTTTGGGGCTTAAGGGTTCCCGTAGCTCGAGCCGGGACCCCCCTCCCCAGCCCTTGCTGGCACAGCCGGCCTCAGCTGAGCTGATGTTGCTAGCCGCTTCTTTCTTCTGCTATCTACTGTGATGACTTCTGATCTCCACGGAGGATTGCACCTCTTTATATAGGTTTGCAGAAAACCCTAATCCGTTTCTGATTGGTCAATTTTTTAATGCTTGGTTTACATGGTTTACATTAACCAATCAGATTTTCCCAAATATGGTTGTACTATAAACCCTTAAGCTCCAAAGGACCTTCTCAGGGCCGCAAGGGCACTTGTAAGTGCCGCAAGGGCTCTGATAGGGCCGGGGAAGAGGGGTCCCGGTTCGAGCTGCGGGACCACTTAAGCCCCAAAGGGCTCTTGTCAGAGTCGCAAAGGCCCTGATAGGGGAGGGGGCGGTACGAGCTGCGGGATCCCCCTAAGCCCCAAGAGGCACTTTTCAGTGCCCCCGCTGGAGGGTCCCTCCACCCCCCTGTGGGCCCTTCCCCTCCCTGCGAATGTACAGGGCAAAGGGCTGGGAGGAGCTGCTGGGAAGGGGGCGGTGGCGGGTGGTCGCTGCCGCGGAGGGGTGAAGGCGGGGTGGGCTTACATCCATGCCCTCACCACGGGAGGGCGGGGTTGGCATACACCCCGCCCACCCCCCTCCCTGTTGCGGCGGATGTGACCACCTGCATCCCCTTCCCAGCAGCCCCTGAAGGGATAGCATTGCGCTAATTACAGTATCGCCGCGAAGAGAGCTCAAATCACTGCCGCACATCGCCGTGGCCATACTTTTCGTGATGCCGCTCGCCAATTTTTAGGTAATTTTAGGGCGTTATTTTCGGCCCTTTATAAATATGCCCCTAGGTATGTATAATATAAACTATCAGGGTTATTCATTAAAAGGTCTTATCGTTAAAAATGGTGCTAATTTTGCCCCAACCAATCAGATGCTAGCTTTCAAATGTTACATAGCATCTGATTGGTTGGGGCAAAATTAGCACCATTTCAAACGATAAGCAGGGTTATTCAATAAAAGTTTGTATCATTTAAAATGGTGCTAATTTTGCCCCAACCAATCAGATCTTATTTAACATTTGAAAGCTAACATCTGATTGGTTGGGGCAAAATTAGCACCATTTTAAATGATAAGAACTTTTATTGAATCTCCCTGTAAGAATTTTAAAAATAATGATATTTTCCTTGGAACTTTCCCTTTAATTATCAGATTAGGACGGCAGGGTCCAGTAAAGTCAAGTTAACATTTACCAGAAGAACTTTCAATCTTTACCGTTTACTTTTTTTTTTTTTTACCAAAAAGAGAGATAAAGGGAAAAAGTTTTGCAACGGAAAATTTCAACTTTCAACCTTTTCGAGAGATTCATTCCAGAACCAGCCAAAAACTGTTACACGTTATAAATTTCCTTTAAAGAGCTTTTAGGTCTGGACGTCAAACATGTAAAAAACGCTGCAAAAAAGGAGCTTTTTATAAGGATGCTCTGTTGGAAATATCCGAGTCTTCTGCTCACAGCTTGTTTAATCTGTCCTGATCCAGTCGTGTGCTAAGGTGGAGTATGAAACAGGCCGGGCTGTAAATTACGTTGGAGGAAGTGGCGATAGTCCGAGACAGTTCTGCTTTTTAAAGAGATTTTCATGTAAATTTAAGAGATGACAGACAATCTCCCTAGACTTCTTCTTCAATGACAATCTGTCTTGAGAATGAAAGTTTCCCCATTGAGTTAGGACATTATCCGCTATATATTTTCACTTATAAAGCAAATATACCAGTTATTCAATAAAAGTTCTTATCGTTTAAAATAGTGCAAATTTTGCCCCAACCAATCAGATCTTATTTAACATTTGAAAGCTAACATCTGATTGGTTGGGGATAAATGGTGCTAATTTTGCCCCAACCAATCAGATCTTATTTAACATTTGAAAGCCAACATCTGATTGGTTGGGGCAAAATTAGCACCATTTTCCCCAACCAATCAGATGTTAGCTTTCAAATGTTAAATAAAATCTGATTGGTGGGGCGGCCAAATTAGCACCATTTTAAACGATAAGAACTTTTATTGAATCTCCCTGAAAATTTTTCTTTATAACATAAAGTTTTCATGGAATTTTTTCATATTTTATAATAATATATACATATTTTATAAATAAAACAAAAATAACAGTCATGTCCTATAATAAAGTTACATCAGGTCTATTATAATTTAGGTACAGTCAGGGAGATTCAATAAGGGTTAGGCCCCACTTCCGGGTTTTTTAAGCTTTGCGTGCGCGTTTTGCGCTCGCGAAAGCGCATGCGATTTGGTTATAATGGAAATCGCGGGAAAGCAAAAATCCCAGCGATTTCCCATTTTTGGTGCATTAACGCATGTGTTGCCATTACGGAAAATGGCAAAATCGCATGCGCAAAACGATTGCGTGCGTGAATTAGTGCGTTGTAGTGGGGCCATAGCCTAAAAGTTCTTATCGTTTAAAATGGTGCTAATTTTGCCCCAACCAATCAGATCTTATTTAACATTTGAGAGCTAATGTCTGATTGGTTGGGGCAAAATTAGCACCATTTTTAATGATAAAAACTTTTATTGAGGCGATGGCCCCACTAGAACGCACTAAACTGTGCACGCAAATGCGATTTTTATCATGTGCACGATTCTTGTGCGTGTTTCGAGTGCATGTGCGTTTTGCGCATGCGATTTTGTCATTTTCCGTTATGGCAACGCACGCGTTAACGCACCAATAATGGTGAACACACGCATTACCAAAACGCAATCGCATACGCATAGGAAATCGCAGGGATTTTTAAGTTTCCGCGATTTCCATTATAACCAAATCGCATGAGCTATCTAAACTTGTGCGCAAAGGCGCAAAAAAAACGTAAGTGGGGCCTATCCCCGAACAGTTATTTAAGTGGTGGTATATTTCTGATAGGGTGGGTTATCTTAGTTGATTTCCAGTATTTAACTATGAGAGATTTAGTTCTTGTGAACACATGATACATTATTCTACTCATATTATCAAGGTCTAGTCCTATATTTAGTAAAGCCATTTATTTAGTCGCATGACCACCAATTATGTATCAATGTTGCTTCGTTTCTACAGCACAGGGAGAGTAGTTGGGAGACCATTTGTCTGTTTGGAGTTCTGTAGAATCTCATATGGATTTTTTGGTTTATTCTCAGTGTTATACACAAATACGCAATACACAAAAGATTGAAAGAGAATCCCTGTCCCATTGTTCTTGGGATATTGTAATTTATAGGTCTTGTTCCCATTTTTACATATAATGAAGTTTAGAGCTTTCATAGTTATATAAAGTAGAAATTGCTTTTTTGCGGGGGATATAGAGAATAATTTGTCATGTGAGTGTGGAATGTGACAATGTCCTCTTGAGTAGGGATGGACACAAAACCAAACCTGAACCCAAGTTCGAGCCGAGTTCAGGTTCAAACTAGTTCGTTTTTCGTACTTGCGACTGTATTTCTGATAATTATCGAAAATTTGATTACTATCGAAGTTACGAGCCGTTCGCTAACCCTAGAATGTATTGTTCGGTAACCCTCAAAAGTATCGTTCATTTTCGGTAACCCTCGAATGTATGGATCGTCTTTGCCAACCCTAGAATGTATCGTTCGCTAACCCTCGAATGTAGCCTTCGCTTTTCCGTAACCCTCAAAAGTATTGTTCATTTTCGGTAACCCTCGAATGTATGGATCATTTTCGGTAACCCTCGAATGTATGGATCGTTTTCGGTAACCCTCGAATGTATGGATCGTCTTTGCCAACCCTAGAATGTATCGTTCGCTAACCCTCGAATGTAGCCTTCGCTTTTCCGTAACCCTCAAAAGTATTGTTCATTTTCGGTAACCCTCGAATGTATGGATCATTTTCGGTAACCCTCGAATGTATGGATCGTTTTCGGTAACCCTCGAATGTATGGATCGTTTTCGGTAACCCTCGAATGTATGGATCGTTTTCGGTAACCCTTGAAAGTATCGTTCGCTAACCCTCGAATTAGCCGTAACCCTCTAATGTAGCTTGTGCAAACCCGTTTAAGTGTTTAAATAGGTTTTGGTGACAGTGGCATGTTCCCCAGACCATTTCCCAAGTGCCACAGCCATTTACAGTAAGTTACCATTGGTAGTTTAGCTGTAAATCATTAGAACTTTTCCAACTATCACTCCCCATTGACTTTAATGGGTCCGAATTCGAACTTTCAAACTTTTACTGAAGTTCGAAAGTTCAAAAACCGACCAAACTTTATGACCATTTTTTTGTTTTAAAGGGGTATGTCCTTCCCCCAAAACCCAGAGTTTACAAGGCTCTTACAATTCTAATAAACTGGCAATGCTATCTACCAGCTTTCATTCCTTTTGTGTTCTTCTGCCTTTTCCATGCACGGAAGCAAGTACAACTTGCCAGACCGGAACCGGCGCCTGTGATTGGCTGAGACATACCGTATATTGGTACTTTCTCTATATGAAATGTTATTTTCAATAGAATAATGTCCCCTACTGTAGGTTTGACAGGTTTGGGCTTCAACCTTCTGTCTAAATCTTTGTTACACTTCTGGTAATTGAAGACAACATCGGCTACATCGGGAATGCATGTAGATGAAACTGGCCACATGTGGTCTGACTCTCATCTGGTCCAGGTGGCTGCACATAGATGATTTACATTGAAATTTAGTACTTAGAACTCTCCTCTCTTATTCAGAAACCTTAAAGGGCATGTCCACCCCCAAAACTAGAACTTAACCCACTACTGGCCCCACTGTGTAGTGTAATAAAATCCTTACCTTACATCCCTGCTCCAAATGGCTGCCCTGCTATGCCCCTGCAAAGTCCCAAAAACTGCCCACCAGGAGCACTGCAGAGTCCATATAGGACCCTGCCTACTGTCCTCCGGGAGAATTTGCACATGCTCAGTGCAGCCCTCCCTCCCTCTCCCACCCGTTTTGCTCTCCCTCCCCCTAGCACAAAACCCGTTTGTGGTATAGTAAGTCTTCCTCCCCTAGCCCCAACCGCTATAATTTGGCAGAAACTGCCCCGAACTCTACTTACTTTACCTCTCTCCTCCGGCGTTCTCCACTGCCGGCAGCCACGTCCGTGATTGGCTGCCTCTCAGCCAATCATGGACGCGGACATGCCCCTTAAAAAAAAAACTGTGGTGGGAAAAGTAGTATTAAAATAAATAATCAGGGAGATTCAATAAAAGTTCTTATTGTTTAAAATGGTGCTAATTTGCCCCAACAAATCAGAACTTATTTAACATTTGAAATGCTAACATCTGATTGGTTGGGGCAAAATTAGCACCATTTTTAACAATAAGAACTTTTATTGAATCTTAGCGAATGTTTTATAATTCACATTTTAGCTCAGTTTCTGGTCTCAACAGCACTGCCATTTTTATTATGGGCACTTTCTCTTTTCTGTCCCAGTTAGTGGCAGATACTGCACGTGACTGTACCACTGGGAGAGGGGCAGAGCTAAATGGCAGTCACTTCAGTAACAGGCAGTTCTTCTTAAATCTTATAATCCAAATCAGAATAAGGTTTAGAGAAAGTCAGTGGTCTCATTCACAGGTACATTTGAATAGAGGTTTTGTGTAGACTACAGATCCCCTTTAAGAAACTAGAGATGTCCGAACTTCGCTCAAGAGATCCGGTCCGCTCGAGGATTCGCGAATTTTCGGGAAAATTAAAAAATTCGAAAATCCGCGAGCGGACCCGTATAAATGAAAAAATCTGCGAAAATACGAGAAATCCTCGTAATTTCGAAAATTTCCGAATATACGTATTCCTGCATTTTTCGAAAATACGTAAAATCCTCGTAATTTCGAAAATTTGCGAACACGCGGTTCGGAAAAGTTCGGAAGGTGGAAAACCGGAAAATCCGAGATATCCGCCGTTCGCGAACGAGGTAAATCAGCCGCGGATTCGGGTTCGGATCCGCGAACTGGGCCATCACTATAAGAAACCTCAGAAGTTGTCCTCTAGAAAATAAGTTTTGGTTACTTATACATAATAATGTTAATTTCTAAATAATTGAACCCTACGCGCTCATAGATTTATCTGGAAAGATCACTGCTGGCCAATAAATTTACTTTACTTTACTTTAATTCTGGGTTAAATATTTACATTGAGTGTCAGTGATCATAGCCAGTCTTCTACCCATTACAAAGCCCTTTCCTGTATACACAATCTCCATCAGGCATGGAAGAAACCCAGAATTCTGATACAATACAGGTACCCAGAGGTCAGTAGCTACTGCTCACAGCAGGATGGAACTAACGAGAGCTAGGTTTATTCCACAATGGCTTTGATTATAAATACACTTTTGTTCTAATCAGCTCTGATTACCTGTCTCTTGATTGAATTCAGCTGTGTCACAGACCTAATCAGCACTGATTACCTGTCTCTTGATTGAACTCAGCTGTGTCACCGGAAGGCGGGGTGGGTTACATCCATGCCCTCACCACGAGGAGGGCGGGGTGGCATACACCCCGCCCACCCCCCTCCCTGTTGCGGCGGATGTGACCACCTGCATCCCCTCCCAGCAGCCCCTGAAGGGATAGCATTGCGCTAATTACAGTATCGCCGCGAAGAGAGCTCAATCACTGCCGCACATCGCCGTGGCCATACTTTTCGTGATGCCGCCGCCATTTTTAGGTAATTTTAGGGCGTTATTTTCGGCCTTTATAAATATGCCCCTAGGTATGTATATTATATAAACTATCAGGGTTATTCATTAAAAGGTCTTATCGTTAAAAATGGTGCTAAATTTGCCCCAACCAATCAGATGCTAGCTTTCAAATGTTACATAGCATCTGATTGGTTGGGGCAAAATTAGCACCATTTCAAACGATAAGCAGGGTATTCAATAAAAGTTTGTATCATTTAAATGGTGCTAATTTTGCCCCAACCAATCAGATCTTATTTAACATTTGAAAGCTAACATCTGATTGGTTGGGGCAAAATTAGCACCATTTTAAATGATAAGAACTTTTATTGAATCTCCCTGTAAGAATTTTAAAAATAATGATATTTTCCTTGGAACTTCCCTTTAATATCAGATTAGGACGGCAGGGTCCAGTAAAGTCAAGTTAACATTTACCAGAAGAACTTTCAATCTTTACACGTTTACTTTTTTTTTTTTTACAAAAAGAGAGATAAAGGGAAAAAAGTTTTGCAACGGAAAATTTCAACTTCAACCTTTTCGAGAGATTCATTCCAGAACCAGCCAAAAACGTTACACGTTATAAAATTTCCTAAAGAGCTTTTAGGTCTGGACGTCAAACATGTAAAAAACGCTGCAAAAAAGGAGCTTTTTATAAGGATGCTCTGTTGGAAATATCCGAGTCTTCTGCTCACAGCTGTGTTTAATCTGTCCTGATCCGTCGTGTGCTAAGGTGGAGTATGAAAACAGGCCGGGCTGTAAATTACGTTGGGGAGGAAGTGGCGATAGTCCGAGACAGTTCTGCTTTTTAAAGAGATTTTCATGTAAATTTAAGAGATGACAGACAATCTCCCTAGACTTCTTCTTCAATGACAATCTGTCTTGAGAATGAAAGTTTCCCATTGAGTTGGACATTATCCGCTATTATTTTCACTTATAAAGCAAATATACAGTTATTCAATAAAAGTTCTTATCGTTTAAAATAGTGCAAATTTTGCCCCAACCAATCAGATCTTATTTTAACATTTGAAAGCTAACATCTGATTGGTTGGGGATAATGGTGCTAATTTGCCCCAACCAATCAGATCTTATTTAACATTTGAAAGCCAACATCTGATTGGTTGGGGCAAAATTAGCCCAATTTTTCCCCAACCAATCAGATGTTAGCTTTCAAATGTTAAATAAATCTGATTGGTTGGGGCAAAATTAGCACCATTTTAAACGATAAGAAACTTTTATTGAATCTCCCTGAAAATTTTTCTTATAACATAAGTTTTCATGGAATTTTTTCATATTTTATAATAATATATACATATTTTATAAATAAAACAAAAATAACAGTCATGTCCTATAATAAAGTTACATCAGGTCTATTATAATTTAGGTACAGTCAGGGAGATTCAATAAGGGTTAGGCCCACTTCTGGGTTTTAAGCTTTGCGTGCGCGTTTTGCGCTCGCGAAAGCGCATGCGATTGGTTATAATGGAAATCGCGGGGGAAAGCAAAAATCCCAGCGATTCCCATTTTTGGTGCATTACGCATGTGTTGCCATTACGGAAAATGGCAAAATCGCATGCGCAAAACGATTGCGTGCGTGAATAGTGCGTTGTGTAGGGGGCCATAGCCTAAAAGTTCTTATCGTTTAAAATGGTGTAATTTTGCCCCAACCAATCAGATCTTATTTAACATTTGAGAGCTAATGTCTGATTGGTTGGGCAAAATTAGCACCATTTTTATGATAAAAACTTTTATTGAGGGGATGGCCCACTAGAACGCACTAAACTGTGCACGCAAATGCGATTTTTATCATATGTGCACGATTCTTGGGCGTGTTTCGAGTGCATGTGCGTTTTCGCATGCGATTTTGTCATTTTCCGTTATGGCAACGCCACGCGTTAACGCACCATAATGGTGAACACACGCATTACCAAAACGCAACGCATACGCATAGGAAATGCAGGGATTTTTAAGTTTCCGCGATTTCCATTATAACCAAATCGCATGAGCTATCTAAACTTGTGCGCAAAGGCGCAAAAAAAACGTAAGTGGGGCCTATCCCGAAACAGTTATTTAAGTGGTGGTATATTCTGATAGGGTGGGTTATCTAGTTGATTTCCAGTAATTAACTATGAGAGATTTAGTTTCTGTGGAACACATGATACATTATTCTACTCATATTATCAAGGTCTAGTCCTATATTTAGTAAAGCCATTATTTAGTCGCATGACCACCAATTATGTATCAATGTTGCTTCGTTTCTAAAGCACAGGGAGAGTAGTTGGGAGACCATTTGTCTGTTTGGAGTTCTGTAGAATTCATATGGATTTTTTTTTGGTATTCTCAGTGTTATACACAAATACGCAATACACAAAATATTGAAAGAGAATCCCTGTCCCCATTGTTTTGGGATATTGTAATTTATAGGTCTTGTTCCATTTTACATATATGAAGTTTAGAGCTTTCATAGTTATATAAAGTAGAAATTGCTTTTTTGCGGGGGATATAGAGAATAATTTGTCATGTGAGTGTGGAATGTGACAATGTCTCTTGAGTAGGGATGGACACAAAACCAAACCTGAACCAAGTTCGAGCCGAGTTCAGGTTCAAACTAGTTCGTTTTTCGTACTTGCGACTGTATTCTGATAATTATCGAAAATTGATTACTATCGAAGTACGAGCCGTTCGCTAACCCTGAATGTATGTTCGGTAACCCTCAAAAGTATCGTTCATTTTCGGTAACCCTCGAATGTATGGATCGTCTTTGCCAACCCTAGAATGTATCGTTCGCTAACCCTCGAATGTAGCCTTCGCTTTTCCGTAACCCTCAAAAGTATGTTCATTTTCGGTAACCCTCGAATGTATGGATCATTTTCGGTAAACCTCGAATGTATGGATCGTTTTCGGTAACCCTCGAATGTATGGATCGTCTTTGCCAACCTAGAATGTATCGTTCGCTAACCCTCGAATGTAGCTTCGCTTTCCGTAACCCTCAAAAGTATTGTTCATTTTCGGTAACCCTCGAAGTATGGATCATTTTCGGTAACCCTCGAATGTATGGATCGTTTTCGGTAACCCTCGAATGTATGGATCGTTTTCGGTAACCCTCAAATGTATGGATCGTTTTCGGTAACCCTTGAAAGTATCGTTCGCTAACCCTCGAATTAGCCGTAACCCTCTAATGTAGCTTGTGCAAACCCGTTTAAGTGTTTAAATAGGTTTGGTGACAGTGGCGATGTTCCCCAGACCATTTCCCAAGTGCCACAGCCATTTACAGTAAGTTACCATTGGTAGTTTAGCTGTAAATCATTAGAACTTTTCCAACTATCACTCCCCATTGATTTAATGGGTCCGAGATTCGAACTTTCAAACTTTTAATGAAGTTCGAAAGTTCAAAAACCGACCCCAACTTTATGACCTTTTTGTTTTTAAAGGGGTATGTCCTTCCCCAAAACCCAGGTTTACAAGGCTCTTACAATTCTAATAAAACTGGCAATGCTATTACCAGCTTTCATCCTTTTGTGTTCTCTGCCTTTTCCATGCACGGAAGCAAGTACAACTTGCCAGACCGGAACCGGCGCCTGTGATTGGCTGAGACATACCGTATATTGGTACTTTCTCTATATGAAATGTTATTTTCAATAGAATAAGTCCCCTACTGTAGGTTTGACAGGTTTGGGCTTCAACCTTCTGTCTAAATCTTTGTTACACTTCTGGTAATTGAAGACAACATCGGCTACATCGCGGAATGCATGTAGATGATGAAAATGGCCACATGTGGTCTGACTCTCATCTGGTCCAGGTGGTGCACATAGATGATTTACATGAAATTTAGTACTTAGAACTTCCTCTCTTATTCAGAAACCTTAAAGGGCATGTCCACCCCCAAAACTAGAACTTAACCCACTATCGGCCCCACTGTGTAGTGTAATAAAATCCTTACCTTACATCCCTGCTCCAAATGGCTGCCCTGCTAGCCCCTGCCAGTCCCAAAAACTGCCCACCAGGAGCAATGCAGAGTCCATATAGGACCCTGCCTACTGTCCTCCGGAGAATTGCACATGCTCAGTGCAGCCCTCCCTCCCTCTCCCACCGTTTTGCTCTCCTCCCCTAGCAAAAACCCGTTGTGGGTAAGTAAGTCTTCCTCCCTAGCCCCAACCGCTATAATTTGGCAGAAACTGCCCCGAACTCTACTACTTTACCTCTCTCCCTCCGGCGTTTCCACTGCCGGCAGCCACGTCCGTGATTGGCTGCCTCTCAGCCAATCATGGACGCGGACATGCCCCTTAAAAAAAAACTGTGGTGGGAAAAGTGTATTAAAATAAATAATCAGGGAGATTCAATAAAAGTTCTTATTGTTTAAATGGTGCTAATTTGCCCCAACAAATCAGAACTTATTTAACATTTGAAATGCTAACATCTGATTGGTTGGGGCAAAATTAGCACCATTTTTAACAATAAGAACTTTTATTGAATCTTAGCGAATGTTTTATAATTCACATTTTAGCTCAGTTTCTGGTCTCAACAGCACTGCCATTTATTATGGGCACTTTCCTTTTCTGTCCCAGTTAGTGCAGATACTGCACGTGACTGTACCACTGGGAGAGGGGCAGAGCTAAAGGCAGTCACTTCAGTAAAAGGCAGTTCTTCTTAAATCTTATAATCCAATCAGAATAAGGTTTAGAGAAAGTCAGTGGTCTCATCACAGGTACATTTGATAGAGGTTTTGTGTAGACTACGATCCCCTTTAAGAAACTAGAGATGTCCGAACTTCGCTCAAGAGATCCGGTCGCCGCTCGAGATCGCGAATTTGGGAAAATTAAAAAATTCGAAAATCCGCGAGCGGACCCGTATAAATGAAAAAATCTGCGAAATACGGAAATCTCGTAATTTCGAAAAATTTCCGAATATACGTATTCCTGCATTTTTGAAAATAAGTAAATCCTCGTAATTTCGAAAATTTGCGAACACGCGGTTCGGAAAAGTTCGGAAGGTGGAAAACCGGAAAATCTGAGATATCCGCCGTTCGCGAATGAGGTAAATCAGCCGCGGATTCGGGTTCGGATCCGCGAACTGGGCCATCACTAAAGAAACCTCAGAAGTTGTCCTCTAGAAAAAGTTTGGTTACTTATACATAATAATGTTAATTTCTAAATAATTGAACCTACGCGCTCATAGATTTATCTGGAAAGATCACTGCTGGCCAATAAATTTACTTTTTAAATTTTTTTTAAAATTTTTCTGGGTTAATATTTACATTGAGTGTCAGTGATCATAGCCAGTTTCTACCCATTACAAAGCCCTTTCCTGTATACACAATCTCCATTCAGGCATGGAAGAAACCCAGAATTCTGATACAATACAGGTACCCAGAGGTCCGTAGCTACTGCTCACAGCCGGATGGAACTAACGAGAGTAGGTTTATTCCACAATGGCTTTGATTATAAATACACTTTATTAATGGCACAAACAGCTTCCTGAAGCTCAAAGAGTAAAAGTGAATTCAGGGCAGAGTTTTTTTAATTCATGTTTAAGGAGAACTTCATGCTAAAACACAGTTCTCCCTACCAGGGGCAGAACTAGCAGGGGAGAGGCCCCCCCCCATCTTCTTACAGTTACAGCTCCCTGAAAATGAATGTAGATGCAGAATGTCCCCATTATAGTTTGGCTGGGCCCAGTGATTCCCAGTTTATGGCACTGGATGTAGAAGTTTTCATCCATGTATTTTAGTTCTAGTTATTTACTGCAATATCAGAAATTTCAGCAGACACATGGCTGATAAACAACATAACCATATCAGCCGGCATTGAATCAGCGGAATGGGCGATCCGAAAAAAACATCGATATTTTGGCCTGATGGCCGATACTCTGAAATGTCGGTCAGTCAACCTGAAAATATAGGATGGTGCTGCCTGCATTCAGTGTGTCACAGTTCTAATCAGCTCTGATTACCTGTTCTTGATTGAATTCAGCTGTGTCACAGTTCTAATCAGCTCTGATACCTGTCTCTTGATGAATTCAGCTGTGTCACAGTTCTAATCAGCTCTGATTACCTGTCTTTGATTGAATTCAGCTGTGATAGTCCTAATCAGCTCTGATTACCTGTCTCTTGATTGAATTCACCTGTGATAGTCCTAATCAGTGCTGAATTACCTGTCTCTTGATTGCATTCAGCTGTGTCACAGTTCTAATCAGCTCTTGATTACCTGTATCTTGATTGAATCAGCTGTGTCACAGTCCTAATCATCTCTGATTACCTGTATCTTGATTGAATTCAGCTGTGCCACAGTCTAATCAGCTCTGGTTACCTGTCTCTTGATTGAATTCAGCTGTGATAGTCCTAATCAGCTCTGATTACCTGTCTCTTGATTGAATTCACACTGTGATAGTCAATCAGTGCTGATTACCTGTCTCTTGATTGCATTCAGCTGTGTCACAGTTCTAATCAGCTCTGATTACCTGTATCTTGATTGAATTCAGTGTGTCACAGTCCTAATCATCTCTGATTAATGTATCTTGATGAATTCAGCTGTGCCACAGTCCTAATCAGCTCTATGATACCTGTCTCTTGATTGATTCCGCTGTGAAGTCCTAATCAGCTTGATTACCTGTATCTTGATTGAATTCAGCTGTGTCACAGTCCAATCATCTCTGATTACCGTATCTGATTGAATTCAGCTGTGTCACAGTCCTAATCATCTCTGATTACCTGTATCTTGATTGAATTCAGCTGTGCCACAGTCCTAATCAGCTCTGGTTACCTGTCTCTTGATTGAATTCAGCTGTGATAGTCTAATCAGCTCTGATTACCTGTCTTTGATTGAATTCACCTGTGATAGTCCTAATCAGTGCTGATTACCTGTCTCTTGTGCATTCAGCTGTGTCACAGTTCTAAAGCTCTGATTACCTGATCTTGATTGAATTCAGCTGTGTCACAGTCCTAATACATCTGATTACCTGTATCTTGATTGAATTACGCTGTGCACACGTCCTAATCAGCTCTGATATACCGTCTCTTGATTGAATTCCGCTGTGATAGTCCTAATCAGCTCTGATTACCTGTATCTTGATTGAATTCAGCTGTTGTCACAGTTCAATCAGCTCTGATTACCTGTTCTCTGATTGAATTCAGCTGTGATAGTCCTGATCAGCATCTTGATTACCTGTCTCTTGATTAAATTCACTGTGATAGTCCTAATCAGTGCTTACCTGTCTCTTGATTGAACTCAGCTGTGTCACAATCATAATCAAAGCTGATTACCTGTCTCTTGATTGCATTCAGCTGTATAGTCGTAATCAGTGCTGATACCTGTCTCTTGATTGCATTCAGCTGGTCAAGTTCTAATCAGCTCTGATTACCTATATTTGATTGAATTCAGCTGTGTCACAGTCCTAATCAGCTCTGATTACTGTATCTTGTGAATTAGCTGTGTGTCACAGTTCTAATCAGCTCTGATTACCTGTCTCTTGATTGAATCAGCTATGAAGTCCTAATCAGTGCTGATTACCTGTCTCTTGATTGAATTCAGCTGTGTCACAGTTCTAATCAGCTCTGATTACCTGTCTCTTGATTGCATTCAGCTGTGATAGTCCTAATCAGTGCTGATTACCTGTCTCTTGATTGCATTCAGCTGTGTACAGACCATAATCAGCTCTGATTACCTGTATCTTGATTGCATTCAGCTGTGTCACAGTTCTAATCAGCTCTGATTACCTGTCTCTTGATTGAATCAGCTGTGTCCACAGACCTAATCAGCACGATTACCTGTCTCTTGATTGAACTCAGCTGTGTCACAATCATAATCAAAGCTGATTACCTGTCTCTTGATTGCATTCAGCTGTGATAGTCCTAATCAGCACTGATTACCCCCCCTCTTGATTGAATTCAGCTGTTACAATCTTAATAAGTGCTGGTTACCTGTTTCTTTATTGCATTCAGTTGTGTCACACACATTATCAGCACTGATTATCAGTTTTGATTGCGTTCAGCTGTGTCAGACATAATAGGCTCAGATTTCTCTTGATTGCAATCAGCTATATTGCAGTAACTCTTTTCTGGGAGATTTGCCCAAAATGTATGCTACAGTTGCACATATGTTGGTATATGTACAGTCTTTATAGATATAATTCTTGGAGATAAATACTTTGGCTTGTATTTTTATTACTGAACTAGACACACATCATATTACAGTTGCACCAAAACACCAAAAGGAAAATGTAATAAAACTTCTTATTGTTAAAAATGGTGCTAATTTTGCCCCGACCAATCAGATGTTAGCTTTCAAATGGTAAATGACATCTGATTGGTTGGGGCAAAATTAGCACCATTTTTAACGATAAGAACTTTTATAACATCTCCCTGCACATGTTTTTATTCCCCTTGCATGCCCTGTGTAATGTATGGGACATTCTATTCCTCCACTATTTATAGATTTTACTGCTGGGGTGGAAATTCAATTTAAATATCAATAATAAAATACCAGTATAAGAATTCTACAACATTCCGATTCTAAAAAAAAGATATATTAAGTGGACACTAGGGGGCAGTAACAACCTCTTTACAAGGTCCCTGACAAATGAATGAATCCTGGAAAGTCTTTAAAAGAGACTGTCTTTTAAATGTCAGAGCCGCACGTGCCATTAAATAAAAGTATTTCAGGGAAAGTAAATAAAGCCGGACAGTGACATTGAGCAGGACGTGTAAAAGGTGCAATCTTTCCAAGCAGACTTCATTTTCCAGAAAAACACTAAAAATCAACATTCTTACAAAGGTAAGTCATTCCTTGTCTCTCCACATTCAGGTTTTGTGTATATTTAAGTGATATTGTTACTTCCTGGCACATGTATAAAGAAAATGGATCTGAACTTTCCAGCAGCAACTGTTATAATTCACATCTTCGTCTTTGTCAGGGACGTCCAACCTCAGATGCTTCAGTAGTAGAATAACTACAACTGCAGATTCTCTTATCTTCACTTGATCCGCATATCTGCCCCTGCAACCCATTCAAAATCTGACCTATATACACGCTCCCCCTACTGGTTTATAATGGAACAGCACCAATTAGCCATTGCCAGTCATCTGTAGTAGAGATGTCCGAACCTTGCAAAATCCGGTCCGCTCGAGTATCCGCGAATTTTCGAAAAAATCCGAAAATTCGAAAATCCGCAAGCGGACCCATTAAAACCCATTAAAATGAAAAAATCCTTGAAAATACAAGAAATCCTCGTAATTTCGAAAATTTTCGAAAATACGTATTTCCCGCATTTTTGAAAATACGTAAAATCCTCGTTATTTCGAAAATTTTCGAAAACGCGGTTCGGAAAAGTTCGGAAGGCGGAAAACCAGGAAAATCCGCGATATCCGCTGTTCGCGAACGAGATAAATCCGCCGCGGATTTGAGTTCGGATCCGAGAACTGGGCCATCACTAATCTGTAGTAAAACGGACTTTTGAGCAGGGGGGCCCATCTTCTTATTTTTTCTATGACAGATATAGCCTCCTCCCAGAAAATCACTGTGGATGAAGCACGTATAGGGGCCCCATCATAGTTTTGCAGGGGGGCCCAGTGATGAAACCTTAAAAAAGGTTTCATACAGCATTTAAAGGCTATCTTTACAGAACAAATAAAACCATTATATTGGCTTTCGATTTGGATATCCCCATGCTGTAAATCTGCAACAACCAATCAAATGTTTTTTAACTGCCGTAACCCAGTAAAAATGAAACATCTGATTGGTTTCTGCAAATTCACAGAATAGAAACATTTCGTACCCCATAATGTTTGTGAAATAAAAACCATGTTGTTTGGTTCTCTACTGGGGGGATATTCCTGAAAATGTTTAGGTGAAGTTTGAACCAACTTGATGCGTTTTGTACAGGAGCGAACAGGGTCAACCAAACTTTTAATTGTTCCCCCAGTCGTTGGCCTTAAAGGGTCACTATACTCACTCAAACAACTTTACATTATCTGAAAGTAAAATTTGAGAGAAGTAGAATAATAATAGTACTCACATATTTATCTGTGCTTGCTTTGTCATTAAATTATTAATGTTTAGTGAGTTCTCCTAATTGCCCCCACCTCCCTTACTCACTGCCTTCTTGTAGTGTCTGCGACACTTACAAGTTCTGCATAGACTCACCATGGACACTGCTCTGCTTACACATCTCCCTCCCCTCTAGGCAGCTAGTAACAGGTCAGGGATGGGTCACATATTATAATTTCTGCTTCTGGAGTGACAGGTCTCTTTCCCTGTAAATGCTGTGATTCCAAATGATGATTTCTCAGAATCTACAGCTCAGATTTATTATCCGAAAAAGGTTTTGAAGTAGTGGGATCTTGTTGTATCTTAACATACACTTTAAGAGTGTACAATGTTTCCAGGGTCCAAGGTGCTGCCCAGGGGGTCTTTATAAAAAACTGTTCTTTCATTCCACCCCCATTCCACCTCATACCCAGATCTGTATATGCTAGGAACTTTGCAGACGGTGACTCAATAACCTAAGCTTGTTCTTCATCCAACACTGCAGCCTTAGACCAGAAAAAAACACATGCTCTGATACTGACACATCAATGTCTCTACTTCATAAAGCTTCTTAAATCCTTGTTATAGTTCCCCTTAAAACTTACACTCTAATGACATCGATAATCCATAACCATAACATCTTGTTTTTAAGGCATAAACACAATAATGTTGCCTGAAATTGACCCTGAGCAAAACAAGTACTGGATTGAAGTCATGCAGCAACACACACACACCTTAAAGTAAGTGCACTTACTTGTATTTATTTATAGATTAAGATACGGAAAAGTATTTTTTTCCAGCGTAGTTGCCCTTTAATAAATTGAGGTAAATTGACGAATTAGTGTTTGGAATTTTCTTTCTTTTTTTTTTTTAAAGTAAAATACTACCGAACCGTTAGTTGATTGATGGTTGAATTCAGATCTGTGAATTAAGCTCAGTGGAAAATGTGACTTACATATAACACGCTTAGCAGCTTGGGTCAGTAAAGTGCAACTTACTTGTATTTATTTATAGATTAAGATACGGAAAAGTATTTTTTTTCCAGCGTAGTTGCCCTTTAATAAATTGAGGATAAATTGACGAATTAGTGTTTGGAATTTTCTTTCTTTTTTTTTTTAAAAGTAAAATCCTAACCGAGTGATTGTGGTTTGAATTCAGATCTGTGAATTAACTCAGGGAAATGTACTTCATATAACACGCTTAGCAGCTTGGGCAGTAAAGTGCAACTTACTTGTATTTATTTATAGATTAAGATACGGAAAGTATTTTTTTTTCCACGTAGTTGCCCTTTAATAATTGAGGATAAATTGACGAATTAGTGTTTGGAATTTTCTTTCTTTTTTTTTTAAAAGTAAAATCCTAACCGAGTGATTGTGGTTTGAATTCAGATCTGTGAATTAAGCTCAGTGGAAAATGTGACTTACACATAACACGCTTAGCAGCTTGGGTCAGTAAAGAACGGCGACTTTAATAAGAGCTGCACAATTATCGTAATAAAACGAGTGTTCTGCATCCACTTAATATTAACCACACTTTTATAAACAATTCAATTTGTTGTTTTGTTTTCATTAAAATAAAAAACAAGAATTAGTCTTAAACTGAAACAGAACTTCCCTTGACACATTTTATTATTTTTGTTTTAATCACATTTTGTTCCAAAACCAATTCTAAAATCCTGATTGTTACATTAAACAAACTTAAGCCACATTAAGAAAAGAAGCCATTTTATTTCTTTCCTATAACAAATATATATATATCCTTTATATTATATAAATCTATTTATCTCTTCATAGGATATTACATTGAGTTTTTAGGAGCTACTAATGAAGTTGGGGGTATAGGATATTACATATAGCAAATGTGTATATGTATGTGTGTACTATCTCACTGTTGCCATTTTTATGACCATCAATAACAGTATATAAAGTATAGCACTGACTTATATTAGGTACAAGACAAAATATACAACTTGTACAAAATATATAAACTTACTTACAGAGCTGAGATTCCTATTTTAATATGGGATAATCAAAATGGGAACTTAAACCACACCCCTGTGACTGCTATGGGGTCTTTATGTGAATACTGAAAGGAAGTGGTAATGTCAGTATAACATCCAATGATATGCTGTTTGTAAAACATGTGACAGTCTTAGCCAATCAGAAAAAAACTTTCTGTATGCTACACAGGAAGTGATGTGTATGAAGGAATGAGGATATAAAGGATGATACTTTGCATGTAGCTGGGAGGGAGAACTATCAGGGTTATTCAATAACAGTTCTTATGGATTAAAATGGTGCTAATTTTGCCCCACCCAATTAGTTGTTAGCTTTCAAATGTTAAATAAGATCTGATTGGTTGGGGCAAAATTAGCACCATTTTAGACAATAAGAACTTTTATTGAATCTCCCTGTATGTGTTTATGTGTTACATTATTAGGGCAATGCTAGTATAATAACACAAGGCTGTGAGGTACCTTCTGTTATAAGAAGGCTCTATTTCATTTTATACTCCGTGGGGAGCTTTTAGCTCCTTTAACCCCACCTCACCTTAACCTATAAAGCTGATCAGTATCCTGTGCTCCCAAGTCCTAACTCCATAGCAACTGTAAATCTGGGACTTGCTGTGGTAAGTATGAACCTAGCATTTTAATCTGGATTCTCTATAGGATCTCAGGATGTCAGGTTGCTCATTGGTGCTGTTTAGTTTGAACCACACATTGTGCAAGATTGTCTGGGTCAATTCTCAGACCTGCAGGTTTATTCCACGTAGACTCCCTAGATTCTAGCTGGCAGGTAGGTGGAATAGGAAAGGGAGGGCAAGTTTAGTAATGTTTATGACTCCTACTGCCTAAAGTGACCAATATTATCCTTTCCTATTCCAATGGTGTAATAACTATGGATGTAAAGGAAGGGCAGGTGGATCACTTGCTGCCTTGCATGTTTGAGCCCTTGGGTAGGGATCGCTAAAGCACGACCATGGGCTTTTAATGTTTGTAAGAAGCTTAGTCTTCTTAAAGGAATAGTTCACACAAAAAGTGAACTATTCCTTTAAAGCAGTGATTGAAGACCGGGAGGTAAAGGACCTATTTCTTACCTTCCATTTTTCAGTCACTTGACCAGGATCCAGCATCGTAGGTAAGTATATTGACAAGTCCCGACCGCTTCCTGGTTAAGTTTCACTATAGCACGCATGTGTGACAATGTGCGCTATAGTAAACTAAACCAGGAAGTGGTCGGGACTTGTCAACTGAGCCGCGGTGGATCAAACCTTCAAACCTGGATCCTGGTCAAGTGATTGAAGAATGGAAGGTAAGCAATTGGTCCTTTAGCTCCTGGCCATCAATCACTATTTTAAAGGAATAGTTCATTTTTTGTGTGAACTATTCCTTTAAGCAGAGAGTCTGGATAAGAGCACTGTAAGCAGAGTTCAAACATGGCGGTTGGGGGTGGGCTAGGGTGCCCTACACTACAGAATGTAATTTTTTAGGATGGAGAAACCCTTTAACCTTATTTAGTTGTTTCCTCAGTTAACCAAAGTGCAATTGCCCCATACTATTCTTGCTACTATACTCTACGCTATCCCAAGACATTTGCTTTATCGCCATCAGTGCTGGAAACTTGTCTTATTTTGCCTGAAACAATTCTATATTAGTAGCCTTTAGTTGTAGTGTAAAATAGCAATAAAAACCAGTCCCGTAGCATTGTTCCTGATCTTCGTTATGCAATCTCTCCATGGCTGACTCATGGCCAATTTCCACATACAACAGAGCTGCTTGTAGATGTCAGGAGACAGATGTTGGGGGACACACAATTGTCATAAATTAGATCCTCTTCCAGCCTGTCTGCAGATGAAGGGACACACGCCAGGTTAATATATTGTGTAGTGTTGAGGAATCTCTAACCAAATCATTTGAAATTGTTTACAAAGAGTCCAATTTCATGGGATTGACTCCAAGTTAAGTTGCCAAATTATAGGTGCAGATGATGGATGCTCAGGGCCACAGTTACTTAATACAAAGGACAAGTCATTGCTGCAAGGCTGAAAGAAAATCTAAAATGTTTGGTATTTAAGGGATAAGTTAACGCTAAAAACAAATCTAGACTGGATCATGATTTAAGAAAGGACAAGGCTACAATTTTTATAGTTTGGCTTCCTGTTACTGGTTTAGGATTAGTGAGTCGCTCTGGCAAGTTGTAGGAGGTTCTGTAGTTAACCTCAAGAGGATTAATGCAAATAATGCGGTAAATTGGACCCTGGGTTCATTCATTTTTGGGACCTTTAAAAGTAACTTTGGTAAATTGCTAAGTAGAAGAGGTTCTTCCGTTTTAATTCCGAAAATTTTTGTGCAAATACATATGCCTTTAAGAGAAAAAAAAAGTCCCTGGGTTGGTTCAGTTGCTCAGTAGAGGTCTGAGCATATTTGACCCACCAATAGCCAATCAGTAGAAATTACTGTTAGGGACATAAGTGGTGCATCCTGGGAATAAGGACATTATAGAACCTAAAATGGCAGCTCACTAATTACAACAGCAAAGCATAGCAAAGGGGTGAAATATTTTGTTTTTTTCAAAATGGAAGTGAATATGTAAAATTACTTGGTATGTGTAATATAAACTAAGTATTATAACAATACTTATATTTTCCACTGAACTGTTCCTTAAACACCAAATAAAGTCCTCTCCCACTCAAGTTGGGTGGACATATTGAAAGTCAGACCTTCCTGATATTATTTTTAATGAACATGGGTAGTGGCGTAACTAGGAATCACTGGGCTCCCCTGCAAAACTATGATGGGGCCCCGATGGGGCCAAGACTCTTCACAGAACACAGTGGTGTTCTGTGAAGAGTCTATATCTGTCATAGGAAAAATAATAAGATGGGGCCCCCTTGTCTCCTGGCCCCCTTGCATTTTTTCTGCCTGTTCCCCTGGTAGCTACAACCCTGAACATAGGCAGTACAGTGGCTCAGTGGTTAATTCTAGCAGCACTGAAGTCTTGGGTTCAACTTCACCCTCGGATACGTCAGTAAATAATTAGTATGTTCTCTTCGGGCTTTCTCCGTGCACTTGGGTTTTCTCCAACAATAATAAAAACATGATTAGATTACAAGCTCTTCTGGGCAGAGAGAAGTGTACCAAGGAGTCAGGCTTTTTTGTTACACAGAATACCCCACCATACACTCACTGGTGTCAGTGGAGCAGAGAATCTTATCAGTTCAGTAGGTCTGTCCTTCATCAACACTGCAATGGGGATCCACACACAATGGGACCAATGGTGGTTTTACATTAGTCATTTAGCAATACAATACATTGACTATTATAAGAATATATTCTACTGATGTTTCCATTTTAAAATGAATGAAGCATGCATTATAAAGAATGTAATTTCCTACGGACATGTTTCTACTTACACAACCACAACTATATTTGGCCAAAAGCCCTGAATGTTGGGTCTAGTTTATACTAGGGATTTCACTGTGTGTAGTGTCTTGTCTTAATCCATTCAGCTCCCTTGTAATAAGCAGATTATATGAGCCGTTGTATCTTACATGGTCATATGATAGGAAACGTTGATACAGACGGTAATTGCTACGTACTCCAGCTGCCTGATCCTTATACGTTCCAAATTTGCCCATTATCTAAAGGGGTTGTTTTGGGAAATAACATTAGAAGTCAGTTTGAATGAGTTGCAGGTATTAGTTCGATTTATGGAGTAACAAGTGCAGAATCTCCCCAAGAAAATCCTCATTAAACCTCAAACCAGCATTTCACCTTGTAGCTTTTTGAAGAACATCTATACAGATCATTCTAAAACATTCCAAGTCAGGTTGAAGGCAACTGGCAAATGACAAAATCCCATTTACAGCATTGAGTAGACAACGACATTTATCACATAGATTATTGCCATACAGCACTTTGTTACATGGAAACAAAACTAGTGATTGCAGGCTGTCAATCAAAGTTCTTTCCAATTTAATGAGTTCATGGTTCTCATCCTTCATGGATCACACAACCATAGTGAACCCCTATAAATAGCAGAGTAAAAAATAGTATTTTTTCAAGACTAAACCTACTAGGCACCACACTGAGAGATACATATTTGGTAACAGCTTCCATTTTTACACTCAGGAAACATTCTTGGTTGACACCACAGTAATTTCTCTAGTTCCCACCAATAAGTCCAGGTACATTAACTGAGATTTTCTATTTATACGAACACAAGTCTATGAGTACGATAATACTGGAGAGCATTGGCGGCACTTTATTTTAAGTTTTCGTGCTCTAACCGAATAGGAAACAGTTTAAACCAGTGGTATGCTTTGGCAGTTTATAAAACCTCAGTGGATTGGCTGGGGAAACACTTTTCTCTGTAATCCATTTATTTTGATCTCATTGAGGATGTTTTATTAAAAACACTAAAGATTACTTCTCACGGCTATGTAATGTTGGACGACCAGGAGTAACTGGTCTGAGGTTCAACGTGTTGGTATCGGGAAAACCACAGATGAGACATGTTTCCAAAGTACCAACTTCACATCGTTCCTGGGTAATCATTCTCTAGGATTCCGACAGTCAGACGAATCTCATTTATAGTATATGAAAAAAAATATACATCACTTTTATCTAATGGAGTTCAATGGAGTTTCAGAATCTTCTTCCATCCAGTTTATCAGTATAAAGCAGGCTACACACTAGTCCAATTAGCAGACGTTACCCGACAACATCAGTGGCATGATTATTCTGCAATTGGTCCATGGCAGAAGGTTGCAGGAATGGGGGCAGATGAGATGCTAATTCCTGATATAATATGGTTACAATGATAGAACGTCAATACCTACCTAGTAGCGTATAACCAAGTCTGACAATCAGAGGTACATGAATTCAGTCAAACACATTTATATTTATTTCATTTCTGCTTTCCCAATGTAAACAGCCCCATTGTAATTAAAATTCCATCGAAATAAAAGGACAATTTTATCTCATCTTACAGTACATCATTGTTCCAGCTTTCCAAGCGAGCTGAGATGATTATGCAAGTCTGTCAGGCAAGGCGTCAAGAAGGGCACAGCAGCCAACAGTCTGATTAGCTGCACGGCATCTCATTAAATACAGGGAGAGAAGTATTACAAGTGCACGAAGTATGGAAATTACCCAGAAGTCTCTGTTCGTTAAGTGCACAAATGGGTTAGGACAATGGGAGGTTGGCGGAATTAACATAGATGTAATTCTATACAATGGCAATAAACATTGTATGAGGTGTATTAGATGTATAGTACTAGACACGGGTAATAGCTACCCAGCACTTAAAGGAGCAAGACCGTTCATCTGTGTTCAGCTAGAGATGTCCGAACTTCGCAAAATCCGGTCTGCTCAAGGAAATTCGAAAATTCGAAAATCCGCTTGCGGACCCATTAAACCCTAATAAAATGAAAGATTCTTCGAAAATACGAGGATTCTTCGGAAATACGGATACGAACATGTGGGTTGCTCCGTCCCAAAATGCGTAAAATCCACGAAAACTAGAATTTACGAGGATTTCACGTATTTTCCCGTATTTTCGAAAATACGAGAAATCCTCGTAATTTCTCAAATTTTTGAAAACGTGGTTCGGAAAAGTTCGGAAGGTGGAAAACCGGAAAATCCGCGATATCTGCCGTTCGCGAACGAGGTAAATCCGCCGTGGATCCGGGTTTCGATACGCGAACTGGGCCATCACTAATGTTCGGCATCTATTCCCCAGAAACTGAGCACAGCGTTTAGTAAATGCATAAAGATATTAAGATATTTAAGGTACTATCAGGGAGATGTAATAATGATGTGATAAAAATGGTGCAAATTTTGCCCCGACCAATCAGATGTTAGCTTTCAAATGGTAAATAACATCTGATTAGTTGGGGCAAAATTAGCACCATTTTTAACGATAAATTTTTTAATTACATCTGCCTGTATAAATTTAGCTTTGGACTTGGATATTGGTCTAGTGTTTATAATCTAAACCTCATGTTCTATAAATCAAGATGAAACAGATTTAGCCCATGAAGGGATTGAAAGCAAAAAAAGGATCTGGGAATATGAAACACCTAGAGCGTTGTCCGTTAGGGATGGGAAACGGGCAGAAGCAGGATGATGGGAATTAATCACTGCCATCTTCAAAAGGCATTTACTGTGAGCATTGTAAAAAATATTCATATTGGTTCTATACATGCTAAGGAGGTAGAAGTTAAAAGGAATCTTTTATCGAATTTTCAACAAGATCCCACTGTTTCAAAACATTTTTGGGATTTTGAATCTGAGCCGTAGATTCTGAGAAATCATCATTTGAAATCACAGGATTTACAGGGAAAGACCTGTCACTCCAGAAGCAGAAATTATAATTAGAGATGTTCGAAACTGATGAGTTTCGTCGAAAATGGACCCATAGAAGTCTAAGGGAGAAAAAAATTTGAAAGTTTCTATCAATTTGAAGGGTGAAATAGTAATAGTCGGTTACTGTAAATGACAAAGGGACCTGGGGAATGGTCTGGGGAACCCGTAAATATAAGTAAAACTCATTTAAAATCTATCTTTCCTCACGATCGGGCTGTTTTAGAGCTTTCGCAGGCTATTTTCGAGGGTTACCGAAATCGAACATTACTTTCGAGGGTTACCGATATCACAAATACGAGGGTTACCGAAATCAGCTTGTACATTCGAGGGTTGGCGAAATCGGCACAAACATTCGAGGGTTACCGAAATCATCTACTTTCAATTTCAATAATCATCTACTTTCGATTTCAATAATCATCTACTATCGATTTCGATAATCATCTACTTTCGATTTTGATAATCATCTACTTTCGATTTCGATAATAATAAAAATCGAAAACTCGGAAAATTCGAGTTTCGAAAAATCCGGGAGTTCCGAAAGTTTCGTCGGGACTTCGAAACCGCCAGATTCGATTCGAAACTGGGTTCTATTAGAACCCAAAGTACATCCCTAATTATAATATGTCCCATCCCTGACCTCTTACTAGGATATTTGTCTGCCTGCCAGCACACTTTCTGCACTCACTAATGACAAAGCAAGCACAGATAATTATGTGAGTGCCACCATTTTACCACAAACTGTAGTTTCAGAAAATGTAAAGTTTGTAGAAGTGTGAGTATAGTGTGTGAGTATAGTGTGTGAGTATAGTGTGTGAGTATAGTGACCCTTTAACACTTGTACCACCTGTTCTTAATAGTTATGGAGCAACTGTAAAAATTCCTCTTGACAGTTTCACCTTTCGTATTTATTATTTAAAGGGCATGTCCATACCCCTAAGTAGGACCCCAACAATACTTTTTCCCCAATGTACCTGAAGATAGATATTCCTCATGTCCTGAAAAAGTTTGCAAACCTTTTATGCAGGTGGAGATAAGGAGGAATGTCTATCTTCCGGGAAGTCAGGAAAGTATTTAAAAAACAATTAAAATGAAAAGTAGTTGGGACAGGGATAAAGGACTGGTTAATCCTACCTCCCAATATTGTTTCTGTGAGGAGCACCAGCCCAAAGAAAACTGATTCTGCCAGTCTTCCTCCTGGCTTCAGCACTATCTTTAATACAGGAATAGTCCAGGACTAACCTGGCAAATGAAAACTGTACGTGCTGTAGCTCCTCAACGAAACGATATTGTGAGGTAGGAATAATCAATCCGACCTCCCTGTCCCAGGTACTTTCCATTGTTAAATAGTTAATTTTTACAGTATAGTTATCCTTTAATACCTACACATGGCATGCAAAAACTTACAAGATCCAATTGTTGAAAGAAGAGATAGGGCACAGTAATCTCACCAAAATATAGCGTGCAAAGAAAAAGTTAAAATACGGTTAGAATATAATTTAGTGAACAGTATATATGTTTTTTTATCGATATTCACACGTGGTTTAGACACTGTTCGTGATTATGAGCAAAAAAAAAACACTTGGATTTGAAGCAAAAAACATTAACTCGTACAGATGCAAACATCGCTATGGATGGTGGGAGATGGATCCGAAAAATAGTTCAGGAGACAAATCTATGGTTTCCTTTTCTAAAGCCTTGGAAATCTTTGGACAATAAGGAATCCTGGAAAGGATGATCCAGGGAATGGGTCCTAATCCACAATCCCTTGATTAAAACCATAATTTTATTACAAACATGTTTAAGCGGCCTGGCAGGACCTGACATTTCTTACGCTTTTGAAATGAAATGATGGTTTTAATCAATGTGTGGAGGCCTCGTCTAAGGCTATGTCGCCACTTAAAAATGTTCTTTAAATAAGAAATTAGAAAACTTGAGTTTGGCCAATGAGTTTATCTGAATAACCCTAAATACTTAAAGTTGATATTTAGCTGTAGATATGCTGTTGGCTGCCATCAATCCATGTAAGATTAATCCATGCAAGGAATAACCCTGCAGGGTTATTCAATAAAAGTTCTTATAGTTAAAAATGGTACTAATTTTGCCCCAACCAATCAGATGTTAGCTTTCAGGTGTTAAATAATATCTGATTGGTTGGGGCAAAATTAGCACCATTTTTAAAAATCAGCAGGGTTATTCAATAAACATTCTTCTGGGATATTCAATAAAACGTCTTATCATTTAAAATGGTGCTAATCTTGCCCCAACCAATCAGATCTTATTTAACATTTGAAAGCTAACATCTGATTGGTTGGGGCAAAATTAGCACCATTTTAAACGATAAGAACTTTTATTGAATCTCCCTGCTGATGTCTAGAAAATCAAGAAAGAAAGAAATGCAGATGAGTTATTCTCACAATTACCTACTAGATTTGTAGAGGTGCCTGCATTATAAGGGCTGGAACGATGAAAGAGTTTGCCTATGCTATAAACCCTCAGCAATAAATCAGATGCCACCAAACTAAAATAGCTCATTATAAGGCTAACATCCCATTGGTTGCTGAAAATGAATAGCTCGGGCAAATGTCTTCTGATTTCTTGGGGTTTCATTGATAATAATTCATCCACAATAAAAGGTGAGCCTGGTACTGAATGTTTAATCCCTAATTTCTCTTTTCTGTTGGACAGTGTTGTTTTGATGGCACGCTATATAATATACGGTACTCTCTTGCATAGCATTGTATATTCCTTGGATATCAAACTGCATTTCTTTTCCTCACGCTACAGACGTAAAAATATTATATATGACAATATAAATAGTGACTATAGTGAATTATATAGCGTGTGTCCTTTTATTAAAGATATGCCCTTGAACCATACTACTAACACAAGTGCGCACTTATTTCACCAACTTCAGATTAGGGATGTACTGACGTATCAGCGCAAACCTATTTTTGTGTAAAAACTACCGGTTTCACCGTATAAATTTTGTTGGTGAAGGTGCAGTTGAAAAACACGGGAACAGAATCCGTGCGAAAGTTAAACACAGAATTTTGGTTTTGATGGTCAAAATTCTGCATCAAAACTCAGGTCTGTTCCGCCAACCTACCAACATAACGGGAAAGGCGGTTCCGGAAATAATGATTGAATGTCGCGGATTGGTCAGGGGGTAAGTACTTATGTATGGGTACCTTTAGTATTTGTTCAGAATCACAAGACTAGCAATTCTACAGGAGGTTGAGGCATATGGGCCATATATACAAACATAGAAAAGATAATTATTACACATTCCTGGGCCCCATACAATATCATATTATCTTCACACTGGCATACATTATAAACAAAGGGGTTTTAGTATACATTACTGTGATCACAGGAATGAAAAACCTTCCAACCACGTCAAGGTAACCCCAGTCTGGAAGGTCCTAACTTCTAACCTTTTCACATTTCTTTTACTTCAATTACCATTAGCAAGCTTTTGCATTTCTCATTCTAACACACTGGATCCGTATAACAGGCTTTCTCACTTCCCCCCAGCCCTTTGGCTTTTTAAAATGAGGGAAGAGGCCGTCCATCCAGTGCTTTATATTAAAGGCATAGGACCTCCCATTAAAGGGGCGTGTTGGGGGTGCTATTACCTACATGGAAGCTTGACCAAGCCTCCCAATAAATACATACAATACAAGGATTGTGGAAGCCTTATTGGAGTGCTTCCACAATCCTTGTATTGTACATATGGGCTATATCCTACTGCATTTGTTTTAAAAGGAACGTCCAGTGTAAAATATCATTATTTTTAAAATTCTTAGTTTATATTATTTATACCTAGTTATTCTATATATTCTCTTCCATTTTGAAAAATCCAGTTGAATTTATAACCCTTGCTATTCCCTGCTGTTGACATTAATGAGCTGACATTTCAGGTCCATCTTCCAGAATGCACCACTACCTTGGAATGTTCCTAACAGTAATTTCTACTGATTGGCTGTTGGATGGGTCAAACCTGCTCAGATCTCTACTGAGCAACTGAATCAACCCAGGCACTGGGTCAAGGGCAAGACCATAACGGTCTCTATTAGGGGCGCTGGGTCAAGGGCAAGACCATAACGGTCTCTACTAGGGGTCCTGCAAACAGGAAGTCAGTATTTCGGAAACATTTATTTATACACAGACACAATGCTGAATGGGCAGATTAAGGTCATTGGGATGGAAAAATACTGCTCTTTTTTCCTAAAAAGTCTATGTATTTGCACTGAACTTCCCCTTTAATCAGACACACTTTGGTGTGGTCTAGCCCCTATGCCACAAACTTTAGCTACTCTCCCCACAGGCAAGTAACCGTTATAACGGTTCTTCTGAATTCTATATAAACACATAGAGAGGTCGAGGGTTCGAATTTATTGAATTAATATGTTTTTTCCATACGCAAAACTCTGGCAGATGTTGCCGATATTCGCTGTTGAAACGGAACCCAAACAGATATTTAGCTAGACATAATCGTCTATAAATCAAGCGATGGTTTCAGTCCTTCCTCTTGTAATCCCCAATCCCGTCTAAAACGTAAGTGCTAACTAAAATATACAGTTATAATATTCCACTGAGTAATTAGCTTTTTACATTAGCAGTAAAACGTACTAGTCTCTTAAACAATAAATAATGTCAGCCGCGTATCACGATGGTATTGACAGTAGTGTACAATAGTATATTGTGTGGGATACAAGACACCTGTTTGACCTGCTGTCTATAATCCTCCAGTAATAATGGCCCCACATAAAGACACAAATTAAAGGTTCCTGGACTGTTTATTGAAAGTGCAGCGTGTCATTTATTTAAGTAATATATGTGTATATGGAAAGATAAACACAGCAAAAAGGATCTTATCAACAATACATCTTACACCCCTGAATAAATCCCTCTACACAACACAAGATGAACTTTTATTACGGTGCCTAACAATATAATCAAGTATATCAACCATGTAACGTGGTTTTGCTAAACTAAAAACCTTAACACATTATCCAGACTTGGATCTCGTAACCTAAAATGGGCATTGATCAAATAATCAAATCTTAATTAAATCCTGTGTAATTACCCAGCGATTAAGCCTCGATGCAAGGGGATATCTTGTGAATGTTATTATCTCCGTACAGAACATTTGCTCATGTATCAGAAATGTGCCTTTTTAAGCTATATGGGCCTGGATGAAAGTATGTCATGTTCAGTGCATGATGTCATGTTAAAAAACCGAACATTTAGAATGTTACTCAATATAACTGCACAGATTTTGGCCCAGCGTGGTTCTTGCTGGAAGGCACATGAGCATCCAAAAAAAATTAAATGTTCCGCGGACAAATATTGTAGTAAACTGGTTTGATGGCTGCTAAGCTTGACATTTATTGGAATCATCTGTGCTATTTTCCCTACTCCCTCCCATTTGTATTGGCAGAAAGGACTAAAATCTCGAAATCCTTTAAAAACAATGGGTTGTGGTATACGATACTAAAAAAATACAACAGAGACGGCTTTTATGGCTAAATGGTCACCTTTACTATTTACATGAATGAGCTTCGAGAGATACTGTGTATGTAGTTGTTTGGTTAGATACCTGGTGGGGTGAGCCTTAGTACCAGACTAGTATTGCAGCAAATAGCAGTTGTGGAAAGGTTCACAGATACGTGGGTTATCTATGATTACAAGGATCATGCAATACGTTAATATAGTGATAGTGAAGCAAACTGCAGCCCAGCAGGTAAAGAGGGATCTTAAATAGAGATGGACGAACCTTCGAAAGTTTTGTCCGTTTTCGAACTTTCGAACTATATGGAAAGTTCGAACACGGGCCCATTAAAGTCAATGGGAGTCAAATAGTTCGAAAAGTTCAAATGAAATACAATTAAAATATCAATGGAAACTTAATGTAAATGTCTGTGGGACCTGGGAAATGGTCTGGGGAACACATTCCAATATCCAGGACTTCGAAAACTCGATTTTACTCTCACGCGCTACTTTCGAGCTCTCGCGTTCGAACATTCGATAATTATCCCATGAACGACTCGTGGATTTGATGCTCGCGTAAAGGTATAATAGACATTTTATTCGTGGATTCGATACTCGTGTATAGGTATAATAGACATTTTACTTGCGGATTCGATACTTGCGTATAGGTATAATAGACATTTTATTCGTGGATTCGATGCTCGTGTATAGGTATAATAGACATTTTACTTGCTGATTCGATGCTCGTTTTTAGGTATAATAGACATTTTACTCGCGGATTCGATACTCACGTATAGGTATAATAGACATTTTACTCGCGGATTCGATACTCACGTATAGGTATAATATACATTTTACTTGCGGGTTCGATATTTACTCGCGTATAGGTATAATAGACATTTTACTTGTGGATCCGATGCTCGCGTATAGGTATAAAATACATTTTACTCGCGGATTCGATACTCACGTATAGGTATAATAGACATTTTACTTGCGGATTCGATACTCACGTATAGGTATAATAGACATTTTACTTGTGGATTCGATACTCGCGTATAGGTATAATAGACATTTTACTTGTGGATTCGATGCTCGCGTATAGGTACGTATAAGGTATAATAGACATTTACTCACGGATTCGATACTCGCGTTAGGTATAATAGACATTTTACTTGTGAGTTCGATACTCGCGTATAGGTATAATAGACATTTTATTTGTGGATTCGATGCTTGTGTATAGGTATAATAGACATTTTACTGTGGATTCGATACTCGCGTATAGGTATAATAGACATTTACTGGTGGATTCGATACTCGCGTATAGGTATAATAGACATTTTTTGTGATTATGCTCGCGTATAGGTATAATAGACATTTTACTTGTGATTCGATACTCGCGTATAGGTATAATAGACATTTTACTTGTGGATTCGATGCTCGCGTATAGGTATAATAGACATTTTACTTGTGGATTCGATACTCGCGTATAGATATATAGACATTTTACTTGTGGATTCGATGCTCACGTATAGGTATAATAACATTTTACTTGTCGGATTCGATACTCGCGTAAGGTATAATAGACATTTTACTTGTGGATTCGATGCTGGCGTATAGGTATAATAGACATTTTACTCTCAGATTCGATACTCCGCGTATAGGTATAATAGACATTTTACTCTCAGATTCGATACTCGCGTATAGGTATAATAGACATTTTACTTGTGGATTCGATGCTCGCGTATAGGTATATAGACATTTACTACGCGGATTCGATACTCGTGTAGGTTATAATAGACATTTTACTCGCAATATTCGATTTCCTCAAACGGTCGAACATTTGATAATTATCGAAAGTCCGGAAAATCCGGTCCGGATAGTTTGGAAGTCTGAGTCGGTTCGAACTCGAATAGTTCGGCTCAAACTCGGATTCGAGTTCTAGTCCATCTCTAATCTATCAATTATTGTCAATATTTAAGAAGCCTGTTGCGTATTGTAGTAGTATAAAAATCACACAAATTAACACAGCAGAATGTTTTAAGAGGCAATGAAGATTCTGTAGATCATTTGAACTAAAAATGTATTAGCGAGTTCTTGTAACATTATTAAAGGCACACACACAAAATAATTGAATAGTGGACAAACTCAAGAGAGCAGATGAGCCTGAGAATAACGAGCTCTTATTGATTGATACTAGGCAGGATGCTCACACTCTCCCTTTTTCTCGCTCTTCATACTCTTACTGTGGAGGCCTGGAGGGAGTTTATATCTGCAAAAAAAAGTCCCAAGATTCCTAAAATAATCACAAAGAGACTCCAAGCAGGTGAATTAAACACCTCTAAAATAATAAGACTTGTACAATATAATGAGTGCAGGTGTATTTCTGTTCAGTATTAATTGACTTGCAATGTCTTCTCTGAATGGGACACTGCACATTACATTCTCTGACTCAGTAAAGTCATCCACCCGTGGATATTGCATGGCAAAGCAAACGTGAAAATAAATAAATTGTAATGAAAAAAAAAAACACTGAACGGCAATAGTGTTATCTAGAAGTCCAAATACTAATAATAGTCTGCTCACTGTCTGAGTGAAAGTTGTTAACCAGCACATTTGCATGTGGTACCCGATAGGCTATAAAGGCAGACACGGGCTAATAGACTGATCTGCTTCACATAAAAACTACATCAGGATCATTGTCCCGTTAATAGAAACCTCCGCACACTATCTGGAAAGCTGCAACACAGACATCTCATCATCAAAGATAGGGAGCCAAAAAACAAATCGTATTGATTATTATGGTGTCTTTATAAAGCAATATAGATTTAACTACGTGGGTTTTACTAGAGTTAAGGGCAGGAGACAAAAGTGTGTAAATGGCAACTGTAAAAAATAACGGATATTAACTTCTCTTCACACCACTTTATTTTTGCTGTTTGTTCCCTAATAAAATAGGCACCAAAAAATTGCGTTCAGAAAACCAAATAACAAACTTTTTCATATGATTATTATTTTAAAACACACTTTTTTTGTCCCACTTAATTTAAACACTCATCCATACCAGACGGTAATCGCGCGCCCCAGCTGGCCGGTCGATTGCCATTTTAAAAACCTCACAAACAGGAATTGCTGATCTGCTTGTGAAGGTTCTCATTCATCCAGGTCATGGTATATCTGTTGTATTCATCCCATCCAGGTCATGGTATATCTTTAATATTCATCCATCCAGTCATGGTATATCTGTAATATTCATTCATCCAGGTCACGGTATATCTGTAATATTCATCCATCCAGGTCATGGTATATCTGTTGTATTCATCATCCAGGTCATGTATATCTGTAATATCATCATCCGGTCATGTATATCTGTATATTCATTCATCCAGGTCACGGTATATCTGTAATATTCATCCATCCAGGTCATGGTATATCTGTAATACATCCATCCAGGTCAGGTATTTCTGTAATATTCATTCATCCAGGTCATGGTATATCTGTTGTATTCATCCATCCGTCACGGTAATCTGTAATATTCATCCATCCAGGTCACGGTATATCTGTAATATTCATTCATCCAGGTCATGGTATATCTGTATTTTCATTCATCCAGGTCACGGTATATCTGTATATTCATCCATCCGGTCACGGTATATCTTAATATTCATCCATCCAGGTCACGGTATATCTGTAATATTCATCCATCCAGGTCACGGTATATCTGTAATATTCATCCATCCAGGTCACGGTATATCTGTATATTCATCCATCCGGTCACGGTATATCTGTAATATTCATCCATCCAGGTCACGGTATATCTGTATATTCATCATCCAGGTCACGTATATATCTGTAATATTCATCCATCCGGTCCGTATATCGTGTATTTCATCCATCCAGGTCACTGTAACTAATATTCATCCTCCAGTCATCTGTATATCTGTAATATTCATCCATCCAGGTCATGGTATATCTGTAATTCATCCATCCAGGTCACGGTATATCTGTAATATTCATCCATCCAGGTCACGGTAATCTGTAATATTCATCCTCAGGTCATGGTATATCTGTAATATTATCATCCAGGTCAGGTATATCTGTAATATTCATTCATCCAGGTCATGTCTATCTGTAATATCATCCATCCAGGTCATGGTATATCTGTAATATTCATTCATCCAGGTCACGGTATATCTGTAATATTCATTCATCCAGGTCATGGTATATCTGTGTATTCAATTAGATCAACTGGACTTGAAGTTTAGTTCTTGAAGACGTTTCGCTAGTCATCCAACTGGATCTCTCAATCCAGAATGACTTGAACAAGAATCAGTGGCAATTATGTACCCTGGAAAATCCCAATAAGCATACCACAGCCAAGTTTAAGGGCGTGATTGGAAAGTGGCTAAGAGGTGTTATAGGAACGCCCAGAGTAAGGTGTCAAAACAGCATTGTACATGGCAGACAGTTGGTGAAGTATCATCGCCTCTACCCTGGTGAGGCACATCCATGCATATATGGACTCCCAAAGATACATAAGGAAGGGGCCCCACTAAGACCTATAGTCAGCAGCATCAACTCTGTAACATACAAGGTGGCAAAATATCTAGCCAACATCTTAGGACCATTGGTGGGAATGTCTAAGCATCACATCCAGAACTCTCAGGATTTCACCAACAGATGTAGATATAGTACTCGGTGCAAAGAAACTATGGTATCCTATGATGTGACATCTCTCTTCACCTGTATACCCACCAAGGAGGCTGTTAACATGGTGAGAAAACGCTAGGCCAAGACAGCACTCTTACCAGCAGAACTGATCTCAACCCAGAACAGGTGTGTTCCTTACTGGACTTGTGCCTGAATACCACCTATTTCAAATACAGGGATAAGTTCTATAAGCAAAAACATGGATGTTCTATGGGATCTCCAGTTTCTCCTATTGTGCCAACCTTTACATGGAGGAGGTAGATAAACAGGCCTTAACCTTAATGGCATGCACCCAGCCACTGGTTCAGATATGTGGATGACACCTGGGTTAAAATCCACCAGAAGGAAGTTCAAGCTTTCACAGAACACATTAATGCGGTAGACCAAAACATTAAATTCACAAGGGAAGAGATACAGAACAACAAACTGGCTTTCTTGGACTGCTTGGTAGAAGTTAAGGAAAATGGTAAACTGGAAGTAGAGGTTTACAGAAAACCAACACACACAGATCATTATTTGATATTTGACTCCCATCATGTTCCTACGGTAAAACAGTCAAAACCTATTGAGGTCAAAACCCTGAAAAGTTCGACCAAAACTTTAATAGTTCAGAATAAAGTTTGTAGTTTGGGTTTTCCTGAACTGTGAACATATTTTTCGATAAATTTTTAAAAATTTTTTTAGCACAATATGCACAAAATGCCACTTAAAATGATAGCACATTATTATTTGGGAGTAATATAATCTCTTTATGGTAATTTATGTGGGGGTGTGGTTTTATCACATGATGGTATATAAGGAATAGCACTCATTTGCACTTTATTGTTGATGAAGACGTCTTGTGAGTCGTCGAAACGTTGAAATAAAAGAAAGTTGGTTTGAATAAAGCATTGTACTTATCATATACATAATAGCTTTCCAGATATCACATATGTATCCGTTCTATAATTATAATCTGTATTAATCTATAAATATATAAATACTAAAAATCTGCTGAAAGTTAATCAATCATCAGAATGTATCTCTTGAAATTTTTGTAGGTGTGTACCTTTAATGGACAACTTGTACCTCAACCCCGATCCTCTTCTTCAGCCCTTTAAAACTACCCAGGTGAAGACCTAAACAGCTGGTTATAGCTTCTAACTCCAGTTAACCAATAGGAAGGTGCGATGTTGAAGAAGGGTCTTTCTATTGGTATTGCCTCATTGAAGAAGGGAGTTGGGGACAGAGCAACTTTACCAGGTTAGCACTGGAGTAAAAAGCTAAACCCAGGGATGAGGACCAAACGATTTTAATCCTCACCCTTTGTAGTTTTAAAGGAAGGGATAACAAACTATCGTTGTCTTTTAAATCTGATCTTTACCTATGAGCTGGGGGTGATTACACGCATGACCGTGACAAGATTTATTATTCTGTCCATTTAAACTCTGTTGTTCTAAGTTTTATCCTCTTCTGCCTTTGCCTTGCCAATCAATCAGCACCCATGCACATGGCGTAATATCTAAAAAGCTTCTCCAATTAGTTCACATTTTACTGTTCTTTCTAAAAATACCCCAAACCCATTAGTATCTGTTCAACATCCCGCATCCCATTCAATTTGGAAGAAACACAACATTCCTGACGCCATAAAAAATAAATTAAAATAAAAAAGTGTTGTTTCCAGAATGGAATGTGGAGCCGTAAATAAGTCTCCTATCATGATGCAAATTAGGAACTTGGTTTCAGGCTTAATGATCTAAAATAGCTCCTCATCATTACATATGCTATCTGACCATGGTCAGGGTGATAACACAGAAACACATGTCCCTCTGACAACTTGCGAGAGCCAATAGTTTCTTTCAATTGCAAACCAGGGGAAGCCCTAAGGGTAGGACTGTGTGAACTTGGTATGTTTGAAATAAATCACACCCTCTTACTAGTGATGGTCCGGTTCGCGGATCCGAACTCGGCGCGGATTTCCCTTATTCGCGAACGGCAGATATCGTGATTTTCCGGATTTCCGCCTTCCGAACTTTTCTGAACCGCGTTTTCGAAAATTTTAGAAATTACGAGGATTTCTCGTATTTTCCAAAATACAGGAAAATACGAGAAATCCTCGTAAATTCGAAATTTCGTGGATTTTCCGATTTTTGGACAGAGCAAGCCACATTTTTCGGGTCCGTATTTCCGAAGAATCCTCGTATTATCTAAAAATCCTCATAATTTCGAGGATCCATGTATTTTCGAATGCGGGTTTTGTCGAACTTTGATTTTTTCCGCTCGGGATTTTAGAATTTTCGAATTTTTCCGAAAATTCGCGGATCCTTGAGCGACCGAATTTTGCGAAGTTCGGACATCTCTACCCCTTACATTTCCCAGGTAAAACCCACCATCCACATGTCACGGGATTGAGTTGTATGGTCTGTGTATCATAGCTGGGGCATATTTGCATATTACATGGCTGAGACCAGCACTGTCTAGTTCAGTGGCTGTCAAATCTTTCAATTGTGGCGCACTTGGCAAAGTAAATTTTCTTCAAGGCACGCCTGTGTTCTTAATGTTGGAGTTAACATGAATTAGTGATGGCCCAGTTCGCGGATCTGAACCCGCATCCGCGGCGGATTTACCTCGTCTGCGAACGGCAGATACGCGATTTTCCGGTTTTCCGCATTCCGAACTTTTCCGAACCACGTTTTTGAAAATTTGCGAATTACGAGGATTTCTTGTATTTTCGAGAATGCGGGAAAATACGTTAATTCGAAGAATCCTCTCGTATTTTCGAGGATTTTTTTTTATTTTAATGGGTTTAATGGGTCCGCTCACGGATTTTTCGAATTTTTCCGAAAATTCGCTGATCCTCGAGCGGACCGGATTTTGCGAAGTTTGTACATCTCTAGTTGTAATTACCCAGATTTTTGCACTTTACAGTGTATTTTGTATTCTAATCACTGCAGTGTAAAGAGTTTGTTGTCATTTTATCATAATATATTTTATAGAAGTATAAAATTGTAGTTATATTGGTGAAAATCTTTCCACTGCCAATATAATGAGGCAGACCTCTGGCTCTTTGAAGTCACACCATTCTCCTCTGGTCTAGTCATATGTCAAATGAGGAGTAAGTAATTAAAGTAATTGAAGTAATGAGCATTTGACTTTTTTTTTCACTTGAAAAAAGTTAAATGTGGCTAAAATATTTCCTCCCTTTCCAAATTCCTTTAACACTGGTAACACTAGAGATGGACTAGAACTCGAACTCGAACCCGAGTTTGAGCCGAACTTTCGAATTCAAACGAATTCGGACTTCTGAACTATCCCGGACGCGGATTTTTGATATTTTCGGACTTTGCTAAATATCGAATGTTCGTCCGTTCGAGTATCGAATACACGATAAAGTGTCCTTTAAACCTATACGTGAGCATCGAATCCGCTAAAATGTCCATGGTATCTAGGCCGAACATCGAATACGCGAGTAAGTTCCATTAAAACCTATACCCGACGATCGAATCCGCGAGTAAAATGTCCATGGTATCTAGGCGCGAAATCGAATCCACGAGTAAATGTACATGGTATCTAGGCGCGAACATCGAATCTACGAGTAAAGTGTCCATTAAAGCTTTATGCAAGCATCAATCCGCGAGTAAAATGTCCATGATCTAGGCGTGAATGCGAACATCAATACGCGAGTAATTCTCCATTAAAACCCTATACGCGGCATCGAATCCCGAGTAAAATGTCCATGGTATTCTAGGCGCGAACATCGAATCCACAGTAAAATGTACATGGTTCTAGGCGCGAACATCGAATCTACAGTAAGTGTCCATTAAAGCCTATACCAAGCATCGAATCCGCGAGTAAAATGTCCATGGTATCTAGGCGCGAACGCAAACACCGAATACCGAGTAAAGTCTCCATTAAAACCTATACGCGGCATCGAATCCGCGAGTAAATTTCCATGGTATCTAGGCACGAACATCAAATCCACGAGTAAAGTGTCCATTAAAGCCTATACGCGAGCATCGAATCCGCGAGTAAAATGCACATGGTACCTAGGCGCGAATTAACTCGAAAGTACGCAAGTGAGAGTAAATAGATTTTTCGAATGTCCTGGATATTGGAACATGTTCCCCAGACATTTCCCAGGTCCCACAGTCATTTACATTAAGTTACCATTGATATTTTAATTGTATCCTTATAACTTTTCTAACTATTTGACTCCCATTGACTTTAATTGGTCCATTTCCAAACTTTCTATAATGTTCCAAAGTTCAAAAACGACCAAACTTCAAAAGTTCGCCCATCTCTAGGTAACACCAACTTGTTGACCAAACCTCCTTTGGAACCATCCACACAACTATGACAATGATTTCACATTAATGACTGCATTGTAATAAGTCCATGAAATACCATGAATAGCAGGACATTAGAGAGGAACTGATTCCATTAGAATTTCTTAGCAAAATGCACGTTATTGAAAATGATACATTGGCTTTAATTTGGATTTTATTTTTTTAACCAATGTCCATTTTGTAAAGCTGTGACACACCATGCAATTATTCGTCCCTGATTGGCGGTAGTTTCAGTGTATCGTGTCGAGTAATTGCATCGGTTTTCACCACGACCAACTGACCGGTTGTCCAAATGGACAAATTGGACGATTGGAAGTGTCTGAAAACCACAGCTGATTGTTTTGTCCCACGGACTGCATGCCCATTTGCGGCAACTTGGTCCCTTCTCTTAGTCGACCGGTCGGAAGTGCCAAACTGGGGCAGTCAGAGGAAGGATCTATCTGTGTGTACCATGCTTCAATGTGCAGACCAGTTTATTGGATACTGAGTCATCATTCAGCTACAATGTCCCGGCACCCTAACGCAGGTGTGTAACACAGTCAGTGTGCCCTAACAAACTATAGAAAATTAACCACACATCGGCTGAATGACGGACTACATTTCCCAATAACTAAGTCTATATGTATAAAGATTCATAAAAAAACCAAACAAAAAACCCGTCAAGAGTCTCAATCTTTGAGTTAAACTTGTCGTGTTTGTTCATTGTGGATATTCGCCAGATGTTTCCTTTGATTTCTTAAAATTTTACAGCGGTTTTTGGAACCTAAAAATATATTTACTACAAATGTCATAAAATCCCAAGTCCAGCTGTTGGCCTTTAAACTATAAACAGAGATAAAAATACCTACATGAGTCTTAACAGTACCAGGAAAATGGCGTCTTCCAAAACAAATTCTACGTGTAACTCCCACCATTTTTATTGTCTGCTGCATGCCTTACCTAGGACCAAGTTATGACAACAAATATTAAATAAAAGGCAATATAAGGGCTGATTTCTATTAATTGTCATTCTGCTGCTCCTTACCTGGCTTAAGTTCCCACGGCATCCTCTCCTCTCAGCCACGCGTGACGAATGCGCAACGCGAACAGACGTTAGGGCCACCTGGTTTCCTGACCGTGCCTGTCTCTCCTCTCCATTGGGTGTTTTTTTTTTGGCAGCAATTCAATTCTTTCGGCCTATTGTTCCACGGCTTTTTTTTCTGTGGCTTTGATTGGCTCCGGACCTCTTTTAGGTTCTGCTTTTAGTCCTTTGTTGCTCGTTATAGCCTATGGTTTATCCCTTGCCCTTGGTTGTTTTTATGTCTAGCTATGCCAATTCCAGCCTGTCTACCATAACGATTATTTGCCGCCTGTCCTGACCTGTGCCAGACCTTGACTAAGCTTTCTCTCAGCCCTTCTTTACCCCACCTTGCTGATTGATTCCTGTATTTTGACCCTTGACTCGTTTTTGGTTTACAGTTTGGTACCACGCTACTGATTAGCTACTGAGCTGGTTGTGCCCTGTCCGTCTGTAGCCCTTCCGGTTGTAGTGTATTCTCTGACTCAACTCAGATACATTGCGCCAGTAATACACAGGGATCAGGAATGTCACAGACATTATAAAATACACACATAAGACTGTGTGCCCTGTATAACACTGACCTGTGATTCATCAGTAGAGACGTTCGAACTGTTGAGTTTCGTTCCGTTTTCGAATTTTTGAAATTTCGGAAAGTTCGAGTTTCAATTTTTGAAAATTGTCTGCTTTCGATTTTTGATAATTATCTATGTTCGATTTTCACCGAAAATTCGAAAAATCCAGTTTCCGTGAAATTCGGGAGTTCCGAAAGTTTCGTCGGAATTCGAAACCTCAGATTCGATCAAACCAGGTTCTATTCGAACCCACATTACATCTTTATTCATCAGCAAGGGACCATAGAGTTGCCAAGTATCTGTATCAGTGCACTTTTATATGGTAACGATGTTTCCGTAAATGATGTTCTATAAATTACAAAACATGAACTGTATTACTAGTTAATGGAGAAGCATCTGTATTCATGTCTAGAACATTTAATCACTTGGACTAATCCGAAGTACGTGAATCTGGTAAACAGATTTCTTGCTGCCTAATCACAGAGAAATGTCTGGCAACGCGATAATTCTCCTGTATCTTTTAACGGTGACAACAGTTATCATGTGGTACATGGGGAAACGGTCCTGGCACTCTGCATACTAAAGGGATGGGGGGTGTGGATATGTAAAATGATACATAAGGCCTGGATTTTTAATGGAGAGGTGCATGGAATATATCCTTATAAAAAACACTAACTACATAGTTAAGAGGTTTTATAAGAATATATACCACTGCCCCTCCCCATTGAACGTTTGTCACCTTAAAACAAGAAGTATTATTGACACTGCGCGGACTCCTCTGTGACTTTATAACCTTTTTATACACTGGAAGTAATATACGTAATATAATATATATAAAATTATTTTTGTACTGTCATCAGAAAAAATCTTTTCGCATCAGCCAATACTTTACCCCAAATTCCCATTTGTACCGACGGAATTGGCCCTTACCGCTGTGTGTAAGGACGAAACGACTTTTTCTGATGCTGACGAACATTTGGCGTTGGCATCGAAACGGTCGTTCTTGACCGTAAATTTCCTTGTTTGCGATTGCCCCCTGTACTAAAGTATAGAGAGTCCGAACATTCTTCCTATACATATATATCTTTATATTGGGACTGTGTGTACTACCATCGGTCAAAGACAAAAGACAGAAATCTTCAGATTGTACTGTGTGTGGCCACCTTCATACTGTACAGCGACCAGCTTGAGATTCCGTATTGCCCATTTACTGGGAGACACAGCAGCCCACAGGCGGAGAAGACTTGGACCCACAGGTCAGTTACCACTTGTAAGGATATAATCAAACCTGTCCTGCAGAAAGCAGATTATCATTAGTCCATGAACGTGAAATTCATCCACTGCTTCTGCAACACAAACAAACCCTCGTACGCCATCCTGGCTTTAACCGTGACCGGAACAAATCAACGAAACTTGGATCAGCGGAGAAATCGCACAGGATCAAGAACAAACATTGGAACATTAAATATTAATGTAATTTAACAGGAATTCTTGTCTGGGCCCTTCAGGGAGAAGTGAGAGGCTGGAACAAAACAGTTTGTCAATACCTACAATATACAAACCCTGAAAATTTTAATTGGCTCAATTCAATACAAAATGAATGTAGGAAGAATTCACGGTAACCAATCATGGTCGATTTCATGCCACAGTAACACATCACAATGTTACGGGATTGCCAATATAAAATTATACGGTAAAAATAAAGCTTTGTTTGCATTTAAAGGACCTAGTGTACCAATTGATTTGATTGTACATGGGGGGGTCTCTCCCCGCCAAGTTATTATTCAAGAAATAAGTGAATGTTCCATTGGCACAATCGTTCATTCTATAGAATGCCGGTGTTCCCCTGGTAGTTATGCCCCTGATTGTACTTAGGGCATTGAAAGAAAGTCTTTAAACAAGAAGGGCAGTTAAACAAGGTTGGTGTGTTGGGTGTCTATTGGAAGGGACAGTTTGTTGATACCAAGGAATGAGTGTCCTGCCACATGTATGGAACTTGGAGCAGTTCTTACAGGGGACCTATGTCTGTGTCAGGTGTAGTGGTTGCCTGTTTGAGAATCTTGACGGTGAAACGCGTCTGGCGGTTTCCTGGTTCTTTGGTCTCCTCTCCCAGGTCTGCACTATGGCTCCTTTTGTATGCTATGCACTAGATAGCTAAGTATTTTACTCTTGGAAGTTTTATCTTGACTCTTTTCACGTGGGTCTTTCTACTGGAGCCTTTAAAAGATTCCTTTGTGATCTACTTGTTTGTATATTTCTTACGCACTTTTAGCATTTTGTCTATATAATTGTGTTTCCATGGATCTCTCTTGTATCCTGGTGATTTTAAGCAGTCCATTGACTTTTTGGTCATGTATAAATACATGTGATACAGATATACACATATGTGATATATGATTGATTTTTGCACATGCATATTACATCCTGATTTGGTTGTTCCCTGTACACATCTTCTTTGCCTGTTTACTGGGATGTTTGGCCTGTTTGGAATGTTCTTAGTTACACCCTTTTAATGGTGTTAAAGCTATATTGCCCTTCTATGTTAAATAAGGGGTTTTATAGTTGAATTTATACGTGTGTGCATGTTTTCTTCTTGTTTGCTCATGTATTCTGTTCTACATATGGTATACAAACTCCCCAAAAACTCAATTCAAATACTAGAGCTAGGTTATAAATATATTATTATAGTATAGACATATATAGTATATATACATTACATTAGTTACCATTGATATTTTAATTGTATTCCATTAGAACTTTTCCAACTATTTGACTCCCATTGACTTTCGAAAGTTCGGCCTTTTTCTAATGTCCATTTCTAATTCCATCCATTCCAACCTACTCAGCAATATCCTCATTTCCTGCCAAACTGTTGATCCAAGGAAGGCAAAAAAACCCACCACATTTATGAAGGGGAAAAAATCCTTCGTGACTCCAGTGAACAATGGGAAATTTCCCCTGGATCAACTCTACTTTATGTATCAATACCAGTAACTTGTAACATTCCTTGTTTGTAGAAACTCACCAGCTTTTTATTAAACTGACCATGTACCTGCCATACAACGTCCACTGGAAGACAGTTTCTATAGCTTACCGTTCTCACAGTGACAAACCCTTTCCCAACTCTACTTTATGTATCAATCCATAACTTGTAACATTCCTTGTTTTAGAAACTCATCCAGCTTTTTATTAAACGGACCAATGAACCTGCCATAACAACGGTCCACTGGAAGACAGTTCTATCTTTACCGTTCTCACAGTGACAAACCCTTTCCCAACTCTACTTTATGTATCAATACCAGTAACTTGTAACATTCCTTGTTTGTAGAAACTCATCCAGCTTTTTATTAACTGACCAATGAACCTGCCATAACAACGTCCACTGGAAGACAGTTCCATAGCTTTACGTTCTCACATGAAAACCCTTTCCAACTCACTTTATGTATCAATACCAGTAACTTGTACCATTCCTTGTTTGTAGAAACTCATCCAGCTTTTTATTAAACTGACCAATGAACCTGCCATAACAACGTCACTGGAAGACCGTTCCATAGCTTTACCGTTCTCACATGACACCCTTTCCCAACTCTACTTTATGTATCAATACCAGTAACTTGTAACTTCCTTGTTTGTAGAAACTCATCCAGCTTTTTTATAAACTGACCAATGAACCTGCCATAAACAACGTCCACTGGAAGACAGTTCCATAGATTTACTTTTCTCACAGTGACAAACCCTTTCCCAACTCTACTTTATGTATCAATACCAGTAACTTGTAACATTCTTGTTTGTAAGAAACTCACACTTTTTATTAAACTGACCAATGAACCTGCCTAACAACGTCCACTGGAACAGTTCCATAGCTTTACCATTCTCACAGTGCAACCCTTTCCCAACTCTACTTTATGTATCAATACCAGTACTGTAACATTCCTTGTTTGTAGAAACTCATCCAGCTTTTATTAAACTGACCAATGAACCTGCCATACAACGTCCACTGGAAGACAGTTCCATAGCTTTACCGTTCTCACAGTGACAAACCCTTTCCCACTCTACTTTATGTATCATCCAGTAACTTGTAACATTCCTTGTTTGTAGAAACTCATCCAGCTTTTTATTAAACTGACATGAACCTGCCATAACAACGTCCACTGGAAGACAGTTCCATAGCTTTACGTTTCTCACGGGACAAACCCTTTCCCAACTCTACTTTAGTATCAATACCAGTAACTTGTAACATTCCTTGTTTGTAGAAACTCATCACCTTTTTTATTAACTGACCATGAACCTGCCATAACAACGTCCACTGGAAACATTCCATAGCTTACCGTTCTCACAGTGACAAACCCTTTCCCAACTCTACTTTATGTATTAATACCAGTAACTTTGTAACATTCCTTGTTTGTAGAAACTCATCCAGCTTTTTATTAAACTGACCAAACCTGCCATAACAACGTCCACTGGAAGACAGTTCCATAGCTTTACCGTTCTCACTGACAAACCCTTCCCAACTCTACTTTATGTATCAATACCAGTAACTGTAACATTCCTTGTTTGTAGAAACTCATCCAGCTTTTATTAAACTGACCAATGAACCTGCCATACAACGTCCACTGGAAGACAGTTCCATAGCTTTACCGTTCTCACAGTGACAAACCCTTTCCCAACTCTACTTATGTATCAATACCAGTAACTTGTAACATTCCTTGTTTGTAAACTCATCCAGCTTTTTATTAAACTGACCAATGAACCTGCCATAACAACATCCACTGGAAAGACAGTTCCATAGCTTTACCGTTCTTACAGTGACAAACCCTTTCCCAACTCTACTTTATGTATCATCCGTAACTTGTACATTCCTTGTTGTAGAAACTCATCCACGTTTTATTAAACTGACCAATGAACCTGCCATAACAACGTCCACTGGAAGACAGTTCCATAGCTTTACCATTCTCACAGTGAAAAACCCTTTCCCAACTCTACTTTATGTATCAATCCCAGTAACTTGTAACATTCCTTTTGTAGAAACTCATCCAGCTTTTTATTAAACTGACCAATGAACCTGCCATAACAACGTCCACTGGAAGACAGTTCCATAGCTTTACCGTTCTCACAGTGACAAACCCTTTCCCAACTCTACTTTATGTACAATACCAGTAACTTGTAACATTCCTTGTTTCTAGAAACTCATCCAGATTTTTATTAAACTGACCAATGAACCTGCCATAACAACGTCCACTGGAAGACAGTTCCATAGCGTTCTCACAGTGAAAACCCTTTCCCAACTCTACTTTGTGTATCAATACCAGTAACTTGTAACATTCCTTGTTTGCAGAAACTCATCCAGCTTTTTATTAAACTGACCATGAACCTGCCATAACAACGTCCACTGGAAGACATTTCATAGCTTTACCGTTCTCACAGTGACAAACCCTTTCCCAACTCTACTTATGTATCAATACCAGTAACTTGTACATTCCTGTTTGTAGAAACTCATCCAGCTTTTATATTAACTGACCATGAACCTGCCATACAATGTCCACTGGAAGACAGTTTCCATAGCTTTACCGTTCTCACAGTGACAACCCTTTCCCAACTCTACTTTATGTATCAATACCCAGTAACTGTAACATTCCTTGTTTGCAAACTCATCCAGCTTTTTTTAAAACTGACCAATGAACCTGCCATACAACGTCCCCTGGAAGACAGTTCCATAGCTTTACCGTTCTCACAGTGAAAAAACCCTTTCCCAACTCTACTTTATGTATCAATACCAGTAACTTGTAACATTCCTTGTTTGCAGAAACTCATCCGCTTTTTTATTAAACTGACCAATGAACCTGCCATAACAACGTCCACTGGAAGACAGTTCCATAGCTTTACCGTTCTCACAGTGACAAACCCTTTCCCAACTCCACTTTATGTATCAATACCAGTAACTTGTAACATTCCTTGTTTGCAGAAACTCATCCACTTTTTATTAAACTACCAATGAACCTGCCATAACAACATCCACTGGAAGACAGTCCATAGCTTTACCGTTCTCACAGTGTGACCAACCCTTTCCCAACTCTACTTTATTAGTCATACAGTAAATTGTAACATTCCTGTTTGAGAAACCCTCCAGCTTTTTATTAAACTGACCAATGAACCTGCCATAACAACGTCCACTGGAGACAGTTCCATAGCTTTACCGTTCTCACAGTGACAAACCCTTTCCAACTCTACTTTATGTATCAATCCCAGTAACTGTAACATTCCTTGTTTGTAGAAACTCATCCAGCTTTTTATTAAACTGACCAATGAACCTGCCATAACACCATCCACTGGAAGACATTTCCATAGCTTTACCGTTCTCACAGTGACAAACCTTCCCAACTCTACTTTAGTATCAATACCAGTAATTTGTACATTCCTGTTTGTAGAAACTCATCCACTTTTATTAAACTGACCAATGAACCTGCCATAACAACATCCACTGGAAGACAGTTCCATAGCTTTACCGTTCTCACAGTGACAACCCTTTCCCAACTCTATTTTATGTATCAATACCAGTAACTTGTAACATTCCTTGTTTAGAAACTCATCCAGCTTTTTATTAAACTGACCATGAACCTGCCATAAACGTCCACTGGAAGACAGTTCCATAGCTTTACCGTTCTCACAGTGACAAACCCTTTCCCAACTCTACTTTATGTATCAATACCAGTTACTTGTAACATTCCTTTTTTGTAGAACTCATCCAGCTTTTTATTAAACTGACCAATGAACCTGCCATAACAACGTCACTGGAAGACAGTTCCATAGCTTTACCGTTCCACAGTGACAAACCCTTTCCAACTCTACTTTATGTATCAATACCAGTAACTTGTAACATTCCTTGTTTGTAGAAACCCATCCAGCTTTTTATTAAACTGACCAATGAACCTGCCATAACAACGTCCACTGGAAGACATTCCATAGCTTTACCATCTCACAGTGACAAACCCTTTCCAACTCTACTTAGTATCAATACCAGTAACTTGTAACATTCCTTGTTTGTAGAAACTCATCCAGCTTTTTATAACTGACCAATGAACGCCATAACACTCCACTGGAAACAGTTTCCATACTTTACCGTTCTCACAGTGACAAACCCTTCCCAACTCTACTTTATGTATCAATACCAGTAACTTGTAACATTCCTTGTTTGTAGAAACTCATCCAGCTTTTTAATTAACTGACCAATGAACCTGCCATACAACATCCACTGGAAGACAGTTCCATAGCTTTACCGTTCTCACAGTGATAAACCCTTACCCAACTCTACTTTATGTATCAATCCCAGTAACTTGTAACATTCCTTGTTTGCAGAAACTCATCCAGCTTTTTTTAAACTGACCAGAACCTGGCCATAACAACATCACTGGAAGACAGTTCCATAGCTTTACCGTTCTCACAGTGACAAACCCTTTCCCAACTCTACTTTATTTCAATACCAGTAATTGTAACATTCCTTGTTTGTAGAAACTCATCCAGCTTTTTATTAAACTGACCAATGAACCTGCTATAACAACGTCCACGGGAGACAGTTCCATAGCTTTACCGTTCTCACAGTGACAAACCCTTTTCCCAACTCTACTTTATGTATCAATACCAGTAACTTGTAACATTCCTTGTTTGTAGAACTCTCCAGCTTTTTATTAAACTGACCAATGAACCTGCCATAACAACATCCACTGGAAGACAGTTCCATAGCTTTACCGTTCTCACAGTGACAAACCCTTTCCCAACTTGAACCCTAAACCTTTTTCTTCAAGTCTTAAGGGATGTCCACATGTCCTCTGACTTGTTCTATTGGTGAACAATGCCCCAGATAATTTATTGTATGGGCTGTATTGTTTGCTCATATATACACCTGTTGAGCACCTATATAAACAATATTTACAATTATTTAGATTTTGTATTAGTGCCCTCACATTTCTTTGTTCCTTAGAACAGAATGCAATTACACTAGGCCAGGTAGAAACAATCTTATTATTACGAATATCGCTCCTGGCTTTTTAAGTTAACACAAAATGAATTAGGAATCTAGAAACACCAAGGTCTCTGGCCAACGTAATAAATACATTTGTGTCTCCAGCACTTTTATCCTTCTAAACAAGCAGAACGAATGGATCAGATGTGACCAAATAACAATTTATACCAACGCCAAATCCTATAGGATTAAAAGAGCAAGCCTGAACGCGTTACGTGTTTTAATATCCGAGGGATTTACTTTTATCGGAGACATTTTCATTTACAATTTAATACAATTTTTATTTTGCCCAGGCTAACCCATTCGTTCGCTTTAAAGCCAAAACAAGTTTAGGGCCACGTCCATTTTTTCTTCCTTATTTATCTCAATACGAAAAACTTCCAACTGACATGGGCTGGAACCTGTGACATATTGTATCAGGGAGATTCATTAAAGGACAACTAAAGCCTCAAAGAAAACTTTTTCAGAAGGAAGAGCACCTTAATATAAAAGCAGTAATCTGTGTCTCACCTCTCGTTTTGATTGTGTTGTTGGGAAATTTACTTTCTAACTTTGGATTTGTGCTTTATTTCCAGTATCACACAGTGTGGTCACTGACCTTCTGTTTCTTTACACATGCTCAGTCCTTGGATACTGCAGAACTTGTTACAGTTGGTAAGCAGTTGGTCACACCCACTATTATTCTCTAGCCATCCTGTTTACAGGACAGAATAGGTAAGGGAGCATGGTGACTGGCCAGTGGTGTGGCCAGTCACTGTACATATACACTGTTATTTCGTCCATTTCTTCGGGGGTTACATTTACTTTAATGCCATTTACTATAGTGGGATTTACATTTTTATGGTGTTTTAGAGGGAATAATTTCAGATTCTGGAGTGTAAAAATTGGGTTTAGTTCTCCTGTAAAAGTTCTCTTATTATTAAAAAGGTGCTAATTTTGCCCCAACCAATCAGTTTTTTTTAACATTTGAAAGCTAACATCTGATTGGTTGGGCAAATTAGCACCATTTGAATAACCCTGATATATCTCAACTTTTAACCTTTACATTTACAGGCAACGTTTATTACTGAGAGAACATGTGCCGCACGCAATGCGGGACTAAACTATGGTGTCACATGTCATATTTCCATTGGATTGTATTATCAGAAGAATTTGTTGTTTGGATGTTAAAATGGTTGTTGAATCCTTGTTTGTTACTTTGAGCAGGAGATTATTTCCAGTACACAATCCTGCAGATAACCTTACTTATGGCAGAGATTCCAGATACAAATCAGTGAAAAGTTGCCATTTTGTACAGGGATCCCAATGGTTTTGGTGGAAATTTCATTCAAACTCGCCAGTGTGCGCCTGCCTGTTACGGTCATTGAAGATCAATTTGGCCGGTTCAGTTGAAGACCGCGAGTAGCAGTTGTCGAGCTAATGTACATGGATGTTCGTAACCGCGCCCCAGGAGGCAGATCTTTAACCTATTAGGGCTCATTGCTGCTTTGTCCTGATCAGATCCAGAAGTTTCCACATTTTTTCCTTCTTCTAGATTTGATCTTATTGTTGCCAGATCCTATGTTTGTTTCCCAACTCCCATTCGGTGCTGCCTTCCTCAACCTCTTTCATGTATCACTATTTCCGAACCAGTGCTACCTGTCTGACCTGTTTAAGAATTTATTTGACAAGTCTTGGTGAGGTGGGTACACACCATACAATCCTTCCTCCTGACCGACCGTTTAGTACTTCTGGCCAGGGTTGGCAAGGAGGAGTGCTGTCAGTTCGGCAAAACTAGCCACGTCCGACAGTTAGCATAGAGGACACCACGATTGTTTGTGATTTTCCGACGTGTCCGATCATCCATTGGTCCGATTCGGACTAATACTAACATTGGATGGGAGGCCTCTTCCCACCATGTTAAGGGTCAGTAGGCGGGGGATGATAGCCTGTAATACTAATCCAATGCAGGTTCAGGGAGACAACCAGCAGGGAGTGTCCAGCCCAGATAAATGACCCAAGGTAAAACTGTTAGACCTTCCATACTGGGGTTACCTTGACGTGGTAGGAAGGCTTCTTCACTTTTATGCATAAAATTGTAACTAAAACCCCCATGTTTTTACTGTTTGCACTAGCATAGATATTAGATATATGGGCCCAGAATGTGCATTGATCATCTCTTTTCTTGTTTGTTCTAATGTTTTGGTCAGATCAGGGCACTCCACTATATATTATAATGTGCTGCCCATAGGAAGCTCCACCCTTTTTTTGTGTCCATCCCAAAACACATCCGATAATTCGGCTCGCCCAACCAAACACTGGGATTCGATACTCGCGTATAGGTATAATAGACATTTTACTGGTGGATTCGATACTCGCGTATAGGTATAATAGACATTTTACTTGTGGATTTGATGCTCGCGTATAGGTATAATAGACATTTTACTTGTGGATTCGATACTCGCGTATAGGTATAATAGACATTTTACTTGTGGATTCGATGCTCGCGTATAGGTATAATAGACATTTTACTTGTGGATTCGATACTCGCGTATAGATATAATAGACATTTTACTTGTGGATTCGATGCTCACGTATAGGTATAATAGACATTTTACTTGCGGATTCGATACTCGCGTATAGGTATAATAGACATTTTACTTGTGGATTCGATGCTGGCGTATAGGTATAATAGACATTTTACTCTCAGATTCGATACTCGCGTATAGGTATAATAGACATTTTACTCTCAGATTCGATACTCGCGTATAGGTATAATAGACATTTTACTTGTGGATTCGATGCTCGCGTATAGGTATAATAGACATTTTACTCGCGGATTCGATACTCGTGTATAGGTATAATAGACATTTTACTCGCATATTCGATTTCCTCAAACGGTCGAACATTTGATAATTATCGAAAGTCCGGAAAATCCGGGTCCGGGATAGTTTGAGAAGTCTGAGTCGGTTCGAACTCGAATAGTTCGGCTCAAACTCGGATTCGAGTTCTAGTCCATCTCTAATCTATCAGATTATTGTCAATATTTAAGAAGCCTGTTGCGTATGTGTAGTAGTATAAAAATCACACAAATTAACACAGCAGAATGTTTTAAGAGGCAATGAAGATTCTGTAGATCATTTGAACTAAAAATGTAATTAGCGAGTTCTTGTAACAATTATTAAAAGGCACACACAAAAAGATAATTGAATAGTGGACAAACTCAAGAGAGCAGATGAGCCTGAGAATAACGAGCTCTTATTGATTGATACTAGGCAGGGATGCTCACACTCTCCCTTTTTCTCGCTCTTCATACTCTTACTGTGGAGGCCTGGAGGGAGTTTATATCTGCAAAAAAAAGTCACAAGATTCCTAAAATAATCACAAAGAGACTCCAAGCAGGTGAATTAAACACCTCTAAAATAATAAGACTTGTACAATATAGAATGAGTTGCAGGTGTATTTCTGTTCAGTATTAATGTGACTTGCAATGTACTTCTCTGAATGGGACACTGCACATTACATTCTCTGACTCAGTAAAAGTCATCCACCCGTGGATATTGCATGGCAAAGCAAACGTGAAAATAAATAAATTGTAATGAAAAAAAAAAAACACTGAACGGCAATAGTGTTATCTAGAAGTCCAAATACTAATAATAGTCTGCTCACTGTCTGAGTGAAAGTTGTTTACCAGCACATTTGCATGTGGTACCCGATAGGCTATAAAGGCAGACACGGGCTAATAGACTGATCTGCTTCACATAAAAACTACATCAGGGATCATTTGTCCCGTTAATAGAAACCTCCGCACACTATCTGGAAAGCTGCAACACAGACATCTCATCATCAAAGATAGGGAGCCAAAAAAGCAATACGGTATTGATTATTATGGTGTCTTTATAAAGCAATATTAGATTTAACTACGTGGGTTTTACTAGAGTTAAGGGCAGGAGACAAAAGTGTGTAAATGGCAACTGTAAAAAATAAACGGATATTAACTTCTCTTCACACCACTTTATTTTTGCTGTTTGTTCCCTAATAAAAATGGCACCAAAAAAATTGCGGTTCAGAAAACCAAATAACAAACTTTTTCATATGATTATTATTTTAAAACAACATTTTTTTGTCCCACTTAAATTTAAACACTCATCCATACCAGACGGTAATCGCGCGCCCAGCTGGCCGGTCGATTGCCATTTTAAAAACCTCACAAACAGGAATTGCTGATCTGCTTGTGAAGGTTCTCATTCATCCAGGTCATGGTATATCTGTTGTATTCATCCATCCAGGTCATGGTATATCTGTAATATTCATCCATCCAGGTCATGGTATATCTGTAATATTCATTCATCCAGGTCACGGTATATCTGTAATATTCATTCATCCAGGTCACGGTATATCTGTAATATTCATCCATCCAGGTCACGGTATATCTGTAATATTCATTCATCCAGGTCATGGTCTGTCTGTAATATTCATCCATCCAGGTCATGGTATATCTGTAATATTCATTCATCCAGGTCACGGTATATCTGTAATATTCATTCATCCAGGTCATGGTATATCTGTTGTATTCAATTAGATCAACTGGACTTGAAGTTTAGTTCTTGAAGACGTTTCGCTAGTCATCCAACTGGATCTCTCAATCCAGAATGACTTGAACAAGAATCAGTGGCAATTATGTACCCTGGAAAATCCCAATAAGCATACCACAGCCAAGTGTTAAGGGCGTGATTGGATAGTGGCTAAGAGGTGTTATAGGAACGCCCAGAGTAAGGTGTCAAAACAGCATTGTACATGGCAGACAGTTGGTGAATGTATCATCGCCTCTACCCTGGTGAGGCACATCCATGCATATATGGACTCCCAAAGATACATAAGGAAGGGGCCCCACTAAGACCTATAGTCAGCAGCATCAACTCTGTAACATACAAGGTGGCAAAATACCTAGCCAACATCTTAGGACCATTGGTGGGAAGTTCTAAGCATCACATCCAGAACTCAGGATTTCACCAACAAGATTGAAGATATAGTACTCAGTGCAGAAGAAACTATGGTGTCCTATGATGTGACATCTCTCTTCACCTGTATACCCACCAAGGAGGCTGTTAACATGGTGAGAAAACGGCTAGGCCAAGACAGCACTCTTACCAGCAGAACTGATCTCAACCCAGAACTGGTGTGTTCCTTGTTGGACTTGTGCCTGAATACCACCTATTTCAAATACAGGGATAAGTTCTATAAGCAAAAACATGGATGTGCTATGGGATCTCCAGTTTCTCCTATTGTGGCCAACCTTTACATGGAGGAGGTAGAAAAACAGGCACTTAATACCTTCATTGGCATAGCACCCAGCCACTGGTTCAGATATGTGGATGACACCTGGGTTAAAATCCACCAGAAGGAAGTTCAAGCTTTCACAGAACACATTAATGCGGTAGACCAAAACATCAAATTTACAAGGGAAGATACAAAACAACAAACTGGCTTTCTTGGACTGCTTGGTAGAAGTCAGGGAGAATGGTAAACTGGAAGTAGAGGTTTACAGAAAACCAACACACACAGATCAGTATTTGATATTTGACTCCCATCATGTTCCTACGGTAAAATCAGTCAAAACCTATTGAGGTCAAAATCCTGAAAAGTTCGACCAAAACTTTAATAGTTCAGAATAAAGTTTGTAGTTTGGGTTTTCCTGAACTTGTGAACATATTTTCGATAAATTTTTAAAAATGTTTTTAGCACAATATGCACAAAATGCACTTAAAATGATAGCACATTAATTATTTGGGAGTAATATAATCTCTTTATGGTAATTTATGTGGGGGTGTGGTTTATTCACATGATGGTATATAAGGAATAGCACTCATTTGCACTTTATTGTTGATGAAGACGTCTTGTGAGTCGTCGAAACGTTGAAATAAAAGAAAGTTGGTTTGAATAAAGCATTGTACTTATCATATACAGTAATAGCTTTCCATGATATCACATATGTATCCGTTCTAATAATTATAATCTGTATTAATCTATAAATATAATTATAATACTAAAAATCTGCTGAAAAGTTAATCAATCATCAGAATGTATCTCTTGAAATTTTTGGTAGGTGTGTACCTTTAATGGACAACTGTACCTCAACCCCGATCCTCTTCTTCAGCCCTTTAAAACTACCCAGGGTGAAGACCTAAACAGCTGGTTATAGCTTCTAACTCCAGTTAACCAATAGGAAGGTGCGATGTTGAAGAAGGGTCTTTCTATTGGTATTGCCTCAGGTGAAGAAGGGAGTTGGGGAACAGAGCAACTTTACCAGGTTAGCACTGGAGTAAAAAGCTAAACCCAGGGATGAGGACCAAACGATTTTAATCCTCACCCTTTGTAGTTTTAAAGGAAGGGATAACAAACTATCGTTGTCTTTTAAATCTGATCTTTACCTATGAGCTTGGGGGTGATTACACGCATGAAACGTGACAAGATTTATTATTCTGTCCATTTAATACTCTGTTGTTCTAAGTTTTATCCTCTTCTGCCTTTGCCTTGCCAATCAATCAGCACCCATGCACATGGCGTAATATCTAAAAAGCTTCATCCAATTATGTCACATTTTACTGTTCTTTCTAAAAATACCCCAAACCCATTAGTATCTGTTCAACATCCCGCAGACTCATTCAATTTGGAAGAAACACAACATTCCTGACGGCCATAAAAAAAAATAAATTAAAAATAGAAAAAGTGTTGTTTCCAGAATGGAATGTGGAGCCGTAAATAAGTCTCCTATCATGATGCAAATTAGGAACTTGGTTTCAGGCTTAATGATCTAAAATAGCTCCTCATCATTACTATGCTATCTGACCATGGTCAGGGTGATAACACAGGAAACACATGTCCCTCTGACAACTTGCGAGAGCCAATAGTTTCTTTCAATTGCAAACCAGGGGAAGCCCTAAGGGTAGGACTGATGTGAACTTGGTATGTTTGAAATAAGATCACACCCTCTTACTAGTGATGGTCCGGTTCGCGGATCCGAACTCGCGGCGGATTTCCCTTATTCGCGAACGGCAGATATCGTGGATTTTCCGGATTTCCGCCTTCCGAACTTTTCTGAACCGCGTTTTCGAAAATTTTAGAAATTACGAGGATTTCTCGTATTTTCCAAAATACAGGAAAATACGAGAAATCCTCGTAAATTCGAAATTTCGTGGATTTTTCCGATTTTTGGACAGAGCAAGCCACATTTTTCGGGTCCGTATTTCCGAAGAATCCTCGTATTATCTAAAAATCCTCATAATTTCGAGGAATCCATGTATTTTCGAATGCGGGTTTTGTCGAACTTTGATTTTAATGGGTCCGCTCGCGGATTTTAGAATTTTCGAATTTTTCCGAAAATTCGCGGATCCTTGAGCGGACCGAATTTTGCGAAGTTCGGACATCTCTACCCCTTACATTTCTCCAGGTAAAACCCACCAGTCCACATGTCACATGGGATTGAGTTGTATGGTCTGTGTATCATAGCTGTGGCATATTTGCATATTACATGGCTGAGACCAGCACTGTCTAGTTCAGTGGCTGTCAAATTCTTTCAAATTGTGGCGCACTTGGCAAAGTAAATTTTCTTCAAGGCACGCCTGTGTTCTTAATGTTGGAGTTAACATTGTAATTAGTGATGGCCCAGTTCGCGGATCTGAACCCGCATCCGCGGCGGATTTACCTCGTTCGCGAACGGCAGATAACGCGGATTTTCCGGTTTTCCGCATTCCGAACTTTTCCGAACCACGTTTTTGAAAATTTGCGAAATTACGAGGATTTCTTGTATTTTCGAGAATGCGGGAAAATACGTATATTCGAAGAATCCTCTCGTATTTTCGAGGATTTTTTTTTATTTTAATGGGTTTTAATGGGTCCGCTCACGGATTTTCAAATTTTTCCGAAAATTCGCTGATCCTCGAGCGGACCGGATTTTGCGAAGTTTGTACATCTCTAGTTGTAATTACCCAGATTTTTTGCACTTTACAGTGTATTTTGTATTCTAATCACTGCAGTGTAAAGAGTTTGTTGTCATTTTATCATAATATATATTTATAGAGTATAAAATTGTAAGTTATATTGGTGAAAATCTTTCCACTGCCAATATAATGAGGCAGACCTCTGGCTCTTTGAAGTCACACCAGTCTTCCTCTGGTCTAGTCATATGGATCAAATGAGGAGTAAGTAATTAAAGTAATTGAAGTAATGAGCATTTGACTTTTTTTTTCACTTGAAAAAAGTTAAAATGTGGCTAAAAATAATTATCCTCCCCTTTCCAAATTCCTTTAACACTGGTAACACTAGAGATGGACTAGAACTCGAACTCGAACCCGAGTTTGAGCCGAACTATTCGAATTCAAACGAATTCGGACTTCTCGAACTATCCCCGACGCGGATTTTTGATATTTTCGGACTTTCGCTAAATATCGAATGTTCGTCCGTTCGAGTATCGAATACACGAGTAAAGTGTCCTTTAAAACCTATACGTGAGCATCGAATCCGCGAGTAAAATGTCCATGGTATCTAGGCGCGAACATCGAATACGCGAGTAAAGTCTCCATTAAAACCTATACCCGAGCATCGAATCCGCGAGTAAAATGTCCATGGTATCTAGGCGCGAACATCGAATCCACGAGTAAAATGTACATGGTATCTAGGCGCGAACATCGAATCTACGAGTAAAGTGTCCATTAAAGCTTATATGCAAGCATCGAATCCGCGAGTAAAATGTCCATGGTATCTAGGCGTGAATGCGAACATCAAATACGCGAGTAAAGTCTCCATTAAAATCTATACGCGGCATCGAATCCGCGAGTAAATGTCCATGGTATCTAGGCGCGAACATCGAATCCACGAGTAAAATGTCCATGGTATCTAGGCGCAACATCGAATCCGCGAGTAAAATTCATGGTCATCCGTAGGCGCGAACATCGAATCTACGAGTAAAGTGTCCATTAAAGCCTATACGCAAGCATCGAATCCGCGAGTAAAATGTACATGGTATCTAGGCGCGAACATCGAATCTACGAGTAAAGTGTCCATTAAAGCCTATACGCAAGCATCGAATCCGCGAGTAAAATGTCCATGGTATCTAGGCGCGAACGCAAACACCGAATACGCGAGTAAAGTCTCCATTAAAACCTATACGCGAGCATCGAATCTGCGAGTAAAATTTCCATGGTATCTAGGCACGAACATCAAATCCACGAGTAAAGTGTCCATTAAAGCCTATACGCGAGCATCGAATCCGCGAGTAAAATGCACATGGTATCTAGGCGCGAATTAACTCGAAAGTAGCGCAAGTGAGAGTAAAATAGATTTTTCGAATGTCCTGGATATTGGAACATGTTCCCCAGACCATTTCCCAGGTCCCACAGTCATTTACATTAAGTTACCATTGATATTTTAATTGTATTTCATTAGAACTTTTCTAACTATTTGACTCCCATTGACTTTAATTGGTCCGTTTCCAAACTTTCTATATAGTTCCAAAGTTCGAAAACGGACCAAACTTTCAAAAGTTCGCCCATCTCTAGGTAACACCAACTTGTTGACCAAACCTCCTTTGGAACCATCCACACAGAACTAAATGACAATGATTTCACATTAATGACTGCATTGTAATAAGTCCATGAAATACCATGAATAGCAGGACATTAGAGAAGGAACTGATGTCCATTAGAATTTCTTAGCAAAATGCACGTTATTGAAAATGATACATTTGCTTTAATTTGGATTTTATTTTTTTAACCAAATGTCCATTTATTGTAAAGCTGTGTACACACCATGCAATTATTCGTCCCTGATTGGCCGGTAGTTCAGTGTATCGGTGTCGAGTAATTGCATTGGTTTTCATCCACGACCAACTGACCGGTTGTCCAAATCGGACAAATGGACGATTGGAAGTGTCTGAAAACCACAGCTGATTGTTTGGTCTTCCACGGACTGCATGCCCATTTGCGGCAAACTTGGTCCCTTCTCTTAGTCGACCGGTCGGAAGTGCCAAACTGGGGCAGTCAGGAGGAAGGATCTATCTGTGTGTACCATGCTTCAATGTGCAGACCAGTTTATTGGATACTGAGGTCATCATTCAGCTACAATGTCCCGGCACACCTAACGCAGGTGTGTAACACAGTCAGTGTGCCCTAACAAACTATAGAAAATTAACCACACATCCGGCATGAATGACGGAGACTACATTTCCCAATAACTAAGTCTATCTATGTATAAAGATTCAGATAAAAAAAAACCAAACAAAAAAACCCGTCAAGAGTTCTCAATCTTTGAGTTGAAAACGTGTCTGTGTTTTGTTACATTGTGGATATTCGCCAGATGTTTCCTTTGATTTCTGTAAAATTTTACAGCGGTTTTTTGGAACCTAAAATATTATTTACTTAACAAAATGTCATAAAATCCCCAAGTCCAGCTGTTGGTCCTTTAAACTATAAACAGAGATAAAATACCTACATGAGTCTTAACAGGTACCAGGAAAATGGCGTCTTCCAAAACAAATTCTACGTGTAACTCCCACCATTTTTATTGTCTGCTGCATGCCTTACTCTTGGAGCAAGTTATGAACAACCGAAATATTAAATAAAAAGGCAATATAAAGGCTGATTTCTATTAATTGTCATCTACCGCTCCTTACCTGGCTTAAGTTCTTCTTTACCCCACCTTGCTGATTGATTTCCTGTATTTTGACCCTTGACTCTGTTTTTGGTTTACAGTTTGGTACCACGCTACTGAGCTGGTTGTGCCCTGTCCGTCTGTAGCCCTTCCGGTTTGTACGTGTATTCTCTGACTCAACTCAGATACATTGCGCCAGTAATACACAGGGATCAGGAATGTCAGACATTATAAAATACACACATAAGACTGTGTGCCCTGTATTAACACTGACCTGTGAATTCATCAGTAGAGACGTTCGAAACTGTTGAGTTTCGTTCCGTTTTCGAATTTTTGAAATTTTCGGAAAGTTCGAGTTTCAATTTTTGAAAATTGTCTGCTTTCGATTTTTGATAATTATCTATGTTCGATTTTCAACGAAAATTCGAAAAATCCAGTTTCCGTGAAATTCGGGAGTTCCGAAAGTTTCGTCGGGAATTGGAAACCTCAGATTCGATTCGAAACCAGGTTCTATTCGAACCCACATTACATCTTTATTCATCAGCAAAGGGAGCCATAGAGTTGCCAAGTATCTGTATCAGTGCACTTTTATATGGTAACGATGTTTCCGTAAAAATGATGTTCTATTAAATTACAAAACATGAACTGTAAATTACTAGTTAATGGAGAAGCATCTGTATTCATGTCTAGAACATTTAATCACTTGGACTAATCCGAAGATACGTGCATCTGGTAAACAGATTTCTGGCTGCCTAATCACAGAGAAATGTCTGGCAACGCGATAATTCTCCTGTATCTTTTAACGGTGACAACAGTTATCATGTGGTACATGGGGAAACTGTCCTGGCACTCTGCATACTAAAGGGATGGGGGGTGTGATATGTAAAATGATACATAAGGCTCTGGATTTTTAATGGAGAGGTGCAGTGGAATATATCCTTATAAAAAACACTTAACTACATAGTTAAGAGGTTTTTATAAGAATATATACCACTGCCCCTCCCCATTGAACGTTTGTCACCTTAAGAACAAAGAAGTATTATTGACACTGCGCGGACTCCTCTGTGACTTTATAACCTTTTATTACACTGGAAGTAATATACGTAATATAATAATATATATAAAATTATCCAGAAACAAATCTTTTCGCATCAGCCAAGATTTTTACCCCAAATATCCCATTGGTACCGACGGAATTGGCCCTTTACCGCTGTGTGTAAGGACGAAACGACTGTTTCTGATGCTGACGAACATTTGGCGTTGGCATCGGAAACGGTCGTTCTGACCGGTAAATTTCCCTTGTTTGCGATTGGCCCCCTGTACTAAAGTATAGAGAGTCGCGAACATTCTTCCTATACTATATATATACTTTATATTGGGACTGTGTGTACTACCATCTGTCAAAGACAAAAGACAGAATCTTGCAGATTGTACTGTGTGTGGCCACCTTCATACTGTACAGGCGACCAGCTTGAGATTCCGTGATTGCCCATTTACTGGGAGACACAGCAGCCCACAGGCGGAGAGACTTGGACTCCACAGGTCAGTTACCACTTGTAAGGATATAATCAAACCCTGTCCTGCAGAAAGCAGATTATCATTAGTCCATGAACGTGAAATTCATCCACTGCTTCTGCAACACAGAAACAAACCCTCGTACGGCCATCCTGGCTTTAACCGTGACCGGAACAAATCAACGAAACTTGAGAATCAGCGGAGAAATCGCACAGGATCAAGAACAACATTGGAACATTAAATATTAATGTAATTTAACAGGAATTCTTGTCTGGGCCCTTCAGGGAGAAGTGAGAGGCTGGAACAGAAACAGTTTGTACAATACCTACAATATACAAACCCTGAAACATTTTAATTGGCTCAATTCAATACAAAATGAATGTAGGAAGAATTCACGGTAACACAATCATGGTCGATTTCATGCCACAGTAACACATCACAATGTTACGGGATTGCCAAATATAAAATTATACGGTAAAAATAAAGCTTTGTTTGCATTTAAAGGACCTAGTGTACACAATTGATTTGATTGTACATGGGGGGGTCTCATCCCCGCCAAGTTATTATTCAAGAAATAAGTGAATGTTCCATTGGCACAATCAGTTCATTCTATAGAAATGCCGGTGTTCCCCTGGTAGTTATGCCCCTGATTGGTACTTAGGGCATTGAAAAGAAAGTCATTTAAACAAGAAGGGCAGTTAAACAAGGTTGGTGTGTTGGTGTTGTCTATTGGAAGGGACAGTTTGTTGATACCAAGGAATGAGTGTCCTGCCACATGTATAGGAACTTGGAGCAGTCATTACAGGGGACCTATGTCTGTGTCAGGTGTAAGTGGGTTGCCTGTTTGAGAATCTTGACGGTGAAACGCGTCTGGCGGTTTCCTGGTTCTTTGGTCTCCTCTCCCAGGTCTGCACTATGGCTCCTTTTGTATGCTATGCACTAGATAGATAAGTATTTACATCTTGAAGTTTATCTTGACTCTTTTCAGTGGGTCTTTCTACTGGAGCCTTTAATAGATTCCTTTGATGGATCTACTTGTTTGTATATTTACTTACGCACTTTTAGCATTTTGTCTATATAATTGTGTTTCCACGGATCTCTCTTGTATACTGGTAGATTTTAAGAGTCCATTGACTGTTTGGTCATGTAATATAATACATGTGATACAGATATACACCATATGTGATATATTGATATGATATTTTGCACATGCATATTACATCCTGATTTGGTTGTTCCTGTACACATCTTCTTTGCCTGTTTACTGGGATGTTTGGCCATTGTTTGGAATGTGTCTTAGTTACACCCTTTTAATGGTGTTAAAGCTATATTGCCCTTCTATGTTTAAATAAAGGGGTTTTATAGTTGAATTTATACAGTGTGTGCAGGTTTTCTTCTTGTTTGCTCATGTATTCTGTTCTACATATGGTATACAAACTCCCCAAAAACTCAATTCAAATACTAGAGCTAGGTTATAAATATATTAGTATAGTATAGTACAGTATATAGTATATATACATTACATTAAGTTACCATTGATATTTTAATTGTATTTCATTAGAACTTTTCCAACTATTTGACTCCCATTGACTTTCGAAAGTTCGGCCTTTCTAATGTCCATTTCTAATCCATCCATTCCAACCTACTCAGCAATATCCTCATTTCCTGCCAAACTGTTGATCCAAGGAAGGCAAAAAAAACCCACCACATTTATGAAGGGGAAAAAATTCCTTCGTGACTCCAAGTGACATGGGAAATTTCCCTGGATCAACTCTACTTTATGTATCAATACCAGAACTTGTAACATTCCTTGTTTGTAGAAACTCCACCAGCTTTTTATTAAACTGACCAAGACCTGCCATAACAACGTCCACTGGAAGACATTTCTATAGCTTACCGTTCTCACAGTGACAAACCCTTTCCCAACTCTACTTTATGTATCAATCCCAGTAACTTGTAACATTCCTTGTTTGTAGAAACTCATCCAGCTTTTTATTAAACGACCAATGAACCTGCCATAACAACGTCCACTGGAAGACAGTTCTATTCTTTACCGTTCTCACAGTGACAAACCCTTTCCCAACTCTACTTTATGTATCAATACCAGTAACTTGTAACATTCCTTGTTTGTAGAAACTCATCCAGCTTTTTATTAAACTGACCAATGAACCTGCCATAACAACGTCCACTGGAAGACAGTTCCATAGCTTTACCGTTCTCACATGAAAACCCTTTCCCAACTCTACTTTATGTATCAATCCAGTAACTTGTACCATTCCTTGTTTGTAGAAACTCATCCAGCTTTTTATTAAACTGACCAATGAACCTGCCATAACAACGTCACTGGAAGACCGTTCCATAGCTTTACCGTTCTCACAGTGACAAACCCTTTCCCAACTCTACTTTATGTATCAATACCAGTAACTTGTAACATTCCTTGTTTGTAGAAACTCATCCAGCTTTTTTATTAAACTGACCAATGAACCTGCCATAACAACGTCCACTGGAAGACAGTTCCATAGCTTTACTTTTCTCACAGTGACAAACCCTTTCCCAACTCTACTTTATGTATCAATACCAGTAACTTGTAACATTCCTTGTTTGTAGAAACTCATCCACTTTTTATTAAACTGACCATGAACCTGCCTAACAACGTCCACTGGAAACAGTTCCATAGCTTTACCATTCTCACAGTGCAACCCTTTCCCAACTCTACTTTATGTATCATACCAGTACTGTGTAACATTCCTTGTTTGTAGAAACTCATCCAGCTTTTATTAAACTGACCAATGAACCTGCCATAACAACGTCCACTGGAAGACAGTTCCATAGCTTTACCGTTCTCACAGTGACAAACCCTTTCCCAACTCTACTTTATGTATCAATACCAGTAACTTGTAACATTCCTTGTTTGTAGAAACTCATCCAGCTTTTTATTAAACTGACATGAACCTGCCATAACAACGCCACTGGAAGACAGTTCCATAGCTTTACTTTCTCACGGGACAAACCCTTTCCCAACTCTACTTTATGTATCAATACCAGTAACTTGTAACATTCCTTGTTTGTAAAACTCTCCACTTTTTTATTAACTGACCATGAACCTGCCATAACAACGTCCACTGGAAACATTCCATAGCTTAACCGTTCTCACAGTGACAAACCCTTTCCCAACTCTACTTTATGTATTAATACCAGTAACTTGTAATTCCTTGTTTGTAGAAACTCATCCAGCTTTTTATTAAACTGACCATAACCTGCCATAACAACGTCCACTGGAAGACAGTTCCATAGCTTTACCGTTCTCACTGACAAACCCTTTCCCAACTCTACTTTATGTATCAATACCAGTAACTTGTAACATTCCTTGTTTGTAGAAACTCATCCAGCTTTTATTTAAACTGACCAATGAACCTGCCATACAACGTCCACTGGAAGACAGTTCCATAGCTTTACCGTTCTCACAGTGACAAACCCTTTCCCAACTCTACTTATGTATCAATACCAGTAACTTGTAACATTCCTTGTTTGTAAACTCATCCAGCTTTTTATTAAACTGACCAATGAACCTGCCATAACAACATCCACTGGAAGACAGTTCCATAGCTTTACCGTTCTTACAGTGACAAACCCTTTCCCAACTCTACTTTATGTATCAATCCCGTAACTTGTAACATTCCTTGTTTGTAGAAACTCATCCAGTTTTATTAAACTGACCAATGAACCTGCCATAACAACGTCCACTGAAGACAGTTCCATAGCTTTACCATTCTCACAGTGAAAAACCCTTTCCCAACTCTACTTTATGTATCAATCCCAGTAACTTGTAACATTCCTTTTGTAGAAACTCATCCAGCTTTTTATTAAACTGACCAATGAACCTGCCATAACAACGTCCACTGGAAGACAGTTCCATAGCTTTACCGTTCTCACAGTGACAAACCCTTTCCCAACTCTACTTTATGTATCAATACCAGTAACTTGTAACATTCCTTGTTTCTAGAAACTCATCCAGCTTTTATTAAACTGACCAATGAACCTGCCATAACAACTCCACTGGAAGACAGTTCCATAGCGTTCTCACAGTGAGAAACCCTTTCCCAACTCTACTTTGTGTATCAATACCAGTAACTTGTAACATTCCTTGTTTGCAGAAACTCATCCAGCTTTTTATTAAACTGACCAAGAACCTGCCATAACAACGTCCACTGGAAGACATTCTATAGCTTTACCGTTCTCACAGTGACAAACCCTTTCCCAACTCTACTTATGTATCAATACCAGTACTTGTACATTCCTGTTTGTAGAAACTCATCCAGCTTTTTATAAACTGACCATGAACCTGCCATACAATGTCCACGGAAGACAGTTTCCATAGCTTTACCGTTCTCACAGTGACAACCCTTTCCCAACTCTACTTTATGTATCAATACCCGTAACTGTAACATTCCTTGTTTGCGAAACTCATCCAGCTTTTTTTAAACTGACCAATGAACCTGCCATACAACGTCCCCTGGAAGACAGTTCCATAGCTTTACCGTTCTCACAGTGAAAAAACCCTTTCCCAACTCTACTTTATGTATCAATACCAGTAACTTGTAACATTCCTTGTTTGCAGAAACTCATCCGCTTTTTATTAAACTGACCAATGAACCTGCCATAACAACGTCCACTGGAAGACAGTTCCATAGCTTTACCGTTCTCACAGTGACAAACCCTTTCCCAACTCCACTTTATGTATCAATACCAGTAACTTGTAACATTCCTTGTTTGCAGAAACTCATCCACTTTTTATTAAACTACCAATGAACCTGCCATAACAACATCCACTGGAGACAGTCCATAGCTTTACCGTTCTCACAGTGTGACAACCCTTTCCCAACTCTACTTTATTAGTCAATACCAGTAACTTGTAACATTCCTGTTTGTAAAACCCATCCAGCTTTTTATTAAACTGACCAATGAACCTGCCATAACAACGTCCACTGGAAGACAGTTCCATAGCTTTACCGTTCTCACAGTGACAAACCCTTTCCAACTCTACTTTATGTATCAATCCCAGTAACTGTAACATTCCTTGTTTGTAGAAACTCATCCAGCTTTTTATTAAACTGACCAATGAACCTGCCATAACACCATCCACTGGAAGACATTTCCATAGCTTTACCGTTCTCACAGTGACAAACCCTTTCCCAACTCTACTTTATGTATCAATACCAGTAATTTGTAACATTCCTTGTTTGTAGAAACTCATCCACTTTTTATTAAACTGACCAATGAACCTGCCATAACAACATCCACTGGAAGACAGTTCCATAGCTTTACCGTTCTCACAGTGACAAACCCTTTCCCAACTCTATTTTATGTATCAATACCAGTAACTTGTAACATTCCTTGTTTAGAAACTCATCCAGCTTTTTATTAAACTGACCATGAACCTGCCATAAAACGTCCACTGGAAGACAGTTCCATAGCTTTACCGTTCTCACAGTGACACAAACCCTTTCCCAACTCTACTTTATGTATCAATACCAGTTACTTGTAACATTCCTTTTTTGTAGAAACTCATCCAGCTTTTTATTAAACTGACCAATGAACCTGCCATAACAACGTCCACTGGAAGACAGTTCCATAGCTTTACCGTTCCACAGTGACAAACCCTTTCCAACTCTACTTTATGTATCAATACCAGTAACTTGTAACATTCCTTGTTTGTAGAAACCCATCCAGCTTTTTATTAAACTGACCAATGAACCTGCCATAACAACGTCCACTGGAAGACATTTCCATAGCTTTACCATCTCACAGTGACAAACCCTTTCCCAACTCTACTTTATATCAATACCAGTAACTTGTAACATTCCTTGTTTGTAGAAACTCATCCAGCTTTTTATAACTGACCAATGAACCTGCCATAACAACTCTCACTGGAAGACAGTTTCCATAGCTTTACCGTTCTCACGTGACAAACCCTTCCCAACTCTACTTTATGTATCAATACCAGTAACTTGTAACATTCCTTGTTTGTAGAAACTCATCCAGCTTTTTATTAAACTGACCAATGAACCTGCCATACAACATCCACTGGAAGACAGTTCCATAGCTTTACCGTTCTCACAGTGATAAACCCTTACCCAACTCTACTTTATGTATCAATCCCAGTAACTTGTAACATTCCTTGTTTGCAGAAACTCATCCAGCTTTTTTTAAACTGACCAGAACCTGGCCATAACAACATCCACTGGAAGACAGTTCCATAGCTTTACCGTTCTCACAGTGACAAACCCTTTCCCAACTCTACTTTATTTCAATACCAGTAATTGTAACATTCCTGTTTGTAGAAACTCATCCAGCTTTTTTATTAAACTGACCAATGAACCTGCTATAACAACGTCCACGGGAAGACAGTTCCATAGCTTTACCGTTCTCACAGTGACAAACCCTTTTCCCAACTCTACTTTATGTATCAATACCAGTAACTTGTAACATTCCTTGTTTGTAGAAACTCATCCAGCTTTTTATTAAACTGACCAATGAACCTGCCATAACAACATCCACTGGAAGACAGTTCCATAGCTTTACCGTTCTCACAGTGACAAACCCTTTCCCAACATGAACCCTAAACCTTTTTCTTCAAGTCTTAAGGGATGTCCACATGTCCTCTGACTTGTTCTATTGGTGAACAATGCCCCGATAATTTATTGTATGGGCTGTATTGTTTGCTCATATATACACCTGTTGAGCACCTATATAAACATATTTACAATTATTTAGATTTGTATTAGTGCCCTCACATTTCTTTGTTCCTTAGAACAGAATGCAATTACACTAGGCCAGGTAGAAACAATTCTTATTATTACGAATATCGCTCCTGGCTTTTTAAGTTAACACAAAATGAATTAGGAATCTAGAAACACCAAGGTCTCTGGCCAACGTAATAAATACATTTGTGTCTCCAGCACTTTTTATCCTTCTAAACAAAGCAGAACGAATGGATCAGATGTGACCAAATAACAATTTATACCAACGCCAAATCCATAATAGGATTAAAAGAGCAAGCCTGACGCGTTACGTGTTTAATATCCGAGGGATTTACTTTTATCGGAGACATTTTCATTTACAATTTAATACAATTTTTATTTTGCCAGGCTAACCCATTCGTTCGCTTTAGAAGCCAAAACAAGTTTAGGGCCACGTCCATTTTTTTCTTCCTTATTTATCTCAATACGAAAAACTTCCAGACTGACATGGGCTGGAACACTGTGACATATTGTATCAGGGAGATTCATTAAAGGACAACTAAAGCCTCAGAAGAAAACTTTTTCAGAAGGAAGAGCACCTTAATATAAAAGCAGTAATCTGTGTCTCACCTCTCGTTTTGATGTGGTTGTTGGAAAATTTACTTTTCTAACTTTGGATTTGTGCTTTATTTCCAGTATCACACAGTGTGGTCACTGACCTTCTGTTCTTTACACATGCTCAGTCCTTGGATACTGCAGAACTTGTTACAGTTGGTAGCAGTTGGTCACACCCACTATTAGTCTCTAGCCATCCTTTTACAGGACAGAATAGGTAAGGGAGCATGGTGACTGGCCAGTGGTGTGGCCAGTCACTGTACATATACACTGTTATTTCGTCCATTTCTTCGGGGGTTACATTTACTTTAATGCCATTTACTATAGTGGGATTTACATTTTTATGGTGTTTTAGAGGGAATAATTTCAGATTCTGGAGTGTAAAAATTTGGGTTTAGTTCTCCTGTAAAAGTTCTTTATTATTAAAAATGGTGCTAATTTTGCCCCAACCAATCAGTTTTTATTTAACATTTGAAAGCTAACATCTGATTGGTTGGGCAAATTAGCACCATTTGAATAACCCTGATATATCTCAACTTTTAACCTTTACATTTACAGGCAACGTTTATTACTGAGAGAACATGTGCCGCACGCAATGCGGGACTAAACTATGGTGTCACATGTCATATTTCCATTGGATTGTATTATCAGAAGAATTTGTTGTTTGATGTTAAAATGGTTGTTGAATCCTTGTTTTTACTTTGAGCAGGAATTATTTCCAGTACACAATCCTGCAGATAACCTTACTTATGGCAGAGATTCCAGATACAAAATCAGTGAAAAGTTGCCATTTTGTACAGGGATCCCAATGGTTTTGGTGGAAATTTCATTCAAACTCGGCCAGTGTGCGCCTGCCTGTTACGGTCATTGAAGATCAATTTGGCCGGTTCAGTTGAAGACCGCGAGTAGCAGTTGTCGAGCTAATGTACATGGATGTTCGTAACCGCGCCCCAGGAAGGCAGATCTATTAACCTATTAGGGCTCATTGCTGCTTTGTCTGATCAGATCCAGAAGTTTCCACATTTTTTCCTTCATTCTAGATTTGATCTTATTGTTGCCAGATCCTATGTTTGTTTCCCAACTCCCATTCGGTGCTGCCTTCCTCAACCTCTTTCATGTATCACTATTTCCGAACCAGTGCTACCTGTCTGACCTGTTTAAGAATTTATTTGACAAGTCTTGGTGAGGTGGGTACACACCATACAATCCTTCCTCCTGACCGACCGTTTAGTACTTCTGGCCAGGGTGGCAAGGAGGAGTGCTGTCAGTTGCGGCAAAACTAGCCACGTCCGACAGTTAGCATAGAGGACACCACGATTGTTTGTGATTTTCCGACGTGTCCGATCATCCATTGGTCCGATTCGGACTAATACTAACATTGGATGGGAGGCCTCTTCCCACCATGTTAAGGTCAGTAGGCGGGGGAGTGATAGCCTGTAATACTAATCCAATGCAAGGTCAGGGAGACAACCAAGCAGGGAGTGTCAGCCCAGATAAATGACCCAAGGTAAAACTGTTAGACCTTCCATACTGGGGTTACCTTGACGTGGTAGGAAGGCTTCTTCACTTTTATGCATAAAATTGTAACTAAAACCCCCATGTTTTTACTGTTTGCACTAGCATAGATATTATGATATATGGGCCCAGAATGTGCATTGATCATCTCTTTTCTTGTTTGTTCTAATGTTTTGGTCAGATCAGTGGCACTCCACTATATATTATAATGTGCTGCCCATAGGAGAGCTCCACCCTTTTTTTGTGTCCATCCCAAAACACATCCGATAATTCGGCTCGCCCAACCAAACACTGTCTATGCTGTGTATATACTGTGTATAGGGTCTATGCTGTGTATATACTGTGTATAAGGTATATGCTGTGTATATACTGTGTATAGGGTCTATGCTGTGTATATATTGTGTATAGGGTATATGCTGTGTATATACTGTGTATAGGGTCTATGCTGTGTATATACTGTGTATAGGGTCTATGCTGTGTATATACTGTGTATAAGGTCTATGCTGTGTATATACTGTGTATAGGGTCTATGCTGTGTATATATTGTGTATAGGGTCTATGC
>CM033476.1:7377841-7540438 GCA_019447015.1 Hymenochirus boettgeri | reverse complement strand
TTCTGTTCTACATATGGTATACAAACTCCCCAAAAACTCAATTCAAACACTAGAGCTAGGTTATAAATATATTAGTATAGTATAGTACAGTATATAGTATAGTATACATTTACATTAAGTTACCATTGATATTTTAATTGCATTTCATTAGAACTTTTCCAACTATTTGACTCCCATTGACTTTCGAAAGTTCGGCCATTTCTAATGTCCATTTCTAATGTCCATCCAGTCCAACCTACTCAGCAATATCCTCATTTCCTGCCAAACTGTTGATCCAGAGGAAGGCAAAAAAACCCACCACATTTATGAAGGGGAAAAAATTCCTTCCTGACTCCAAGTGACAATGGGAAATTTCCCTGGATCAACTCTACTTTATGTATCAATCCCAGTAACTTGTAACATTCCTTGTTTGTAGAAACTCATCCAGCTTTTTATTAAACTGACCAATACCTGCCATACAACGTCCACTGGAAGACAGTTTCTATAGCTTTACCGTTCTCACAGTGACAAACCCTTTCCAACTCTACTTTATGTATCAATCCCAGTAACTTGTAACATTCCTTGTTTTAGAAACTCATCCAGCTTTTTATTAAACGGACCAATGAACCTGCCATAACAACGGTCCACTGGAAGACAGTTCTATACTTACCGTTCTCACAGTGACAAACCCTTCCCAATCTACTTTATGTATCAATACCAGTAACTTGTAACATTCCTTGTTTGTAGAAACTCATCCAGCTTTTTATTAACTGACCAATGAACCTGCCATAACAACGTCCACTGGAAGACAGTTCCATAGCTTTACGTTCTCACATGAAAACCCTTTCCCAACTCACTTTATGTATCAATACCAGTAACTTGTAACCATTCCTTGTTTGTAGAAACTCATCCAGCTTTTTATTAAACTGACCAATGAACCTGCCATAACAACGTCACTGGAAGACGTTCCATAGCTTTACCGTTCTCACATTGACAACCCTTTCCCAACTCTACTTTATGTATCAATACCAGTAACTTGTAACTTCCTTGTTTGTAGAAACTCATCCAGCTTTTTTATTAAACTGACCAATGAACCTGCCATAACAACGTCCACTGGAAGACAGTTCCATAGTTTCTTTTCTCACAGTGACAAACCCTTTCCCAACTCTACTTTATGTATCAATACCAGTAACTTGTAACATTCCTTGTTTGTAGAAACTCATCCACTTTTTATTAAACTGACCAATGAACCTGCCTAACAAACGTCCACTGGAAACAGTTCCATAGCTTTACCATTCTCACAGTGCAACCCTTTCCCAACTCTACTTTATGTATCAATACCAGTACTGGTAACATTCCTTGTTTGTAGAAACTCATCCAGCTTTTATTAAACTGACCAATGAACCTGCCATACAACGTCCACTGGAAGACAGTTCCATAGCTTTACCGTTCTCACAGTGACAAACCCTTTCCCAACTCTACTTTATGTATCATACCAGTAACTTGAACATTCCTTGTTTGTAGAAACTCATCCAGCTTTTTATTAAACTGACAATGAACCTGCCATAACAACGTCCACTGGAAGACAGTTCCATAGCTTTACGTTTCTCACGGTGACAAACCCTTTCCCAACTCTACTTTAGTATCAATACCAGTAACTTGTAACATTCCTTGTTTGTAGAAACTCTCCACTTTTTTATTAACTGACCATGAACCTGCCATAACAACGTCCACTGGAAACATTCCATAGCTTAACCGTTCTCACAGTGACAAACCCTTTCCCAACTCTACTTTATGTATTAATACCAGTAACTTGTAATTCCTTGTTTGTAGAAACTCATCCAGCTTTTTATTAAACTGACCATTAACCTGCCATAACACGTCCACTGGAAGACAGTTCCATAGCTTTACCGTTCTCACTGACAAACCCTTTCCCAACTCTACTTTATGTATCAATACCAGTAACTGTAACATTCCTTGTTTGTAGAAACTCATCCAGCTTTTATTAAACTGACCAATGAACCTGCCATACAACTCCACTGGAAGACAGTTCCATAGCTTTACCGTTCTCACAGTGACAAACCCTTTCCCAACTCTACTTATGTATCAATACCAGTAACTTGTAACATCCTTGTTTGTAAACTCATCCAGCTTTTTATTAAACTGACCAATGAACCTGCCATAACAACTCCACTGGAAAGACAGTTCCATAGCTTTACCGTTCTTACAGTGACAAACCCTTTCCCAACTCTACTTTATGTATCAATCCGTAACTTGTAACATTCCTTGTTTGTAGAAACTCATCCAGCGTTTTATTAAACTGACCAATGAACCTGCCATAACAACGTCCACTGAAGACAGTTCCATAGCTTACCATTCTCACAGTGAAAAACCCTTTCCCAACTCTACTTTATGTATCAATCCCAGTAACTTGTAACATTCCGTTTTGTAGAAACTCATCCAGCTTTTTATTAAACTGACCAATGAACTGCCATAACAACGTCCACTGGAAGACAGTTCCATAGCTTTACCGTTCTCACAGTGACAAACCCTTTCCCAACTCTACTTTATGTACAATACCAGTAACTTGTAACATTCCTTGTTTCTAGAAACTCATCCAGTTTTATTAAACTGACCAATAACCTGCCATAACAACTCCACTGGAAGACAGTTCCATAGCGTTCTCACAGTGACAAACCCTTTCCCAACTCTACTTTTGTATCAATACCAGTAACTTGTAACATTCCTTGTTTGCAGAAACTCATCCAGCTTTTTATTAAACTGACCAAGAACCTGCCATAACAACGTCCACTGGAAGACATTTCATAGCTTACCGTTCTCACAGTGACAAACCCTTTCCCAACTCTACTTTATTATCAATACCAGTACTTGTACATTCCTGTTGTGTAGAAACTCATCCAGCTTTTTATTAAACTGACCAATGAACCTGCCATACAATGTCCACTGGAAGACAGTTCCATAGCTTTACCGTTCTCACAGTGACAACCCTTTCCCAACTCTACTTTATGTATCAATACCCAGTAACTGTAACATTCCTTGTTTGGCGAAACTCATCCAGCTTTTTTTAAAACTGACCAATGAACCTGCCATACAAACGTCCCTGGAAGACAGTTCCATAGCTTTTACCGTTCTCACAGTGACAAAAACCCTTTCCCAACTCTACTTTATGTATCAATACCAGTAACTTGTAACATTCCTTGTTTGCAGAAACTCATCCGCTTTTTTATTAAACTGACCAATGAACCTGCCATAACAACGTCCACTGGAAGACAGTTCCATAGCTTTACCGTTCTCACAGTGACAAACCCTTTCCAACTCACTTTATGTATCAATACCAGTAACTTGTAACATTCCTTGTTTGCGAAACTCATCCACTTTTTATTAAACTACCAATGAACCTGCCATAACAACATCCACTGGAAGACAGTCCATAGCTTTACCGTTCTCACAGTGTGACAAACCCTTTCCCAACTCTACTTTATAGTCAATACCAGTAATTGTAACATTCCTGTTTGAGAAACCCTCCAGCTTTTTATTAAACTGACCAATGAACCTGCCATAACAACGTCCACTGGAAGACAGTTCCATAGCTTTACCGTTCTCACAGTGACAAACCCTTTCCAACTCTACTTTTATGTATCAATCCCAGTAACTTGTAACATTCCTTGTTGTAGAAACTCATCCAGCTTTTTATTAAACTGACCAATGAACCTGCCATAACACATCCACTGGAAGACATTCCATAGCTTTACCGTTCTCACAGTGACAAACCCTTTCCCAACTCTACTTTAGTATCAATCCAGTAATTTGTAACATTCCTTGTTTGTAGAAACTCATCCACTTTTTATTAAACTGACCAATGAACCTGCCATAACAACATCCACTGGAAGACAGTTCCATAGCTTTACCGTTCTCACAGTGGACAACCCTTTCCCAACTCTATTTTATGTATCAATACCAGTAACTTGTAACATTCCTTGTTTAGAAACTCATCCAGCTTTTTATTAAACTGACCAATGAACCTGCCATAAAACGTCCACTGGAAGACAGTTCCATAGCTTTACCGTTCTCACAGTGCAAACCCTTTCCCAACTCTACTTTATGTATCAATACCAGTTACTTGTAACATTCCTTTTTTGTAGAAACTCATCCAGCTTTTTATTAAACTGACCAATGAACCTGCCATAACAACGTCCACTGGAAGACAGTTCCATAGCTTTACCGTTCCACAGTGACAAACCCTTTCCAACTCTACTTTATGTTCAATACCAGTAACTTGTAACATTCCTTGTTTGTAGAAACCCATCCAGCTTTTTATTAAACTGACCAATGAAACCTGCCATAACAACGTCCACTGGAAGACAGTTCCATAGCTTTACCATCTCACAGTGACAAACCCTTTCCAACTCTACTTTATATCAATACCAGTAACTTGTAACATTCCTTGTTTGTAGAAACTCATCCAGCTTTTTATAACTGACCAATGAACCTGGCCATAAACAACTCTCACTGGAAACAGTTTCCATAGCTTTACCGTTCTCACGTGACAAACCCTTCCCAACTCTACTTTATGTATCAATACCAGTAACTTGTAACATTCCTTGTTTGTAGAAACTCATCCAGCTTTTTATTAAACTGACCAATGAACCTGCCATACAACATCCACTGGAAGACAGTTCCATAGCTTTTACCGTTCTCACAGTGAAAACCCTTACCCAACTCTACTTTATGTATCAATCCCAGTAACTTGTAACATTCCTTGTTTGCAGAAACTCATCCAGCTTTTTTTAAACTGACCAGAAGCCTGGCCATAACAACATCCACTGGAAGACAGTTCCATAGCTTTACCGTTCTCACAGTGACAAACCCTTTCCCAACTCTACTTTATTTCAATACCAGTAACTTGTAACATTCCTTGTTTGTAGAAACTCATCCAGCTTTTTATTAAACTGACCAATGAACCTGCTATAACAACGTCCACGGGAGACAGTTCCATAGCTTTACCGTTCTCACAGTGACAAACCCTTTTCCCAACTCTACTTTATGTATCAATACCAGTAACTTGTAACATTCCTTGTTTGTAGAAACTCTCCAGCTTTTTATTAAACTGACCAATGAACCTGCCATAACAACATCCACTGGAAGACGTTCCATAGCTTTACCGTTCTCACAGTGACAAACCCTTTCCCACTTGAACCCTAAACCTTTTTCTTCAAGTCTTAGGGATGTCCACATGTCCTCTGACTTGTTCTATTGGTGAACAATGCCCCAGATAATTTATTGTATGGGCTGTATTGTTTGCTCATATATACACCTGTTGAGCACCTATATAAACAATATTTACAATTATTTAGATTTTGTATTAGTGCCCTCACATTTCTTTGTTCCTTAGAACAGAATGCAATTACACTAGGCCAGGTAGAAACAATTCTTATTATTACGAATATCGCTCCTGGCTTTTTAAGTTATACACAAAATGAATTAGGAATCTAGAAACACCAAGGTCTCTGGCCAACGTAATAAATACATTTTGTGTCTCCAGCACTTTTTATCCTTCTAAACAAGCAGAACGAATGGATCAGATGTGACCAAATAACAATTTATACCAACGCCAAATCCATATAGGATTAAAAGAGCAAGCCTGAACGCGTTACGTGTTTTAATATCCGAGGGATTTACTTTTATCGGAGACATTTTCATTTACAATTTAATACAATTTTTATTTTGCCCAGGCTAACCCATTCGTTTCGCTTTAGAAGCCAAAACAAGTTTAGGGCCACGTCCATTTTTTCTTCCTTATTTATCTCAATACGAAAAACTTCCAGACTGACATGGGCTGGAACACTGTGACATATTGTATCAGGGAGATTCATTAAAGGACAACTAAAGCCTCAGAAGAAAACTTTTTCAGAAGGAAGAGCACCTTAATATAAAAGCAGTAATCTGTGTCTCACCTCTCGTTTTGATGTGGTTGTTGGGAAATTTACTTTCTAACTTTGGATTTGTGCTTTATTTCCAGTATCACACAGTGTGGTCACTGACCTTCTGTTCTTTACACATGCTCAGTCCTTGGATACTGCAGAACTTGTTACAGTTGGTAAGCAGTTGGTCACACCCACTATTATTCTCTAGCCATCCTGTTTACAGGACAGAATAGGTAAGGGAGCATGGTGACTGGCCAGTGGTGTGGCCAGTCACTGTACATATACACTGTTATTTCGTCCATTTCTTCGGGGGTTACATTTACTTTAATGCCATTTACTATAGTGGGATTTACATTTTTATGGTGTTTTAGAGGGAATAATTTCAGATTCTGGAGTGTAAAAATTGGGTTTAGTTCTCCTGTAAAAGTTCTCTTATTATTAAAAAGGTGCTAATTTTGCCCCAACCAATCAGTTTTTTTTAACATTTGAAAGCTAACATCTGATTGGTTGGGCAAATTAGCACCATTTGAATAACCCTGATATATCTCAACTTTTAACCTTTACATTTACAGGCAACGTTTATTACTGAGAGAACATGTGCCGCACGCAATGCGGGACTAAACTATGGTGTCACATGTCATATTTCCATTGGATTGTATTATCAGAAGAATTTGTTGTTTGGATGTTAAAATGGTTGTTGAATCCTTGTTTGTTACTTTGAGCAGGAATTATTTCCAGTACACAATCCTGCAGATAACCTTACTTATGGCAGAGATTCCAGATACAAATCAGTGAAAAGTTGCCATTTTGTACAGGGATCCCAATGGTTTTGGTGGAAATTTCATTCAAACTCTGCCAGTGTGCGCCTGCCTGTTACGGTCATTGAAGATCAATTTGGCCGGTTCAGTTGAAGACCGCGAGTAGCAGTTGTCGAGCTAATGTACATGGATGTTCGTAACCGCGCCCCAGGAGGCAGATCTTTAACCTATTAGGGCTCATTGCTGCTTTGTCCTGATCAGATCCAGAAGTTTCCACATTTTTTCCTTCATTCTAGATTTGATCTTATTGTTGCCAGATCCTATGTTTGTTTCCCAACTCCCATTCGGTGCTGCCTTCCTCAACCTCTTTCATGTATCACTATTTCCGAACCAGTGCTACCTGTCTGACCTGTTTAAGAATTTATTTGACAAGTCTTGGTGAGGTGGGTACACACCATACAATCCTTCCTCCTGACCGACCGTTTAGTACTTCTGGCCAGGGTTGGCAAGGAGGAGTGCTGTCAGTTCGGCAAAACTAGCCACGTCCGACAGTTAGCATAGAGGACACCCGATTGTTTGTGATTTTCCGACGTGTCCGATCATCCATTGGTCCGATTCGGACTAATACTAACATTGGATGGGAGGCCTCTTCCCACCATGTTAAGGGTCAGTAGGCGGGGGATGATAGCCTGTAATACTAATCCAATGCAGGTTCAGGGAGACAACCAGCAGGGAGTGTCCAGCCCAGATAAATGACCCAAGGTAAAACTGTTAGACCTTCCATACTGGGGTTACCTTGACGTGGTAGGAAGGCTTCTTCACTTTTATTCATAAAATTGTAACTAAAACCCCCATGTTTTTACTGTTTGCACTAGCATAGATATTATGATATATGGGCCCAGAATGTGCATTGATCATCTCTTTTCTTGTTTGTTCTAATGTTTTGGTCAGATCAGGGCACTCCACTATATATTATAATGTGCTGCCCATAGGAAGCTCCACCCTTTTTTTGTGTCCATCCCAAAACACATCCGATAATTCGGCTCGCCCAACCAAACACTGCAATCAGATCTTATTTAACATTTGTAAGCTTACATCTGATTGGTTGGAGCAAACTTAGCACCATTTTAAAAGATAATCAGGGAGATTCAATAAAAGTTCTTATCGTTTAAAATGGTGCTAAGTTTGCCCCAACCAATCAGATCTTATGTAACATTTGAAAGCTAACATCTCATTGGTTGGGGCAAAATTAGCACCATTTTAAACGATAAGAACTTTTATTGAATAACCCTGTTAATTACCCAGCTTGGGACATTCTTGAAGATGTTTGCCTCCCCCTTCTTTTTTGTTATGGATTCTTTCATGCATTAGCAGTCAATCAAGGCAATGCCAGCCCACATCAGGGCAGGGTGGCAACTTTTTCAGAAAGGGGTGGCAAACATTGAAGACCTTCCTTCAGGGACAACCTATTGCTGGTATTGCAGTCTTGGGGGTGACAGCTGGGAACACACAAGCAAATTTATCTGCCCGACCGAACGATATATCTGTGTAAATCCGATCGTCGATCGTGCTGACCTCTATGTACACAGTCTAAGGTAGGAAATATAAACTTTTGCCTGTTATTAACATTCCAATAAATAAAAGACCAACAGGATGATGTAATAATGATCAAATAACCTGGAACAGTGTGGTGACTTCATATAAAGAAAGAGATTAGCATCATTGGTGTCCCTCCAGTATGTGGTATCATAAAGGACAGAAAGATCAACAATAGCATTTATATTCTATTTATTATGCTATTTATTAAAAAGCAATTAAATCCTATTAAATTGGTTGAAATTACCCCTATCCACGGGGTTAGGATATTAACAGTAAAGTCCTCACTCCTGGGTGCAGTCTCTATCTCCTAAATCCTGATATATTTACTTGTACTTTCCTTTGCTGTTCCAGTCAAACTCCTGAAGACATAGTGGTTTTGCCTTTTGCCATTGAGGTGGAGCATAGATAATACAGTTGTCCTTTAACAGTCAGAAGATAAGGGGAGCGAGGAAGGTAAGTATAATTTTACTTTAAGTCAGAAGATAAGGGGAGCGAGGAAGGTAAGTATAATTTTACTTTAATATCTTTAATTTGAAATCTACTATTTATCTACTATTTAGATTGTAAGCAGCTCTTCGGGGGAAGGCCTAATGTGACGATGCATGTAAAGCGCTACGGAATATGTTGGCGCTATATAAATTCCCAATAATAATAATAATAATTTGCAGCAAAACTATCAATTAAGTATAATTTTACTTTAATATCTTTAATTTAAAATCTACTATTTATCTACTATTTAGATTGTAAGCAGCTCTTCGGGGGAGGGCCTGTGACTGTATGCATGTAAAGTGCTACGGAATATGTTGGCGCTATATAAATTCACAATAATAATAATAATAATTTGCAGCAAAACTATCAATTAAGTCACCGCTATCACAAAATTTGACATAAGTTATACAGCAGCATTTTGGCTTAGGGGTTAGCTCTAAGTTCTCCTCAAAGGCAGGGTTAAATATAAATACATTAAATGTAAACCAGTAGGATTGTTTTAGAAGTTATTTATGTGAAATGGGCCTCATGGCACTACAACTACATGGCACTACAATTCTGAAACATAAATGCCCCAAATTCTCCTTCCATACAATGTCTTGGATCCTGACCAAATCTCTGTTGTGTCTGACTGATCAAAGTGCAAGTTTAGAGAAGGTTGTAGACCATAACAAAAGAAGGTTGTAGACCATAACAAAAGAAGGTTGTAGACAATAAAAGAAGGTTGTAGACAATAAAAGAAGGTTGTAGACAATAAAAGAAGGTTGTAGACAACAAAAGAAGGTTGTAGACAATAAAAGAAGGTTGTAGACAACAACAAAACTGTATAAATTTGTTTTTGTTAAGTGACTTAAAATGGTTCCAGTGGGGGTCCATTCAGTAGAAGTCCAGGTCTGCCACAAAATGTTTTCCCCCCGACACAATGGCGTGTAGATCACAACGGCAGTTAAGAAGGGGGCTACGATTCCATTGAAATATTCCAGAAGTGGAAACCCAATTTCCAATATACAGATAATTCCGAAATTAATCTACAGAGAAGATTCCAAGAGCAGGTTGTTTATATAGACCTGTAAGGGGGTAAAAAAAAAAGTCTGGTGACAAAGTTCAGATTCCAAAATAAATACATGCTCCTCTAAATAAAAGCTACTGCATTTCCAATTGTTTATTAGAACGTCCTACCAATTAATGCCAAGCAGGATTATTATATATAAACGTTGCTCTGCAGACCTTGAACAGGACAACTTAGTTTAAACACACATGTAATATTAAGGGCTGGTTCCTCTTTCCTATTCATCAAGAACAACAAAGCCTATCATTAAATAGCTTTTCCTTTGGTTAATTAAAAGACATTGTTTATATACTCTATCTGTACAAGCACTAGCCTTCTGTTCGAGCTGCTTGTTATAGAAGTGACTTCCATATTTATTTTATTCATATAAGAAGTTCATCTCTTGTCTTTCTTGGGGTTTTTATATGTTGTCTTTAAAGGGGAACTTTGGTCTCCATACACATGGCCTTAATTAAAAAAGGCACACTCCTGCCTTTAAAATGGCTCCAGAATTGTGCTTCTAGCTGCAGTGTATCCAAAGTTGCAGCAGTATAAATGGGGTTTTTTCCATGCTAGCACTGTGAGTTGTGACATCACCAGCACTTAGTTTAAGGTTGGAGCATGCCCACTGGTGGGACAGAGCATTATCAGCTTCATCATAAGCCCCACCCTGAACACTTAAATAATTATTAAAGCTAGCCACAAGCCTGAAAATATACAAGCCTGAAAAAGTTTACAAGCCTATAACTAAAGATTCAGAGAAGCGTACGAGCTATTTTTAATATTGGGCACGTCTATGGAGACCACAGTTACTTTCTGGTTAATTGTATTGTGCAATAACATAGGATTGGATTGAAAAGTTTGCCATTACACTAAGAAAGACTTAACGGATGTGGTTGCCCCCAGGACTTAAGAAGTGCAAAGTATTCAAGATGAGGATAAGAGGTCCATAGAAACAACAGAGGTACACTAGAGCAGACTGGGTACAGAAAAGGAGGGGTTCAAAAGAACAGTTCATTTAGAAAGTCCACTATCCCATATTTGCATTCATTAATTAAATAATAAAAAAATTCCATCTTATAAATTTGCCTAATTAGATTCCATCTTATTCATTTGCTAAGGTCTTGCTCAGTCTCCTGCTAATGATTTCTACCTGTTGTACTGTAAATTGTATGGAGGTAAAGGAGCTATGTCTTACCACCCGTTCATCAATTAATCTCACAGGAGCCAGGAATGAAGATCGAAAACTTACCCACAATCGCGATCCACCGTTGGCTCCTCTGAAAGGTCCCGACTGCTTCTGGCTGTAACTAAACTATATCGCACATTACCGTCCCCGCGCATGAAGTTTAGTTAAAGCCCGAAGCAGTCAGAGGAGCCAACAGTGAATATTTCCCAGTAGTGATATGTATAAAGACTGTACACATGCCCACATAAATAGCCCCATTCCTATAATAAATGTACCCAAACAAACCCACGTAAAGTTGGCCATATACTGACCCAATTTAACTTTAAACATTGAGTAGATCAGTAGACCAGACAGGCCTAGAATATTCCAAGGTTAAAGACCCCCATAAAACATAAAAGGGATAACATCATTGGAACTTAATCATCAATAAAGTATTAAACCATCTATGGATCACAAGGAAGACAGATCAGTAAGAGGAGGAACTTTAAGGGAGATTCAATAAAAGTTCTTATCGTTTAAAATGGTGCTAATTTTTACCCCAACCAATCAGATCTTATGTAACATATGAAAGCTAACATCTGATTGGTTGGGGCAAAATTAGCACCATTTTAAACGATAAGAACTTTTATTGAATAACCCTCTTTGTCTCAACAGTGACATCCAGCCAAGATTGATGAGACATCTGGTCATCAACATTAAAGGGCATTTCAACCCCCCAAAGAAAATTGGCCCCACTGTGCGGTGGTAAAAGATTGTTACTTTTCTGCTCCTTATGGTTCTCTTGCAGGGCCCAATGAAAGTCCAGAACAATGAAGAGTAGGAGCCTCTCGGTGTGTCATCCACACCTGCCACTTTCTACTCCTCTTAGAGGAATCTGGTATATGCAGTGGAGCTCTCCATCTGCATCACTCGACGATTGAATCGCTATATTGAAAAGAACACCCCCAACCCTAAACGCTATCTTTAAAACATCTTAACCAGCCTCCAAATGTACTTACCCAACCTCGATCTGGCTCCCTCTTCTGCCCGGACAGACGCATCAGTGATTGGATGAGTCACATATGTGGCTGCCAGTCCGGCCCATTTTGCTGTGGATAGTTTTTAGGGTTGGGAGTTGCCTTACCATGTATCAATTTTTTAGGTTGGGGTGGAGATTCCCTTTAAAGGAGCTGCAGCATTTTTAGGCAAGTAAAGTTTGTTTCCTTAATATATCTGGGTTGTGCGATAGGTTAGCAGGACAAAAGCCTTTATAATTAACATATATTTAAGCAGATATGCCAAACTGAGACTATTATCCTAAACAATCAATTACTGTAATTCAACCAACACGTGCTTCAACTATAGGTTCGTACACACGTGTGATCGTGGGTCCCAACCCGCAACCCACAATATGTAGGACCGTTCGTTTCGGCCGATAATCGACCCGTGGAACTCTGAACGATCGGCCAATAATCAGCCCGATTATCGTCCGAAACGAACGTTCGGACACATTGTGCGTCGCATGACCCACGATCGCACGTGTGTACGAATCTTTAGTATTAGTTAAGGGGATGTGACGCGAATCCCACCAGGATTTAATAGGATTACTTTATTTACTAACCTCTGGTTTTAATGTTATTATTTGTTTTATTTCCTTTTTTTTAAGGATAACTTCATCTTTAAAAGTTATTTATAACTTTAAGGGAAAGTGTCCCTAAGGCTGGCTGAACAGGGAATTAAAAACAATGACAGGATTGAAGGATTAAATTCAGGACTGGGGTCTCTGCAGTAAGAGCTGCGGTTTTGTCTGTTTTAAATACAACGCTCTCAGTGAATTTGTTTGTAAGAACGTTTGCCAGCCACACGACTTGCGACGGCACGGCGGATTTCTGGCTTGTATAAAGGAGCATGCCTGAAATGTTCCATTGAGTCTATTGTTAGACCCTTATTCCACTTCCTTTACTTGGCTCGTGCCGATGGGGAAACATTGGGATTTTTGCATTCACTTGGTGCATTCCTATGGCTTTCAGGAATGAGGTTAGGGGACAGAATCATCTTATTTCATTTACGCTTTACTGGAGAAAAAATACTGTTCTCCGTCCTACTGAAAATGATTATCATCCTGTGTGTGGGTAAAGCCATTCAAATGGTTTCATGGCAAAACCAGGTAGATTTGGTAACAGGCAATCAGCCAGTGGCTCACAAATGTAAATTCTCCCTTTAAAGGAGAATGAAATCACACATATAAATAAGCCTCAGTTATATTAGAGATTTAAAGGAAACCCGCCCTATACATAGAATAGACTGTCTTGAGAAAGCTGCATGGTTAAGCAGCGAAACGCGTTGACTCTAGAATCTACAATTTGGCCCCTGTGGACACAGCCTGTCCAAGGGGATCCTTTTTTTTTTTTTAAATAAAAGCAATATTTGAACTTTTGTGTCATATCAAATTTTAATATGTGATCCCTCCTGGGCTCCCAGTCCCAACCGCTATGTTTTTTTAGAAAGCCCCCCCAAACTCTACTTACCTCCCCTCTTTCCTCCGCCGCGCTCCCGGCCCTCTGCTTGCGAGAAAATGCAAGCAGAGGGGCGGGACCGGCAGCCGCGTCTGTGATTGGCTGAGTGGCAGCCAATCACGGACGCGGCTGCTGGCAGCTTACTTCCGCGTAGGGTAAAAGTTTGGGGAGCTTTCTAAAAAAAAAAACATAGCGGTTGGGGCTGGGAGCAGAGGGGAATCACTGGGGGGGGGGGATTACAGGAGAACCATATGGAGCTGGGATGTGAGGTAAGGATTACACTACACTACATGATGGGGCCAGTAGTTGGGGGATTATAGTTTTGGGGGTGGACATGCCCTTTAAACAGATCTGTATTTTTCACCTCTTAAATGAAAAGCATTCTGGAGAAATTCTCTATTTCTTTCCCGAGTTCTCCAGCCCTCCTACCAGGGTCAGTCCTGGACACTTTTATGCAGCTGCACATGCTCAGTGATTCTCTCCCTTTAAAACGTGATTCTCTACCCATATAAAGGAACCAACTCCAACCTAATTCACCCCCATTAACAGCACTGTTTATCAGAAAGATAAATCAATCCTAATCATTCTTGTTATAGCTGCCAATGCAAAACAGCTCTGGTGCTGAGTAATCTATTGACTTTTAATACATGCAACATATGTGTGTGTGTGTGTGTTGCCACACGTCTTTAATCTAGGACTTGCTTTACTCAGGCTCCCTCCTTTCTGGCTAATCTGACCAAGGCCACACTGCACCGTACCGGAATCACGCATTATCGAACGCGCGTGCGATTCCAGTGCGTTTGTATGCGTTGCCACACGCATACGATTTGACAACATTGCTCTATGCTATTGTGAAAAAAATCGTGATCGCATGCCTTACCAAATCGCAAACGGATGCACGAATCGCAAAGCAATGGTAGTCTTAAAGTTCTTAAAACTTCCCGCAATTTCCATTATAATTAAATCAAAACACAATAGTGTGGATTAGTGAGGGGAATCATCACTATAAAGCTGCACCATGAGAGGGATTTCCCACCATGCAATTCATGGACCAACTGCCCAACTCCCCTCTTTCAGCTACAGGAAAATTCACATAGCAAAGGAGCTTTCGATAGTAAGGCACACAATTGACAGCTGGAATGTAATATGTTGGGTATCAACATTGTAACATAGTAATGACGGTTGACATACCTCCATCTAGTCCAACCTTTATACCCTACCCATAATGTCTGTATAACAGTTACATAGTAACATAGTATTGGAGTTGTATAAAGACATACTCCATTAGTCCAACCTTTATACCTACCCATATGTCTGTCAATTACATAGTACATATTGGAGGTTGTATAAAACATACGTCCATCTAGTCCACCTTTATACCCTACCCATAATGTCTGTCTAACAGTTACATAGTAACATAGTATTGGAGGTTGTATAAAGACATACGTCCATCTAGTCAACCTTTATACCCTACCCATAATGTCTGTATAACAGTACATAGTAACATAGTTTGGAGTTGTATAAGACATACGTCCATCTAGTCCACCTTATACCCTACCATAATGTCTGTATAACAGTTACATAGTAACATGTATTGGAGGTTGTATAAGACATACGTCCATCTATCCAACCTTTATACCCTACCATAATGTCTGTATAACAGTTACATAGTAACATAGTATTGAGGTTGTATAAAGACATACATCCATCTAGTCCACTTTATACCCTACCCAAATGTCTGTCTAACAGTTACATAGTACATAGTATTGGAGGTTGTATAAAGACATACGTCCATCTAGTCCAACCTTTATACCCTACCCATAATGTCTGTCTAAACAGTTACATAGTAACATAGTATTGGAGGTTGTATAAGACAAATACGTCATCTAGTCCAACTTTATCCCTACCCATAATGTCTGTATAACAGTTACAATAGTAACATAGTATGGAGGTTGTATAAAGACATACCTCCACTATTAGTCCAACCTTTATAAACCCTACCCATATGTCTTCTAACAGTTACTAGTAACATGTATTGGAGGTTGTATAAAGACATACGTCATCTAGTCCAACCTTTATACCCTACCTATTATGCTGTATAACAGTTACTAGTAACAAGTATTGAGGTTTTATAAGACATACGTCCATCTCGTCCAACCTTTATACCCTACCTATAATGTCTATATAACAGTTACATAGTACATAGTATTGAGGTTGTATAAAGACATATCCATCTAGTCCAACTTTATACCCTACCCATAATGTCTGTATAACATTCATAGTAATATAGTTAAAGACATAGCGTCCATCAGTCCATCCTTTTACCCTACCCATAATGTCTGTATAACAGTTACATAGTAATATAGTATTGGAGGTTGTTAAAGACATATGTACATCTAGTCCAACCTTTATACCCTACCCATAATGTTCGTATAACAGTCGTAGTAATATAGTATAAAGACAACGTCCATCTAGTCCAACCTTATACCCATATTATACCCTATACCATACCATATATAACTAGTATTGGAGGTTGTAATAAGATATACATCAACTAGTCCATCCCACCATGAAAAGTGGATGTCTCATTCCATTTTGTCTCTTACAAGTCCTGCTAGAGGTCCATCTCTGTCTCTATCATCCTGCTAGATGTCGCATTCCATTTGGTCATTATCAAGTCTGGGATTCTCATTCATTGGTCATTTATCAAGTCCTGCTGGGATTCTCATTCATTTGGTCACTATCAAGTCCGCTAGGATTCTCATCCATTTGTCACTTATTCAGCCTGCTAGGATGTCTATTCCATTTGGTCCTTATCAGTCTGCTAGGATGTCCATTCCTTTGGTCACTATCATCCATGCTAGGATTCTCATTCCATTGGTCACTTATCAAGTCCTCTAGGATGTCCTTCCATGTCCTTATCAGTCTGCTAGGATGTCTCATCCATTGGTCTTATCAAGTCCTGCTAGGATGTCTCATTCCATTTGGTCATTATCAGTCCTGCTGGATGTCTATTCCATTTGGTCATATCAGTCCTGCTAGGATGTCTCATCCATTTGGTCATTATCAAGTCTACTAGATGTCTCATTCCATTTGGTACTTATAAAGTCCTGCTAGGATGTCTCATTCCATTTGGTCATATCAAGCCTGCTAGATGTCTCATTCCTTTGGTACTATCAAGTCCGCTAGGATGTCTCATTCCATTTGGTCATTATCAAAGTCCACTAGGATGTCTCATTCCATTTGGTCACTTATCAAGTCCTGCTAGGATGTTCATTCCATTTGGTCACTTATCAAGTCCTGCTAGGATGTCATTCCATTTGGTCACTTATCAAGTCCTGCTAGGATGTCTCATTCCATTTGGTCACTTATCAAGTCCTGCTAGGATGTCTCTCCTTTGTCACTATCAATCTGCTAGGATGTCTCATTCCATTTGGTCACTTATCAAGTGCCTGCGAGATGTCTCATTCCATTTGGTCACTTATCAAGTCCTGCTAGGATGTCTCATTCCATTGGTCACTTATCAAGTCTACTAGGATGCTCATTCCATTGGTCACTTATCAAGCCTGCCTTGTGGAACTGATATGACTGATAGAAAGCACCAGAACAGAATCCAATCTTTCTTTAATAACAAGGTTTAAGGGGCCATAGATGCATCGTTATTAATGGCAATCGCTGATGACAATATTGATTGGTCAGAATTTTCATCCATAGCCATAAAGGAAATGGGACACTTTATGGTCTTGATTCTGTCGGTGGACACCATACATGCAGCGATAACCAGCCATCCCAGCTGAGTATATTCATTACTGAGCATCAAAGAATAATTCTATGGTGACAGACTGTAATCTATTTCAGATATAAAACAGTTTGCTCTACAGGGTATCGTTCCTCAGAGACAGTCTCGTCCTATTAATGAATCCATATTAAGTAGCAAGGGTACTCTGTACTAGTATCAGGTTGAGTTCAGTGGAATATATTCATATATTGGTTATTTACATTACACATAGTGGAACCTGTGCTGAGGTCGGAATAAGCTGCCGTTTAGAATGTGCAATGGTCCTTGTCCAAGGATGCTTACTTCCATTGGATGGGTCAAACATCCCAGGTTTCTACTGAGTACCTGATCTCCTCAAGGGGCAGGGAAGTAATAGACACTATATGCTGCATACAGGAAGTCAGTATGTTGAACCAGGTAGATTAAAGTGTTGCCGAACCCCCAACCAAACTTTATCATTCGGCTAATTACCCCCAGCTCAACTCAAAATCATTCTTGTTATAGCTGCCAATGCAAAACAGCTCTGGTGCTGAGTGATCTATTGACTTTTACGTTTTATATACATGTGAGCAGTTCTCACTCTGGGTATAATACATGCAACATATGTGTGTGTGTGTGTTGCCACACGTCTTTAATCTAGGACTTGCTTTACTCAGGCTCCCTCCTTTCTGGCTAATCTGACCAAGGCCACACTGCACCGTACCGGAATCACGCATTATCGAACGCGCGTGCGATTCCAGTGCGTTTGTATGCGTTGCCACACGCATACGATTTGACAACATTGCTCTATGCTATTGTGAAAAAAATCGTGATCGCATGCCTTACCAAATCGCAAACGGATGCACGAATCGCAAAGCAATAATAGTCTTAAAGTTCTTAAAACTTACCGCAATTTCCATTATAATTAAATCAAAACACAATAGTGTGGATTAGTGAGGGGAATCATCACTATAAAGCTGCACCATGAGAGGGATTTCCCACCATGCAATTCATGGACCAACTGCCCCTCTTTCAGCTACAGGAAATATTCACATAGCAAAGGAGCTTTCGATAGTAAGGCACACAATTGACAGCTGGAATGTAATATGTTGGGTATCAACATTGTAACATAGTAATGACGTATAGTATAGTATTTAGTATAGTATAGTATAGTATAGTATTTCATATAGTATAGTATTTAGTATAGTATAGTATTTAGTATAGTATTTGAGGTTGAATAAAGACATACGTCCATCCTGTCCAACCTACTCAGCAATACCCACCATTTCCTGCCTAACTGTTGATCCAGAGGAAGGCAAAAAAAAACCCCACCAAATTTCCGAAATTTCCCTGGATCAACTCTACTTTATGTATCAATACCAGTAACTTGTAACATTGCTTGTTTGTAGAAACTCATCCAGCTTTTTATTAAACTGACCAATGAACCTGCCATAACAATGTCCACTGGAAGACAGTTCCATAGCTTTACCGTTCTCACAGTGACAAACCCTTTCCCAACTCTACTTTATGTATCAATACCAGTAACTTGTAACATTCCTTTTTGCAGAAACTCATCCAGCTTTTTATTAAACTGACCAATGAACCTGCCATAACAAATCCACTGGAAGACGTTCCATAGCTTACGTTTCACAGTGACAAACCCTTTCCCAACTCTACTTTATGTATCAATACCAGTAACTTGTAACATTCCTTGTTTGTAGAAACCCATCCAGCTTTTATTAAACTGACCAATGAACCTGCCATAACAAAGTCCACTGGAAGACAGTTCCATAGCTTTACCGTTCTCACAGTGACAAACCCTTTCCCAACTCTACTTTATGTATCACCAGTAACTTGTAACATTCCTTGTTTGTAGAAACTATCCAGCTTTATTAAACTGACCAATGAACCTGCCATAACAACCCACTGGAAGACAGTTTCATAGCTTTACCGTTCTCACAGTGACAAACCCTTTCCCAACTCTACTTTATGTATCAATACCAGTAATTGTAACATTCCTTGTTTGTAGAAACTCATCCAGCTTTTTTTAAACTGACCAATGAACCTGCCATAACACATCCACTGGAAGACAGTTCCATAGCTTTACCGTTCTCACAGTGACAAACCCTTTCCCAACTTACTTTATGTATCAATCCAGTAACTTGTAACATTCCTTGTTTGTAGAAACTCATCCAGCTTTTATTTAAACTGACCAATGAACCTGCCATAACAACGTCCACTGGAAGACAGTCCATAGCTTTACCGTTTCACAGTGACAAACCCTTTCCCAACTCTACTTTATGTATCAATACCAGTACAATTGTAACATTCCTTGTTTGTAGAAACTCATCCAGCTTTTATTAAACTGACCAATGAACCTGCCATAACAGTCACTGGAAGACAGTTCCATAGCTTTACCGTTCTCACAGTGACAAACCCTTTCCCAACTCTACTTTATGTATCAATACCAGTAACTTGTAACATTCCTTGTTGTAGAAACCCATCCAGCTTTTTATAAAATGACCAATGAACCGCCATAACAAGTCCAATGGAAGACAGTTCCATAGCTTTACCTTCTCACAGTGACAAACCCTTTACAATCTACTTTATGTATCAATACCAGTAACTTGTAAAATTCCTTGTTTGTAGAAACTCACCAGTTTTATTAAACTGACCAATGAACCTGCCATAACAACGTCCACTGGAAGACAGTTCCATAGCTTTACCGTTTCACAGTGACAAACCCTTTCCCAACTCTACTTATGTATCAATACAGAACTTGTAACATTCCTTGTTTGTAGAAACTCATCCAGTTTTATTAAACTGAGCCAATGAACCTGCCATAACAACTCCACTGGAAGACAGTTCATAGCTTACCGTTCTCACAGTGAAAACCCTTCCCAACTCTACTTATGTATCAATCCCAGTAACTTGTAACATTCCTTGTTTGAGAAACTCATCCAGCTTTTTATTAAAACTGACCAATGAACCTGCCATAACAACATCACTGGAAGACAGTTCCATAGCTTTACCGTTCTACAGTGACAAACCCTTTCCCAACTGACTTTATGTATCAATACCAGTAACTTGTAACATTCCTTGTTTGTAGAAACCCATCCAGCTTTTTATTAAACTGACCAATGAACCTGCCATAACAACGTCCACTGGAAGACAGTTCCATAGCTTTACCATTCTCACAGTGACAAACCCTTTCCCAACTCTACTTTATGTATCAATACCAGTAACTTGTAACTTCCTTGTTTGTAGAAACTCATCCAGCTTTTTATTAAACTGACCAATGAACCTGCCATAACAACGTCCACTGGAAGACAGTTCCATAGTTTACTTTTCTCACAGTGACAAACCCTTTCCCACTCTACTTTATGTATCAATACCAGTAACTTGTAACATTCCTTGTTTGTAGAAACTCATCACTTTTTATTAAACTGACCAATGAACCTGCCTAACAACGTCCACTGGAAAACAGTTCCATAGCTTTACCTTCTCACAGTGCAACCCTTTCCCAACTCTACTTTATGTATCAATACCAGTACTGTAACATTCCTTGTTTGTAGAAACTCATCCAGCTTTTATTAAACTGACCAATGAACCTGCCATAACAACGTCCACTGGAAGACAGTTCCATAGCTTTACCGTTCTCACAGTGACAAACCCTTTCCCAACTCTACTTTATGTATCATCCAGTAACTTGAACATTCCTTGTTTGTAGAAACTCATCCAGCTTTTTATTAAACTGACATGAACCTGCCATAACAACGCCACTGGAAGACAGTTCCATAGCTTTACCTTTCTCACGGTGACAAACCCTTTCCCAACTCTACTTTATGTATCAATACCAGTAACTTGTAACATTCCTTGTTTGTAAAACTCTCCAGCTTTTTATTAACTGACCATGAACCTGCCATAACAACGTCCACTGGAAACAGTTCCATAGCTTTACCGTTCTCACAGTGACAAACCCTTTCCCAACTCTACTTTATGTATCAATACCAGTAACTTGTAACATTCCTTGTTTGTAGAAACTCATCCAGCTTTTTATTAAACTGACCATGAACCTGCCATAACAACGTCCACTGGAAGACAGTTCCATAGCTTTACCGTTCTCACTGACAAACCCTTTCCCAACTCTACTTTATGTATCAATACCAGTAACTTGTAACATTCCTTGTTTGTAGAAACTCATCCAGCTTTTATTAAACTGACCAATGAACCTGCCATACAACGTCCACTGGAAGACAGTTCCATAGCTTTACCGTTCTCACAGTGACAAACCCTTTCCCAACTCTACTTATGTATCAATACCAGTAACTTGTAACATCCTTGTTTGTAAACTCATCCAGCTTTTTATTAAACTGACCAATGAACCTGCCATAACAACATCCACTGGAAGACAGTTCCATAGCTTTACCGTTCTACAGTGACAAACCCTTTCCCAACTCTACTTTATGTATCAATCCCGTAACTTGTACATTCCTTGTTGTAGAAACTCATCCAGTTTTATTAAACTGACCAATGAACCTGCCATAACAACGTCCACTGGAAGACAGTTCCATAGCTTACCTTCTCACAGTGAAAAACCCTTTCCCAACTCTACTTTATGTATCAATCCCAGTAACTTGTAACATTCCGTTTTGTAGAAACTCATCCAGCTTTTTATTAAACTGACCAATGAACCTGCCATACAACGTCCACTGGAAGACAGTTCCATAGCTTTACCGTTCTCACAGTGACAAACCCTTTCCCAACTCTACTTTATGTACAATACCAGTAACTTGTAACATTCCTTGTTTAGAAACTCATCCAGTTTTATTAAACTGACCAATGAACCTGCCATAACAACGTCCACTGGAAGACAGTTCCATAGCTTTAGTTCTCACAGTGACAAACCCTTTCCCAACTCTACTTTTGTATCAATACCAGTAACTTGTAACATTCCTTGTTTGAGAAACTCATCCAGCTTTTTATTAAACTGACCAATGAACCTGCCATAACAACGTCCACTGGAAGACAGTTCCATAGCTTTACCGTTCTCACAGTGACAAACCCTTTCCCAACTCTACTTATGTATCAATACCAGTAACTTGTAACATTCCTTGTTTGTAGAAACTCATCCAGCTTTTATATAAACTGACCAATGAACCTGCCATACAAGTCCACTGGAAGACAGTTCCATAGCTTTACCGTTCTCACAGTGACAACCCTTTCCCAACTCTACTTTATGTATCAATACCGTAACTTGTAACATTCCTTGTTTGGAAACTCATCCAGCTTTTTATTAAACTGACCAATGAACCTGCCATAACAACGTCCCTGGAAGACAGTTCCATAGCTTTACCGTTCTCACAGTGAAAAACCCTTTCCCAACTCTACTTTATGTATCAATACCAGTAACTTGTAACATTCCTTGTTTGCAGAAACTCATCCAGCTTTTTATTAAACTGACCAATGAACCTGCCATAACAACGTCCACTGGAAGACAGTTCCATAGCTTACCGTTCTCACAGTGACAAACCCTTTCCAACTCACTTTATGTATCAATACCAGTAACTTGTAACATTCCTTGTTTGCGAAACTCATCCAGCTTTTTATTAAACTGACCAATGAACCTGCCATAACAACATCCACTGGAAGACAGTTCCATAGCTTTACCGTTCTCACAGTGACAAACCCTTTCCCAACTCTACTTTATGTATCAATACCAGTAATTGTAACATTCCTGTTTGTAGAAACCCTCCAGCTTTTTATTAAACTGACCAATGAACCTGCCATAACAACGTCCACTGGAAGACAGTTCCATAGCTTTACCGTTCTCACAGTGACAAACCCTTTCCCAACTCTACTTTATGTATCAATCCAGTAACTGTAACATTCCTTGTTGTAGAAACTCATCCAGCTTTTTATTAAACTGACCAATGAACCTGCCATAACAACATCCACTGGAAGACAGTTCCATAGCTTTACCGTTCTCACAGTGACAAACCCTTTCCCAACTCTACTTTATGTATCAATACCAGTAATTGTAACATTCCTTGTTTGTAGAAACTCATCCAGCTTTTTATTAAACTGACCAATGAACCTGCCATAACAACTCCACTGGAAGACAGTTCCATAGCTTTACCGTTCTCACAGTGACAAACCCTTTCCCAACTCTACTTTATGTATCAATACCAGTAACTTGTAACATTCCTTGTTTAGAAACTCATCCAGCTTTTTATTAAACTGACCAATGAACCTGCCATAACAACGTCCACTGGAAGACAGTTCCATAGCTTTACCGTTCTCACAGTGACAAACCCTTTCCCAACTCTACTTTATGTATCAATACCAGTAACTTGTAACATTCCTTTTTGTAGAAACCCATCCAGCTTTTTATTAAACTGACCAATGAACCTGCCATAACAACGTCCACTGGAAGACAGTTCCATAGCTTTACCGTTCCACAGTGACAAACCCTTTCCAAACTCTACTTTATGTATCAATACCAGTAACTTGTAACATTCCTTGTTTGTAGAAACCCATCCAGCTTTTATTAAACTGACCAATGAACTGCCATAACAACGTCCACTGGAAGACAGTTCCATAGCTTTACCATCTCACAGTGACAAACCCTTTCCCAACTCTACTTTATGTATCAATACCAGTAACTTGTAACATTCCTTGTTTGTAGAAACTCATCCAGCTTTTTATAACTGACCAATGAACCGCCATAACAACGTCCACTGGAAGACAGTTCCATAGCTTTACCGTTCTCACAGTGACAAACCCTTCCCAACTCTACTTTATGTATCAATACCAGTAACTTGTAACATTCCTTGTTTGTAGAAACTCATCCAGCTTTTTATTAAACTGACCAATGAACCTGCCATAACAACATCCACTGGAAGACAGTTCCATAGCTTTACCGTTCTCACAGTGACAAACCCTTCCCAACTCTACTTTATGTATCAATCCCAGTAACTTGTAACATTCCTTGTTTGAGAAACTCATCCAGCTTTTTTTAAACTGACCAATGAACCTGCCATAACAACATCCACTGGAAGACAGTTCCATAGCTTTACCGTTCTCACAGTGACAAACCCTTTCCCAACTCTACTTTATTTCAATACCAGTAATTGTAACATTCCTGTTTGTAGAAACTCATCCAGCTTTTTATTAAACTGACCAATGAACCTGCCATAACAACGTCCACGGAGACAGTTCCATAGCTTTACCGTTCTCACAGTGACAAACCCTTTCCAACTCTACTTTATGTATCAATACCAGTAACTTGTAACATTCCTTGTTTGTAGAACTCCTCCACTTTTTATTAAACTGACCAATGAACCTGCCATAACAACATCCACTGGAAGACAGTTCCATAGCTTTACCGTTCTCACAGTGACAAACCCTTTCCCAACTTGAACCCTAAACCTTTTTTCTTCAAGTCTTAAGGGATGTCCACATGTCCTCTGACATGTTCTATTGGTGAACAATGCCCCAGATAATTTATTGTATGGGCTGTATTGTTTGCTCATATATACACCTGTTGAGCACCTATATAAACAATATTTACAATTATTTAGATTTGTATTAGTGCCCTCACATTTCTTTGTTCCTTAGAACAGAATGCAATTACACTAGGCAAGGTAGAAACAAATCTTATTATTACGAATATCGCTCCTGGCTTTTTAAGTTAAACACAAAATGAATTAGGAATCTAGAAACACCAAGGTCTCTGGCCAACGTAATAAATACATTTGTGTCTCCAGCACTTTTTATCCTTCTAAACAAAGCAGAACGAATGGATCAGATGTGACCAAATAACAATTTATACCAACGCCAAATCTCATAATAGGAATTAAAAGAGCAAGCCTGACGCGTTACGTGTTTAATATCCGAGGGAGTTACTTTATCGGAGACATTTTCAATTACAATTTAATACAATTTTTATTTTGCCCATGGCTAACCCATTCGTTTCGCTTTAGAAGCCAAAACAAGTTTAGGGCCACGTCCATTTTTTTCTTCCTTATTTATCTCAATACGAAAAACTTCCAGAACTGACTATGGGGCTGGAACACTGTGACATATTGTATCAGGGAGATTCATTAAAGGACAACTAAAGCCTCAGAAGAAAACTTTTTCAGAAGGAAGAGCACCTTAATATAAAAGCAGTAATCTGTGTCTCACCTCTCGTTTTGATGTGGTTGTTGGGAAATTTACTTTTCTAACTTTGGATTTGTGCTTTATTTCCAGTATCACACAGTGTGGTCACTGACCATTCTGTTCTTTACACATGCTCAGTCCTTGGATACTGCAGGAACTTGTTACAGTTGGTACAGTTGGTCACACCCACTAGTAGTCTCTAGCCAATCCTTTTACAGGACAGAATAGGTAAGGGAGCATGTGACTGGCCAGTGGTGTGGCCAGTCACTGTACATATACACTGTTATTTCGTCCATTTCTTCAAGGGGGTTACATTTACTTTAATGCCATTTACTATAGTGGGATTTACATTTTATTGGTGTTTTTAGAGGGAATAATTTCAGATTCTGGAGTGTAAAAATTTGGGTTTAGTTCTCCTGTAAAAGTTCTTATTATTAAAAATGATGCTAATTTTGCCCCAACCAATCAGATTTTATTTAACATTTGAAAGCTAACATCTGATTGGTTGGGGCAAAATTAGCACCATTTGAATAACCCTGATATATCTCAAACATTTTAACCTTTACATTTACAGGCAACGTTTATTACTGAGAGAACATGTGCCGCACGCAATGCGGGACTAAACTATGGTGTCACATGTCAATATTTCCATTGGATTGTATTATCAGAAGAAATGTGTTGTTTGATGTTAAAATGGTTGTTGAATCCTTGTGTTTGACTTTGAGCAGGAGATTATTTCCAGTACACAATCCCTGGCAGATAAACCTTACTTATGGCAGAGATTCCAGATACAAAATCAGTGGAAAAGTTGCCATTTTGTACAGGGATCCCAATGGTTTTGGTGGAAATTTCATTCAAACTCTGCCAGTGTGCGCCTGCCTGTTACGGTCAGTTGAAGATCAATTTGGCCGGTTCAGTTGAAGACCGCGAGTAGCAGTTGTCGAGCTAATGTACATGGATGTTCGTAACCGCGCCCCAGGAAGGCAGATCTATTAACCTATTAGGGCTCATTGCTGCTTTGTCTGATTCAGATCCAGAGAGTTTCCAGCATTTTTTCCTTATTCTAGATTTGATCTTATTGTTGCCAGATCCTATGGTTGTTTCCCAACTCCCAATTCGGTGCTGCCTTCCTCAACCTCTTTCATGTATCACTATTTCCGAACCAGTGCTACCTGTCTGACCTGTTTAAGAATTTATTTGACAAGTCTTGGTGAGGTGGGTACACACCATACAATCCTTCCTCCTGACCGACCGTTTAGTACTTCTGCCAGGGTGGCAAGGAGGAAGTGCTGTCAGTTGCGGCAAAACTAGCCACGTCCGACAGTTAGCATAGAGGACCACACGATTGGTTGTGATTTTCCGACGTGTCCGATCATCCATTGGTCCGATTCGGACTAATACTAAGCATTGGATGGGAGGCCTCTTCCCACCATGTTAAAGGTCAGTAGGCGGGGGGAAGTGATAGCCTGTAATACTAATCCAATGCAAGGTCAGGGAGACAACCAAGCAGGGAGTGTCAGCCCAGATAAATGACCCAAGGTAAACTGTTAGGACCTTCCATACTGGGGTTACCTTGACGTGGTAGGAAGGCTTCTCACTTTTATGCATAAAATTGTAACTAAAACCCCCATGTTTTTACTGTTTGCACTAGCATAGATATTATGATATATGGGGCCCAGGAATGTGCATTGATCATCTCTTTTCTTGTTTGTTCTAATGTTTTGGTCAGATCAGTGGCACTTCCACTATATATTATAATTGTGCTGCCATAGGAGAGCTCCAACCCTTTTTTTGTGTCCATCCGCAAAACACATCCGATAATTCGGCTCGACCAACCAAAACACTGAAATGTCGGTCAGTCTGGCTGAATTATTGTATGGTGTGTACCTAGCTAATCTCTGGGGATCCCTTCCCTAGTCTCTGGTCATGTCTGTTCCTTTTCTCTCGAACCACAACTTGGTGACTATCCCACTGCACCGCATCCTTTACCACACCGCTGGAAAAGGTGGAATTAGTGATATCTACCAAACAAGGAATTTAAACACCAGTAGACCCTTGCCATGGAATTGGCTGGTCCAGTCCCAAAATTTCCATTGGTTAGTGTCATTGGTGATGTTGAAGGGAACAGATATCCTTATACCTGAATAGCCATTACTATGCAGACTGGGGGGCACATTGTAAATAGAAATGATTAGTTACCAATGTGTGATCTGATGAGTGTGGCCAATTTTCAGGCCTCCAATAGCAATGCAAGATGAATGGACCAAAGAGGAAATATACAAATACAATGTAACCACCTTGCTGCTCTGCGCCTACAAAGGAAAGGGAGTTAGGAGTATTTGCTAGTCCAAGGTAGACATCTTTCTCCTTGACAATCTCCAGTTCTAAAAGCTCCCTTAACATAAACTGCAGTGCACATTCTAGGTGTGGGCTCACCTGCGCTGTTTAAAGCTAGGTACACACCTAGCGATTTTTCCTCCTGATCGACCGTTCGATACTTTCGAACGGTCGGCCAGGAGGAAGGACTGTCGGTCGCGGCAAAAGCAGCCGCGTCCGATAGTCTCCGCGACCGATCTTGCGGTCCATAGAGGACCGCACGATCGGACGAGGTTTTCCACCCTGTCCAATCGTCCTTTCGTCCGATTTGGACGAACGGTCAATTGGACATGGGCACATTTAAATGCGATAATTTTGGTCCGATCAACCAATACACTGAACTATCGGTCGATCGGACCGAAATATCTAATCGTGTGTACCCAGCTTTACAGTAAAAATTCCGTTTACAGAATACCACGATATAAACATTTTGCCTTGTGCTCAAGAATTTATTCTGCAAGCACAGTTCTGACAAATGACAGACCACAGTTTTCTACGAGTCCTGCAGGTGGAGCTGTTTTCATTCCTGGTGATTTAGATACATTCGTTGCCCCATTTAAATTGCATATTATCGTACAATATAATTATTGGGTATACCAGCAACACATCATCAAAAGGTAACAAAAAAATAAATACTTCAATACCCAACATCACTTTCAATTTAAACAAACCTTTCTAGCAGATTCTGGAATTAACCTTGTATAAGAAATGTACATTCTTTTACCTACAACAAATAAGAAATCTGTCATTTCTTTATCAGTTCCCCTCTCATAAATTTGACAGGGGGATAACTGATTAATTCACCAATTTATCACCTATAAGGCAGGGTACACACAAGCCGATATTACCAACACAAACACCGACCAGTGCTTTCCACCGGGTGGCCAAAATAAATGCTGGCAAACCTCGGGCAAACATTGACACGATTGTATAAAATTTACTGCCATGTGCCACCAAACGGATTTGGCCAAACGTTCAACTTGCATTGCTCCACCGCTGCCAAAAATTGCTTTCAACCATAATTCCAGTTGTGCTGGATGATTGCCCTAAAGGAGGGCAGAGTGTAAATCAATTCCGAAAATATTACTGCAACCAAAACCAACCACAGGAGAAGCGTGTTTTTTATTGCATCCAATCAATCAATAATTGACTGGTGATTCCCCGGCTATCTCCTCTGCACACGCTCAAGCTTATTAAAAGCTCATTGAGCACAGGGAGGAATAAGATGCCATTAAATATCTGGTTACACATACATGTAATAAACTGGAAAAACAGTTGCAGGTAGATAAAGGACAAGCCACCAGTTTTTTAAAGAGGAACTGTGGTCTTCAAACAAATGAAAGGCCAGTTTCCTAACTTTAAAACGAGCCATCAACCACCTCTCTGCGTGCTCCACAGCCCAAGATATAAAGAAATTACTGACCAGAAAGTTAATGGGTGGGAGGCTGACATGTGACATTCCTAAGGCTTCTCCTGCACAGTGCCGCCGGCGAGCACAGCCTCAGACTCCCTCAGTGTGTGAGGGAGACAGGAAGTCCATCCTCCTCTCTGCTGTGTGAAGTCCTGACAGAGAAGGTAAGGGAATCTACAGCCCTTCTCTTTCACTGTGTGAAAACCGCCTTTTCAGGCAGTTTTCTGTAGGGGGGTCTGAGTGGCCCACCGCACCCGCGAATGGGTAGGGCTTATGCACCTGTGGGTGGGCAGGGGCTTATGCACCCATGGGTGGGCGGGACTTAGACACCTGTGAGTGGGCAGGGCTTAGGCACCCATGAGGGGGTGTGGCTTAGGCACACATGAGTGGGTGGGGCTTAGGCATCCACGGGTGGGAGGGGCCATGGCACCCAGGTGGGTGGGCCATGGCACTCAGGTGGGCAGGGCCACATGGGACTGTAAGAGAATGGGCCAAAGGGGACCTGCAACTGGAGGGACCATGGGGTCCATGAGTGGGAGGAACCAGAGGGGCTGCAAAGGGGAGGAGGAGACACAGGGCAGATTGACTGACATGGTTTCAGAGCAGGAAGCAGGAAGTGCAGGGAATCTGGTGATCCTGCTGCCATATCACACACAAAAATATAAATATCTTCAAAACTATGCAAAATAAGCAATGAAAATAAATTCTCAGGAGAGCAATTCCTAAAGTAAATTGTGGACCACAGTTCCCCTTTAAGTGGGACAGACCCTTTAAGAGTTTATAACAATGTGTTATTGTATAGACAATGCCCGTATTTTTTTTACCTAAATTAATATTATCATAACCCAGTTTCATATTCATTTAAGGGTTTAAGATATAAAGGTTTCATTCTAAACTACTACTACTGCTACTAAATGTATACTCCGTTAGTCTACAAACAGGAAACAGTGATGTACAACCGGGCTTGTTTAATATGAGGTGCAAGAATTTGCCTGAGCTGTTAATTTGCCTAAACCAATCAGATGGACTACTACAGTTCGAAAACATTTGGTAACATCTGAACACAGGCAAAGTTTTGCACCTCTTATTGAATAATCCCTTTATAATGTATTTTTCCTGCTACTTTATTCTTGTGCCACCTAAGATTTCAAGGTAACACTCATTGCTGAGAGATATATGCTACTCTTTGGGTGCTTTGGCATCGGTGTTGGGCTTGTAATGCACTAAACAGAAGGGGGTCCATGAGCAGTGCACATACAGACAGGAGGGTCTGGATATTAGTAAATAGTGCCGGCAGTTTGAATGAAGATATGGCCAACACCTGATTATTTTTCATGGCTGGTAGTGCTAATTGACATTAACTGCCACGACTATGAATGACTTCTGCTAACCTGGAGAATTGGGACAGCGACGAACAAGAGGAATAGTTCTCAGCAGGAACACCCACAATGTTGTTTGATATTTTCAGCAAAAGGGCAAATACCAAAACACATCCGCAAAGAAATGGTAACGTTTCTCTAGGGCAGTGATGGTAAATCTTTGTCAACAATTACCAAATGGCTGTTTGCCGCACTCAGCATGCACTCTATAGTACGTGTGCAAATGGTGAGAAAACTTGTATACACAAGTGAGAGAAGCTACAAAGATCAGGAGTTTCAGGAGATTTGAGTGGAAGAGATGAACAGGGGGTAGTTTTAGTGGATTAGAGAGAAGGGTCCGAATCTTCCTACACATGGTGGGCCAGAAACCAAGAGGCAGCTCAGAACTCTCGAGACTCATTCCTCATTTCATGTTTCTTCTTAGCATAAAGATTAATTGAGCCCAAACAATAAAATCCACAGTTCTTGTCAGTTATATTAACTATGTCTAGAGAAGTTCAAAACTGTTGAGTTTCGTTTTGTTTTCAAAAGTTTGAGTTTCGATTTCCGAAAATTGTTTTCTTTTGATTTTTGGTTTTCGATAATCATCTACTTTCAATTTCCTATAATTATCTACTTTCGATAAAAATCTAAAATTCGAAAAATTCGGGTTCCGTGAAATTCGGGGGGGCTCCTAAAGTTTCGTCGGGACTTCCAACCCACATCTCTAACTACGACCAAGAAATTAGGAAACACTTTAGTTTGTTAATTCTTTTCCAGCGATTGAACACCTCTTTAAAGTTCTCCGAACGCATTTATTTCTATTTCATACAAACACAGACTAAAACAGGCCGCGTCTTGCCAGGTCTTCAATTAGATTTGCTTTTTTTTCCTCCATTTTTAATATAGTTTTTTTTCTCCTCGTTTCTTGCCTCTGTCCTACAGATCTGTTAAGGGATGGCTGCTAAGATAAAAAGCAGAAGTGGTTTCAGGTTGAAGAAGGGGAACAGATTTGGCTGCTACTACAGTGGAACGTACAATAGAGATGTTTACGCTGAAGGCTCTCGTTCTACCTAGCTCGCTCCTTTGTTCTTCCAATCTGATGTTATCATTATGTGTTCTTAGTCAAACTTCTGTGCCAGACTAAAGCTTCAAATGTTCGGAGTTGCAGAGTTTAAAGAAACAGCGCCGGGAAAGGGCAGCTTGAATTTTCAGGCTTTCTACAAGAAGCAGCATTGCCCTGAGATCATTGAATAAACCCCATCTGACATTTAAGATACTGTATCCTTTCCTTTAACGTTTCACACCATTACATTGCAGATTTAACAGTCCATGATACACCCCTCTCTGCATCAGGACGGTTGGGCATCCCTGGTTTAGTTTCACTAATCTATTAACTGTGTGGTTTCCTTCTTCTTGCTGCACCATCAACATTGGGCTCCACACACAGACAAATCATTTCAAGTAACACTGGAATCAAAAGTTTTTTTTTAAATAAAGGTTAAAGGGCAAACCCATCCCCATGAAAAAAATGTACACTTATTTTACTCACCCCTCAAAAGCCAAGACTGTACTTACATAGCAGCAGGGTGTTTTTGAAGGCAATTTTTCAACCTGATGGTTGCTGCCCCTTCAGTAAAGGTTCCTGCCCCTTTAAAAGCTGTATGAGCTCTCTTATGTGGTCACACATGCTCAGAGGAGATGGTTCTGAAATCAGCAGTCTTGACTTGGCCTTGACTGACTGCTGTTACCCAGAAAAACCCAGAATAAGATAAAAAGAAACAGGAAGCATTGGGCTAAATATCTGCTCTTAGAAACAACCTGCAGCTGTGTTGGTGTTGAGGCCTTGAGGTGTAGGGGGGTGAGAGACATGTATACATTTTCTGCTGGGGAGTCGACTTGCCCTTTAAGAAAAAGACTAGTTTATAATTACATGGCATGCCAATACGTGAAACCCAGATAGTGTTCCCTGGAATTCCAGTCTTTATGAAATTATACAGAATGTTTGCTCATATGGAAGCCAAGCTTTAAAATATTCACAGACTTACTATCAACAAGTTTTGTGACCCCTTTTAAAAAAACAATGACGTACCCTGCAATTTAACACGTTGCACGCTGGGGAGCGCAAGATCAGAGCAAATGTCTAAATCGAGAGCCTAAAATTCAAAAAAGTAATTTAGAAATGATTAAAAGTTATAAAAGTTCTTCTGTACAAACAATAAAAGTGCAGATAATATTTCAGCAAGAAATAAAATCATTTCGAGTGTAATATATATATAGAACTACATAAAATAAAGTCCGTGTTAGAGAGATTCTTTGTTTAGCTCCTTAAAAATCTTAGCACTATAGTTTTCTTAAACTACTATAATATATACTGTATTTTCCTCCGAACCGTCTTAAACCAACCTCTTCTGTAAAAGTGAAACCTTCTGCTTTCAAACTGAACTTGATCTCAATGCAGGTTTTCAAAAATATGCATATCTGGTGGAACTTCGGCAAAATGCGTTGTCGAAAATTCCAAATGTGCTGTCATTAATTCAACACGCAGTTTCATAATGTGGTGTTAAAATTAGATGTTTAAAATTCCAAAAATCTGCTCTCATTGACTAGGGTTTTGTTAAAATTTTCTGTTTCTCTGAAATTTCGACACATTCCACAGAAGGTGGAGGTAGAGAGGAGCAGGTCATGTAACGACACTGTTAACTGTGCTAATCACTATGGTCTAGCTGTGAGGTCAGATTGAGATTTCCAATAGCTTTAGTTTGAATAAAGGCTTAAATTTTGCAGGTAAGCCTCTAATTTGACAACCACCTGCATTGTGGGCCGCATGCAATTGTGATTAGTCTGCATGTCGGGCACTGGGCAGTAGTATAAAGTATAAAAAATGTGTCATTCTCCAGTCAGGAGAAGGCCACAAACACATCTGCTCTGTAAAGCTAAGAAAGTGCAGAAATGTTTCACCACCAGAGGCTGCTGTTTCACTGGGTTATGTTGAGTAGTTTTAACTGGTTATCCTGACATTACAAAATCTGGCAGTTTTTCTTAAAATAGGCACAAGCAGATAAATGGATTGGAAAAAAAAATGTCTGAAAACATTGTAGAATTGCCAGTAAAAGGAGAAGTAAAGACTGAAAAACATGTTTCCTCTTATTGACTGCCTGTTAATTGTTCTGTATATAAATACTTTTCATTTCTATTCTAACTCCTATTGGAAATGTCAGGGAACTTCCATGGGTGCTACTGTTGCCCCATGAATAGATTTAAATGTGTTGACGATAATCTGTTGTTTTGTCTGTGTATATGTGCTAAGAGGCCAATTTTACACACAAATGTTAAGTTCTCCTTTAAAAACTGGACCATTCATATATTGAAATTATTTTGTGAAATTAACACTGACAAACAAGCTCTATACAGTATAATAAACTGTGTCTTACTGGATGCTTATTTTCCATGTGTTGAGTTTTTGGTAGATCTCTTTTGGCTGTAAGTAATCTGTGCTTTCTTGAACATCACACCAGGATGGTACTCAGCCCGGCAAAGAAACAATCTGGCCAAAACAAGCATTCCTAAGTGATTTCAACTGCTTAAATTCCATTCTGAAACATTTTCACATGAGATTCTGCCCAGGATGCAGAAGCCAATTCCTTGAATTTTTCTTGTACATGGAACTTTTTAGAACTGCTTTTAAAGGGTTAATAATAATTATCTACTGTTAACTCTTTTTATGTCAGCCTAAACACCAAGAAATGGTATCAGATAGAAAAATGTAAACATGGCAAAGTTTCATAGAATGTCACAAAACTGCTGTGACCCCATATAATTAACAATTAGATATAGGATTTTCATTGCTTTAACTGGACATTAGCCACAAGCCCTGTCTATGCTATGCCTTATGCTAGGTATACACAGTACCAATAAAGCCCCTATACCATCGGATCCAATGGTATCGGGGCTTTCTCGTCAGTATGTGTGGCAGCTTTCCAGAATGAGTGCGCGGCTGCCTAATGTTCGGGTCGGTGTTGCGGTCAATCGGGAAAGACCGAAAATTTCCCTCGGTTGTGGTAGACTCCCTATAGGGGGAATTACCTGGGGTTGAGGGAAACACACAGTCCCAAACGTTCTCCCGATGCTGAGTATATACTGGGTGTAGGGTCAATGCTGTGTATATACTGTGTATAGGGTCTATGCTGTGTATATACTGTGTATAGGGTCTATGCTGTGTATATGCTGTGTATAGGGTCTATGAGGCGTGTATACTGTGTATAGGGTCTATGCTGTGTATATACTGTGTATAGAGTCTGTGCTGTGTATATACTGTGTATAGGGTCTATGCTGTGTATATTCTGTGTATAGGGTCTATGCTGTGTATATACTGTGTATAGGGTCTATGCTGTGTATATACTGTGTATAGGGTCTGTGCTGTGTATATACTGTGTATAGGGTCTATGCTGTGTATATGCTGTGTATAGGGGGATATGAGGGGGTATTCCTGTGTATAGGGTCTATACTGTTGTCTATACTGGGTATAGGGTCAATGCTGTGTATATACGTGTATAGGGTCTATACTGTGTATATACTGTGTATAGGGTCAATGCTGTTTTGTGTATATACTGTGTTATAGGGTCTATGCTGGGTATATTCGTGTTAGGGTCTATGCTGTGGTATACTGTGTATAGGGTCTATGCTTGTGTATTACTGTGTATAGAGTCTGTGCTGTGATATATGTGTATAGGGTCTATGCGTGGTATATTCTGGGTAAGGGTATATCTGTGTATATAGTGTATAGGGTCTGTGGTGTATATACTGTGTATAGGGTCTATGCTGTGGTATATGCTGTGTATGGGTCTATGGGCTGTGTATACTGTGTATAGGGTCTATACTGTGTTCTTATACTGTGTATAGGGTCAATGCTGTTGTATTATAATGTGTATAGGGTCTATACTGTGTATATACGTGTATAGGGTCATGCTGTGTAATATTGTGTATAGGGTCTATGTGTGTGTATATTCTGTGTATAGGGTCTATGCTGTGGTATTACTGTGTATAGGGTCTATGCGTGGTATATACTGTGTATAGAGTCTGTGCTGTGTATATACTGTGTATAGGGTCTATGCTGTGTTATATTCTGTTGTATAGGGTCTATGCTGTGATATAACTGTGTATAGGGTCTATGCTGTGGATATACTGTGTGTAAGGGTCTATGCTGTGTATATACTGTGTATAGGGTCTATGCTGTGTATATACTGGTATAGGGTCTGTCTGTGTATATACTGTGTATAGGGTCTATTGCTGTGTGTATAGCTGTGTATAGGGTCATGAGGGTGTATATACTGTGTATAGGGTCTATGACTGTGTCTATACTGTGTATAGAGGGTCAATGCTGTGTATATACTGTGTATAGGGTATACTGTGTTATATACTGTGTATAGGGTCAATGCTGTGGATATACTGGTATAGGGTCTATGCTGTGTTATTCGTGTATAGGGTCTATGTGTGTGTATACTGTGTATAGGGTCTATGCTGTGTATATTACTGTGTATGTATAGGTCTATGATGTGTATATACTGTGTATAGGGTCTGCTGTGTATATTACTGTGTATAGGGTCTATGCTGTGTATATACTGTGTTATAGGGTCTATGCTGTGTATATACGGTATAGGGTCTTGCTGGGTATATACTGTGTATAGGGTCTAGGCTGTGTATATTTGTGTATAGGGTCTGTGCTGTGTATATACTGTGTAAGGGCCTATGCTGTGTATTCTGTTGTAAGGGTCTATGCTGTGTATATACTGTGTATAGGGTCTATGCTGTGTATATACTGTGTATAAGGTATATGCTGTGTATATACTGTGTATAGGGTCTATGCTGTGTATATATTGTGTATAGGGTATATGCTGTGTATATACTGTGTATAGGGTCTATGCTGTGTATATACTGTGTATAGGGTCTATGCTGTGTATATACTGTGTATAGGGTCTATGCTGTGTATATACTGTGTATAGGGTCTGTTGCGGTGTATATACTGTGTATAGGGTCTATGCGTGTAAAACTGTGTATAGAGTCTATGTGGTATTAACTGTGTATAGGGTCTATGCTTGTGTATATACTGTGTATGGGTCTGATGCTTGTGTATATACTGTGTATAGGTCTGCGGTGTAATTCTGTTTAGGGTTATATGCTGTGTATATACTGTGTATAGGGTCTATGTGTGTTATACTGTGTATAGGGTCTAGCTGTGTATATACTGTGTATAGGGTTTCTATGCTGTGTATATACTGTGTATAGGGTCTATGCTGTGTATATAACTGTGTATAGGGTTTATGCTGTGTGATACTGTGTTAGGGTCTATGCTGTGTATATCTGTGTATAGGGTCTATGAGGGTGTATACTGTGTATAGGGTCTATCTGTGTTATACTGTGTATAGGGTCATGCTGTGTATATACTGTGTATAGGGTCTATGCTGTGTAATACTGTGTATAGGGTCTATGCTGTTGTATATTACTGTGTATAGGGTCTATGCTGTTGTATATACTGTGTATGGGTTCTTATGCTGTGTATATATTGTGTATAGGGTCTATGCTGTGTATATACTGTGTATAAGGTCTATGCTGTGTATATACTGTGTATAGGGTCTATGCTGTGTATATACTGTGTATAGGGTCTATGCTGTGTATATACAGTGTACAGGGTCTATGCTGTGTATATACAGTGTACAGTGTCTATGCTGTGTATATACTGTGTATAGGGTCTATGCTGTGTATATGCTTGTGTATAGGTCTATGAGGCGTTGTATACTTGTACTAGCGTATATACTGTGTCTATACGTGTATAGGGTCTATGCTGTGTGATATAATGTGTATAGGGTCTATGCTGTGGTATATACTGTGTATAGGGTCTATGCTGTGTATATACTGTGTATAGGGTCTATGCTGTGTTATATACTGTGTATGGGTCTATGCTGTGTATATACTGTGTATAGGGTCTATGCTGTGTATATACTGTGTATAGGGTCTATGCTGTGTATATACTGTGTATAGGGTCTATGCTGTGTATATACTGTGTATAGGGTCTATGCTGTGTATATACTGTGTATAGGGTCTATGCTGTGTATATACTGTGTATAGGGTCTGTGCTGTGTATATACTGTGTATAAGGTCTGTGCTGTGTATATACGGTGTATAAGGTCTGTGCTGTGTATATACTGTGTATAGGGTCTGTGCTGTGTATAGACGTGATAGGGTCTATGCTGTGTATATACTGTGTATAGGGTCTATGCTGTGTATATACTGTGTATAGGGTCTATGCTGTGTATTTTGCAGATCCTGTCTGTTATTTTTCAAAAATCTTGCCTGTGTGTACCCAGCTTAAGACCAACATAGTTTACTTGGCAGGGTGGCACAAACATATACCATATATATAACATTACCAATAACTTTGCTCTGGTAAAGAAAAATGTGATACTCCAGTTGGTGAATAAATGTGATTTTGGGTACATTTTGGGCCAACTAGGGACTGACCCATAAACACGTTACTGCCATTGGTACACTTTGGGTCTAGTAGCAATAAATCCATATAAACATTGCTGAATTAAATACACTTTAGATATAGGAGGGACTGACTAGCAAACATGCCACTTCCATCAGAACACTTTGTTACTAGGAGGGACTGACCCATAAACACGTCACTAGTTTTGGCCCTTGAAAGGGGGAGAAACATAAACATGTCACTAGTGCACACTGGGTACTAGTTCAACTTCAATACCATCCGAGGGTCACACTCATCTGAAGAAATAATTGTACCATATGGACATGTATTTTCTTTTACAACTTCATATCACCCAAGTTCAGTCAAGTCTTTTTACTTTGATCTATTCTTGCTAAAAAGATAATTCGCTAATATTTACTTTCCTATTTATCTATCTATTTTTTCCCATGAAAATGACTCACTGGTGATGACATGTTATTTGCAAAATCATTTAACGGATCCCATGACATAACTCTATGTCCTTATCAAATCTTCCATCAGTGTTTAAAGGGACATAAGTGTTACCAGCAAAAGAAGCTGAGCTGGTCAATAAATAAAAGCAGTGCTAGAAAAGGATCCTTCTTTAAAGACATTGACAATGGGGCATTAAAAATAAAAAAATAACACAAAATAATGTTCTCTATTTCAGAAATAATGCCCCATATGACATTCATATAAGGAACAGAGGCTACTGGGTAATTTCCATGGCAGCTCTCAGGAAAGCGATACCCTTTAAATGTTTTTTAAAGCATTCCACAAGCTAAATGCAAAACCAGAGCGCCAACTACAGGCCTTTCAGCAATATGCAAATAAGGAATGGAGACTTCTGGGTAATTTCCATATTTTCATGGTAGCTCTTACGAAAGCTATACCTTTTATAAGGCCATATGACATTCAACATTCAAGTATTTGAACTATACATAGTACGGGGGGGGGGGCAGAATATTGTTAAACATGGCTTCCTCCTTTTGGTCTCTATTTGTTTTTTATGGTAGGGGGAAGAAGTTAAACTTGTTAATGTCCCTAATTCTAATATGATTTGTGTAATGCCATAACCCCTATTACACTGTTGTGTGCCTTGTCTTGTATACACTCGTTATCTGCTTTAAACGGAATGTGATAGGAGAGAAAGTCATTTTTCCAATTCCAATCCGTTCCAGTCACTAAAGCCGCCACCGCCATTATAAATCCCCAAAACATTTAAAGAAACGATTGCTCCATTTAGGGAAGAAAACTGCCATCGAATCTTTGTCCGGGGCGAGAAATAAAATAAAAAAAAACAGAGCAAAACAGCGACATGCTTGTAAAAATCATCGTGATTCATTCCTCATCCTGTAAACGGCTCATTTGTATTAGAGGGACAGCTCCAGATCACATAAACCTTAGGAATAAACATTAACGATACAATGGGACTTTGCTTTGTGCTGTTCGGTTGGAAATCTTTAACTGTTCCTTTCTGAATCCCTTGTAAAATATTTCAGTGAATGTGTCAAAAATCCTCCAGAAAGCCATGGACCGTCTTCAGAGAAAAGCCCAACCTTTTATTTATTATTGTATAGCAGACATGACATTTAGCTGCTGCCAGTCCCCGCATAACAGTTACAGTTTGGCTCATTGTCTGTTTAATATGGTTCTGTAAACGATAAAAGAAACGTTATCCCTTCTGATAAAAGGGATTTCACAATGAAAAATGATTTCCACAATAAAACGTTTAAGGATACAAACACTTCCAATTGCTCGACTAAAAAACTTAATTTGAGAATTACAGCGAGGTTTACATAATGTCAGCGTTATACGAGCGTCTATTTTTCATGGAGTTGGAACGACTAGAAATGGGTCCTTATACGCCATAAAAAGTACAGCTGAACGATGCTATTTGTCACCAATGTAACACTGAACAATGGGATTCCAAATAATTCCATTTATAATTAGAGGTGTCCGAACTTCGCAAAATCCGGTCCGCTCGAGGAAAATTAGAAAATTCAAAAATCCGCGAGCGGACCCATTAAAACCTATTAAAATGAAAGTTTCGGCAAAATCCGTTCTTCGAAAATACGAGGATTCTTCGAAAATACGGACCCGAAAATGTGGGTTGCTCCATCCAAAAACGGTGAAAAATCCGTGAAATTTTTAATTTACGAGGATTTCTCGTATTTTCCCGTATTTTCGAAAAATACGGGTCGGAAAAGTTTGGAAGGTGGAAAACCAGAAAATCCGCGATATCCGCCGTTCGCGAACGAGGTAAATCCGCTGCGGATAGCAATCACTATTTATGATGGAGGGTTACCTGAGTAAAAACCAAAATAACAACTTGGACCAGAATTAATGTGCACATTAAAGAAGTTGGACCAAAGTTAAAGAAAGGCAAGTCATACACTTCATCTGGGGATGCATGGACGTACAATTGATAACTCTTGGGTTGAAGAATCGAGCTTTGTACCCTATATGTAACCCTATGTACCCTTGTAACCCTAACCCTAGATCGTGCAAGAAATAAAATACTGCTGAAGGGTAACAGGGAGGACTGTGAAATTGCAGATCACACAATTAAAACAACAAATATAGATGACCCAATAGTTGGTTTAAAAAAACACAACAGTCCATCAAGTTGATGCCTTCCATGACAAACTCAGCCTTCCCAACCCACCAAAAAGTACAGTTTCTTCCAACCACTTGGTTTATGCTCCCTAGTACCCCAAAATAAGGACACAAGTCCCCGTACATGATCCAGTCACCAGCTGTAATCCTGGGTGTTCTATCTACATGTACAAGAAGACATCTAAGCCTCCTTTGAATGTGTTCAGAGTTTCAGCTAACATGAAGAGCATCTTACAACACCATACTGCTCTCACAGTGAACAATTATTTATGTTGCTTAAAGGGTATTCAGCAAATTTGTTTTTTTAAATTGCCCATTATTGGAAACTATTATTCATTCCAGCTATCACTATACCATTTTTTTGTTGATCTGCCCCCTATTTCATCAGATATCCAATCTGACATGTTACGTTTTAGCATTTCTGTAAGCAGTTTTGCTGTAGCTGGAATGGTTTGACAGTTGGTGTGCTGTATACTGTATGCAGTATTGACAGTTGGTATGGGGGAAAATAGTCAGGTCAGTGGTCAGAGCCTAAGCAAAACAAGTATTATATTGAAGGCATGCAGCAACACACACACCTCAGAGTAAGTGCTACTTACATGTATTTATTTATAGATTATGATGAGGCAAAGTAATTTTTTCAGTATACATACACTTTAAGGGGAAATGGCTTTTCCTCTAGACTAAAGGCGTGGGATCTAGTTTTGTCAAACACCGTCCTACGCTACGGGTGCTGACAAAGTTTTTAATATTTACGTGTCGCTCTTCTGGGGTGTTTACAGGTTTCCTGGTTAAAAACAAAAAAATCGCTCATTACCATCCGTGAATCCTGCGCTGATAAATGGCAAAAGTGCGTCAGCTGGGATTCCTGTACGTCTCCTGGTTTTATGAATGTTAAACAATCAATTTATTTTTCCACAGACCCTCCATTAGACAGTGAGGGATTAAGCTTAATATAATTGGTAAAGGAAATTTAAAAGCAAATTTGGCAACTGTCACCCAACGTCCTGAGCACTTGAATTTAAACACCTTGAGGTTCTGCTGAACTTTGAAGCTTTATAGGTACATTTATTTCAATGTTAAAAACCCAGACAGCCGTGTTGTAAACAACTACAAACAATTGTCCATCTGCTAATAACAACATTGTTTTAACTAGGATCCTTAAAGGAATAGTACACTCGAAAAGTGAACTGTTCCTTTAAGGTGTTGATTGAAGAACGGGAGGTTAAGCAGCTACTCCCGTTCTTCAATCAAATGACCAGGAGCGACGGACGAAGAGTAGGGATGGCCGGTTCGAGGATCCAAACCAGGATCCGCCGCGGATTTATCCCGTTCACGAACCGCGGATTTTTCCGGATTTTCCGCCTTCCGAACTTCCGAACCACGGATTTCTCGTATTTTCGACAATACGTATTTTCAAAAATTTTCGCAATTAGGAGGATTACTCGTATTTTCGAAAATTCCGTTTTTCGAAAATTTTCGAAATTACGAGATTTATCGTAATTTTGAAAATTTTCGAAAATACGAGAAATCTCATAATTTTGAGAATATTTTTCATTTTAACGGGTCCGCTCGCGGATTTCCGAATTTTCCGAAATTCGCTGATCCTCGAGCGGACCGGATTTTGCGAAGTTCGGACATCTCTAACGAAGAGATATTTACCTTCAATGTTCCCTCTAATTGGAAATTGTATGTGTGCGCAGATATAAATTTTCTGTGCGCATACAAAATGAAATTGTGTGCGCTACATCCCGCAGCACTTATTTTCCAGCAGATTTTTGTGTGCGCGCCACTTTAACCTGTGTGTGCAGTGCTGCCGAGTTGTGTGTGCGCATGAGCGCACACCTTAGAGGGAACGTTGTTTACGGTACCTTTAACTGCAGCAGTGACAGGTCCCGACCGCTTCCTGGAGTAACTAAAGCGCGTACGCACAATAATGCTATAGTGGTGGTAAGGTGAGTTTCTTCGTCCGACGATCCTGGTCAATTGATTGAAGAACGGGAGGTAGGACATAGCTCCTTAACCTCCCTGTCTTCAATCAATGCATTGAAGGAATTGTTTACTTTTCAAGTGTACTATTCATTTAAAGGGATATCTAAGGGCTCATTCATAAACTGCTCAAAATAGCTAAACCTAATGTAATATTTTTACTATTATTATGTTATGCTATTTTGTTACCACTCAGGCTGAGGCCACACTGCAACGCACAGAATCGTGCACAGAATCGTGCGTTATCCCATGCGTTTTGCGTTTACGCGTGCGTTTGAACATGGGATTTTTCCGTTATGCAAACGCATGCGTTAATGCACCTAAAATGGTGAACGCATGCGCTACCAAAATGGAAACGTATGCTCAATCGCAGGCGCATTGGAAAATCGCAGGAATTTTTGCATTCCCGCGATTTGCATTTTAACAAAATCGCATGCACAATCGCGATCGCAAAACGCGCACAAAACGCGTAAGTGTGGCCTAGTCCTCAGTCCCTGATATATCAAGCAAAGTGATACCTTGGAATCCCATCTAAAATATACAGCTGAATATGCTGGCACCCTAAGGTTCTATAGGGGTTGGCATCCAATACAAACTGACAAAATGTAGGGGTGCACTATAAAATGTCTATGGCTCTTTGAAATTAGGGACTGAAGTCCAACGTAGTAGATAAGGGAATAGTGCTTATGGGAATGTAGTTTGGAATGCAGAATGTTCGGAGATCCCTAGTGCTGACATGTAACGGTTTCCCTAGTGCTGACATGTAACGGTTTCCCTAGTGCTGACATGTAACGGTTTGAAGCCTGAAGCCTCTTATTGAGGTGTCTGAAGAAGGATCCATTGCCAAATACAATTTCTTCCTCTCTAATAAATAGAAGCACAATGTGTATTTTTTAGAGATGAAACTAAAAACCTTGTAGCAATGTCTAGTACACATTTTAATATAAAACTACACCAAAGACATTATTATTGTATTAAAGGGATTGTACAATGAAAAAGATACATTGCCTCAATTAAATCTATAAATGAATACATGTAAATATCACTTACTCTGATGTGTTTGTGTTGCTGCATGACTTCAATCCAGTACTTGTTTTGCTGAAGTTCAGTGCCCCAGCCCCCTGACAGACTCTCTGTGAGGGCAGGCATGCTCAGCAATCCCTATGATGCAGCATTGGGAAAGGGAATTTCCCACCATGCAGTTCACATACCAACTGTCACTATTTCAGCTACAGCAATTAGGAACTTGATTGACAGCAGAAATGTTAGATGATTCAGATTGGATATCTAAAGAAATAGGGGACAGATCAACAAAAAAATGCACAGTGATAGTTGGTCTAAGTCTAGTTTCTGGTAATGGGCAATATAAACGAATGCAGAACATTTTATTGATTAAACGCACCTGATTTGAAGGTTCTCAAACTGTGTCTCTCTCTCTGAATCTTGCACACACAATTTTCACACAACGCTCTAAATGACTGATTTCCCACACATTACCTTCCACTGGTGCTACGATCCACGCGTGAAAAATACGAGGATTCTGAAAATACGCAGATTCTTCGAAAATACGCAGATTCTTTGAAAATACGCAGATTCTTCGAAAATACGAGGATTCTTCGAAAATACGAGGATTCTTCGAAAATACGTCCCCAAACGTATTTTCCCGCATTTTCGAAAATACAAGAAATCCTCGTAATTTAAAAATTTTTCGAAAACGTGGTTTGGAAAAGTTCGGAAGGCGGAAAACCGGAAAATCCGCGATATCCGCCGTTCGCAAACGGCCATCACTAATTTTGACCCCTGTGTACCTGCGGAAATCCCTAACAGTTTAGATTTCCATCCAGAAATGAATGTATATTACTGTATCTTAGACATGTCACACTTGTAGTCACACATACATTCCAGAAAATGGAGGCTTGGCCATTTACTAATGCCAATATCCCAGCAAGTTAAAATGTTCAGATGTGCACAAACAATCACAAAACTTTCCAGCGGTACCAAGTTAAAGCATCTCTGGAAACTTTCTTGTTAACACGTGATAAACATTTCATCCTGTAAATTCACTGCGCTTTTGGTGAGATCCATTAATCAATTTCCATTCTTTTATACAAAATGTTACAAAATCGATCATTACTTTCAAGGGTTATTTTCACGGTTTTTCGATTTTCGATAATCCGTCTACTTTCGGTTTTCGATATAAATAAAAAATTCGGAGAAACCGGGTTCCGTGAAAGTTTTGTTGGGACTTCGAAACCCCCAGATTCGAATTTGGGTTCTATTCAAACCCACGTTACATCTCTACTAGGCATAAGGGACTTGTATTGTCACTAATTTATATTCTGCCACCAAATGAACAACTGCCGCCAGCCTATAATAAGACGGCAGGAAAAGAAACAATTTAAAAAGTGCGGCCACCTGTTTGTGCAGTTTGTGCAATTGGAGCTGGCAATGTGGCACAGTGGCACAGCTACAAATTTATAGGGTTATTCTCTGTATCTATAGAAGAGTTCCCCCCTGGACCAAGTGCCATTGCATCTCCTGCTACCCTTATAGCTATGCCCCTGATGCATAATCAAGATTGGCAATTCATCTAACTGGTGATAGCTTCAGGGTGCCATACAAGAGGAACCACAAGAGGATAGGGGGCACCAGAGCTGGGTGCTTCTTATACATTATCGTTAAGTTAAAAAGCAACTTTCTGTAGGAAGAAAAATCGCAATATATAAGTCAAAAAATCACTTGTTTATCCTTCTCTAAATATCCCGTCCCGAGATAATGGAGCTGGAAAAACTGGTACCATGAACTCTTGACATGACATATTTCAAAGAGGAAATCAGATTACCGTAATACGAAAACACATCCCTGCGGTTCTGAAGTAGAAAGCGATTAATCAGAGCCTGATGGGGGCACAGATACACTGATTGTGGGAAAATAAAGCCGTCGTTGGTACACGGATGATATCACTTCGCTCCCATCCAGATTAAACAGCATTTGGAAAACGCATCTGTTTGCGCTATTTAAGTTGTTTTCTGTTTATATGTTCCTGACCCAGTGCTTGGCATGGGCACAAACACCGAGTGCCGTTCCAAGAATCCATAATGACTTTAACCATTGGGAAGGAGGAAATGTGTCTGGATTAAAACTGTTTTTAGAGGGGACAAGGCCTGCCTTACTTCATTAGTTTATATGGGACCCACTACCAAGGCTCTCATCCCAATTATACCTGGAGGGGTCCCACGCTGACACTCCCCAAAGGCTTTCCTAAGTAGAGATGGGCACAAAACCAAACTCAAACCCAAGTTCGAGCTGAACTTTATGAGTTCGGACAAACTCGAACTAATACTCGAACCCGAACTAGTTCGTTTTTCCGGACTCGTGGCTGTATTTTCGATAATTATCGTATTTACGGACCGCTTGATAACCCTAGAATGTATCGTTCACCAACCCTCGAAAGTATCGTTCGTTTTCAGTAACCCTAAAATGTATCATTCGTTAACCCTTGAATGTAGCCTTCGATTTTCAGTAACACTCGAAAGTATGGTTCGATTTCAGTAACCCTCGTATTTATTGTTCGGTAACCCTCTAATTGGCCGTAACCCTCGAATGTAGCTTGCGCAAAACCCCACAATTGCTCACTCGTGTTTTAACAGGTTTTGGTGATAGTGACATGTTCCCCAGGTGCCACAGCCATTTACAGTAAGTTACCATTGTTAGTTTAGCTTTAAATCATCCGGACTTTTCCAACTATCACTCCCCATTGACTTTAATGGGTCCGAATTCGAACTTACGAACTTTTACAGAAGTTCAAAAACGGACCGAACTTTATGAAGTTCGTCCATCTCTATCCTAAGTGAGGCTACTAAAATAGCTTAAAGGTTGTGGAAGATTTTTTCTTGTTTGGTCAGACCCACAGTCAAGTTTAATTAAACAAATATTTGCATTTCTAATGCAAACGTAGCAAAGTGATAAAATGCCAATATAATGCCAAGATAATAATCACCTTCTTCAGCTTCTTTTGTGGTGTGTACCTGTTGGGGTACAGGAGTTAAGCCTCGTACACACGTTGGATAATTGTCGTACGATGCAGCCAACGAACAAGCAATCGCACGATATCGCAAGATCACCAATCGTCAAAGACCAACGACCGTCGACCATTGTCAACTTTTTCCGACGATCAGCCTGGCGGATTTGTTCTGCCGATGATCGTATATTTGTACATGGTCGGCAGATAATCGTTAACATTCTACGGAAAAATATATAATAGGCGCATGCGCTGCTTTCGTAATTGCGCAAAGATACGAACGTTACGTTACGTACAAACGTCTTTATCTAACGACTATCATGGTGACTATTGTTGCTGGGTGTACTGATGTCATTTCAATTATGAGAAATTAATTATAATGTCGTTAAACGTTCGTCCACTGCGCTGTACGAAAATTCTCCAACGCGTGTACGAGGCTTTAAATCCAGACCGGCAGTGTCCTCTATAAGTCTTATAACTGAACACCAAGTCAATTGTAAAATGTGTGAATAATAATTATATCCACACATGATAGTTTAAATACTAACTTTCCGCCCCGCCATGTGCACTGTATAAAACATTTAAATGACGAGGCCCCTAGTGAATATTTTAGAACGTTTTGGTTATTTGGCTGTGTTTGAAGTACTATAGATAACTCAGCAAACATAAGATAAGGACAATAATGTCTGGACCATTGATAGGAGAACAATGTGAACAATGTAGAGGTTCTATTCATGGACTCTAAAGGCTGAAATGGACAATGTGAAGCTTAGCAGTGGAAATGCTGTGTTGGGTGAAAGTCGGTCTAAGAGGCAATGTAAAGTCCAAGAGCCAAACACATTTTGTTCTGATCTTCGTTCATTCAAACAGCTTTCCCAGGTTGATTTACTCCAAAGGAGAAAACGACTGTTGATAGTTGGAAGAAGAGCGATGCCAAAAACGCAGGTATCTAGAGATCATGGTTGGAAGGGCTGTAACTCAATCCATAATGGAAAATCTGGAAATGGCGCCAGTTCTGTCAGACGCGTCTCCCTTGTTCTCAATGATGTTTCATGGATAGGAGAGGGATTTGGAAGATATTTGGAAATGGCATGCTTTAACTATTAACCCCTCCAAAATGCATAGAGACTCAAACAGCCAGAGGGGGTTAAAGTCTTTGGCTATGGAAAATAGAGGTTTATTGCTATTAGATTAGCAGGCATGTTGTGATGATATCAGCCGGACCTAACAGAACGTGTTTTGGCTTTAAACACCAAAAGGTGTGCTTGATATTGTAACAGGTAATATGGATCTGGCTACGGGTGGTCACTATTGCATCCTGAGGGCCACTAAAACTTCCTCTGATGACTATTATGGCACGTACCACTGGCAAGCCCATTTACAGACCCTACGTCAGCCTGAGAATAGGCAGGGCTAAACTAATCTCTGGATTGTATCGAGAAAACAAGGAGATGTAAGGAGAAATTACATGACTGCTAGCAGATCCCAAATGTCTCAGCACACAAGGTCAGATTCATATCTACCTGACTTGCAGCCAAAGGGTTTGGATTTCAGTCTGTATCAAGCTTATATAACTAAAGCAAAGGGACGTTTGCACCTAAATACATTTTACAGCATGCTGGAAAGGAAACGGTTTCAGCTATTTCCAGCTTGATACTATTACGGCAAGACAAGGGCGAGAAAGATTCAGGGAGATTCAATAAAAGTTCTTATCGTTAAAAATGGTGCTAATTTTGCCCCAACCAATCAGATGTTTAGCTTAATGTTAAATAAGATCTGATTGGTTGGGGCAAAATTAAATCTCCCTGATTGTGCATTACTTAGGGCTTGGTCCCACTATGTGCGTTGCGTTTTCTGTTTTGCGTGCGTTTTACGTAACGCAATGTTAAGAATACAATGGAAATCTCGAGAATCAGTTCCCACTGTGTAATTTGCGTTCTGAATCTATACAGTCCATTGTTTATCCGCGTGCGTGCACGACTTTTGGTCCGTGTGTGTCAGAATCGCACTTACTGATTAAAATCCCATCCAACCAGTTAACTAGAACTGTGTTCCCTCCTTATGGGTCACACCTAATGTCAGAGTCTCTCTGCACAAAGACACATTCATTCGGGGTCTGGTACGGCCCCTTGTTTAAGGGCCACAAGGTTTAAACCAGCGCCCCTGAAGGTGAGGCTGTTACGCTGCTTGGAAGTATCAGGACGTGGCTCTGGAAGGAGATCCCAAGTGTCAGGAGGTCCGGAGCAGACTGGTATGAACAGATCACAGGCAAAGGTTAGGCGCAGGAAGCAGAGAAGAAAATCGGGTCAAAGGCTTGGATCAGGGTCGGGCAGCAGACAAGCCAAACGCTGGAACAGGAGAGTAAATCTGGATACCAGAAAAAGGAATGTCAGCAAGTCTGAACAAGCAGCACAGGTGACCAGGGCTAAGGGCTAAGCAATACTAAAGCACTTTTAATTGCAATCCGATCACGTGTTTAAAAGCGTGCATTAGTGTGACCCAGTTGATGTGGCCACGCTAGTGAGCTCTGCGTGTGCGATCGGTAAATCTGAGTGCATGCGATCCGATTGGGAATCAAAGGGGGAGCGTAATCTTGATTGAACGGCATCACGATTGCAGGTCAGTAGAACGCTACCATGTGACAACGCAAACGCACATCCGTAACGCCAAGAAGGTCGCCCCGAACCAACACTTTCAGACCCCGAAACCTTCGCTCGTGAGCTGAGACAGAGTCTGTACTAATCTTTGTTGACACTCTCTCTGTGTTCAGATTTGGCACATCAAAGCTCCAATGTGATATTTGGATCTTTTTTGGGGGGGGAATAGTTTTTTTTTTCTTAGTAAACGCTGTGACATGCTTTAGATGCAAGAGATTTAGTTACAAGATCAATGGTACACAACGTCTAAAATGTTTTATTGGATCTGTGAAGATCGCGTTAACGGATTTTAAAGGCACGCCAAAGGAAGGAGGGGGATAGGCCAGTACGATTAAAATAACTTACAGTAGTTGATGTTAAAGGACAACTATACTGTAAAAATGTACTTTTTGAAAATAAAAAGTACCTGGGGCAGGAAGACAGGATTGATTATTCCCACCTCCCAATATCGGTTTGTTGAGGAGCTTAAGCAGATACAGTTTTCATCTGCCAGGTTATGGCCCTGGGCCTTCCTGTATTAAAGATAGGGCTGAAGCATTGAGGAATACTGGCAGAAACTGTTCTGGGGATTCAGATGCTTACATTTGTATTACACTCATCCATGGAGGGGGTCTATGTATTTATGGGAACTTGTGGTTATAAATATTCCTCCCACAGGTTATTAATTACTTGGGTCTTGATCTTTGAGGTAGGACCTTATGGTAATGTTCTTATTTCTATTTATGTTTAGGTAGTTATAAAGACCCTATGTGCCCTTTAATTGGGTAAGGGATATGGGGACAGGATGACATGTTTTTAATGTATCTGTGCACTTTAACTGATCTATTTGATATGTTGGAATAAAATATTGGATTGCGTTTTGCCCGTTTTCTCCCACTGCTGTTTTCTTGTGTGTTTTCTTTTCCTCTACGACGCCTCTGATGAAGTGCCAATCCAGCACGAAAGGCGTCAGATACGGGGCCTGTTTGGATAGTGATGGTGTGAGTCCATAAATAAAGTGGATGTTTTACTCCACACTGCACATGCTTTCTCCTTCCCGGTTGATGGGTGTCCCACACTACTGAACCAACTATTTGCCTTGAAAGGATTGAGTCAAGAGAAGGGCTCTGGGCTTGAGTGCACCTGAACCAGTGTCCTAACAAGGTGATCCTTATCACTATTTTTATGTGATTTAAATACAACACACAGCTTTAGATTTATGCAAAGGGGTCAGGCTTGGTCCAGCAGTCTTATAAGTAAGCTCCTTTGAAGTATTGGTTAAAATCTTGCACCTTGTATCCACTGTTTGAAATGTTGCTGTTTCCAATGTCAGGTCGTACACTATAATACCCAAGGGCTGCTTTTGGATATGTTATGCACTCTATATGAGACTATCACTCTGGTCACTAGAGACAATGTATCCAAATACTACAAACTACTGGTCCGTGGTTGAAACTACCACTGAAATTACGAGGCAGAAACTTTGTGGTTTTAACTCAGTATTTTTGTTTTGACAGTAAAAATTCTGCATCAAAGCTCGGATCCCCGAACGATCGCCTGTTTGGCCGATAAAGTGCCCATACGGCCATTCTTACGATCGCACATGTGTACGAACCTTTAGAGTCAGCGTGTAATTCATGATGAACACAGGCCTGTCGTTCAGTAGCATTAATGCATTTAAACAATCTCCTTGCAGCCGTCTACCTCCTCTCAGTATCACTGTGTGGGAGCTGAAGATTATTTATATTGCTCCTGTAGTTTGTTTTCCAGAGAAAAAGATCCAGATGAGGTTGGTGAATTACCTTCACGCGGAAACGTTTAAGAACAGGAGGGATCCGTTATACAACTGTCTAAAAAAACCTTATCACGGAACTCGCTTTAGATAGACACATTCCAAAAATTGTTCATTACTTTTTATTAAAAAATGTGATGTTTTTGCTGACCAGGAATGTAACTAGACACAGATGAGACCTCTGTGTGTGGCTTTCTAATTACAGACAAGGGGAAAATCTGGACTTCCAATACCGTCTTTCATTACACTCCCTGTCTCCCCCTGGATCTAATCCCCATCGTCCTTAATGTTAATTTGGTAGAGATTTAAGGACTTTATTTCTCTAACTACTTACAAATGCCTGTGAACATAGAAACATGCCTAATGTAATATGCATGTATGTTATGTTTGCTTACATTGTGCTGAACGTATGAAACCTGCTATACAAAAAGCAAAATGACACAATAAACATTGTATCCAATGGGATTTGCCTAATTTTGAAGAACTGTGAGTGCTGGAAACAAGTGACCACGATGCTGACCAATAGAGATGGCCGAACTGAAAGTTAAAGTTCGATAGTTTGAAAACAAACCCATTAAAGTGTATGGGGACAGATAGTTTAAAAGATCTGATAAAATACAGTTTAAATAGCAACGGTAACTTACTGTAAATGTTTTTGGGACCTGGGAAATCGTCTGGGGAACATATCCATACCACCAAAACTTTGAAGGTTACCGAACGCCACATTTTAGCGTTATGGCCGAATTAAAGGGTTAAAGGGCATGTCCACCCCCCAAACTAAAAATTTCCCTGCTACTGGCCCCACTGTACAATTAAATTAAAACCTTACCTTACATCCCTGCTCCTTGTGGTTCTTCTGAAGTCCATGAATAAAGTCCAGGAAACTGTAGGGTAGGAGCCTCTGTGTTGCCTCCGGGAGGTTTAGAGACTTGCGCATTGGAGACCCTTTCCCACCCTCCCTCCCTCCCTCCCGATGCCTCTCTTGATTATTTCCAGCCATCATAAAATTCTTTTAACATACTGCAGGGCAGGTCCCCCCACCCCCAACCGCTTCATACTTATACCAAACAACGCTTCCCTTCGTTACTTACAGCACCTCGTTCCAGCGCCGTTTTCACTGATGGCAGCCGCGGCTGTGATTGGCTGCCTCTCAGCCAATCACAGCCGTGGCTGCCGGTCCTGCCCCCTGCTTACAGTTCCGGCAGGCAGGGGAGCCGGACCAGTACATCGAAGGAACGAGGTGCTGTAAGTAAAGAAGGGAAACGTTTTTTGGTATAAAAATATAGCGGTTGGGGGTGGGGGGACCTTTCCTACAGTGTGTTAAAAATTGAAAAAGAGGGTGGACATACCCTTTAACGTACGTATATTCGAAGGTTATGGCCAAATTTGAGGGTTAGAGAACACCACATTCAAGGGTTATCGCCAAATTCAAGGGTTACCAAACTCCACATTCCAAGGTTATGGCCAAACTCGAGGGTTAAGGAAAGCCACATTCGAGGGTTATCGGAAAATTCGAGGGTTAGACAACGCCAGATTCAAGGGATATCAAAAAGTCCAAAAGTTCATAGTCTGAAGAGTCTGAAAAAGTCTGAAAAATATCATAAATTCATAATGTATCAAGAGCCGCAATCGTGTTGGTACATCACAATGCAATGTGCACTACCAAGTAGTATGTCGATACATAGTCCTGATAATGCTGAATGTTCCCGGCCTTAATTAACAAGATAATTTATGGAAAGATGGTAGTGATAGAAGATAATATCCCACAACACACAGGAAGAATAGAGTCAATAGAAATCAGTGAATATACTAAAGAGAATTAAACACAGGATCATTAAATTGACATCAATTTTGTAAGCCCAATGCCACTTTCTCTATTGTATTGCCAGGCCAAGCTGAACTCTTCTTCTTTTTGTTTTGCCTCCAGTAACGGGAAATTCAGTTTTCAGTTTACATGCCCTTTAACGGTGTTTACCTGGTCTGGAAAGGGCGGCGAAATTCTGGAGGAATAACTCATTTCAGGATTGTCTTTGAACCTGTGTTCTTGGGATTTAGGGGGCTTGGCCAGGACAAGTAACTGTTGTATATACATCATAGAGTAGCAGTTAACCTGTACATTACATACTGTAAGTGAAACAAATGTATATGTTTTCAGGTACCCTTTCTTTTCATGTCTGGGGGAAGACCTTTTGCTTGTCCTTTCGACTTCCTGCCCTTTCTTTATAATGAGCAGTCTACAGGAAGTCCAAAAGTAATAACTGAAAGGTCTCTGAATTTCTGAACATTTACAAGTATATTGGCCTTCCAAAACTGTAATTGTTTCTGGCATCGGTTGACTTTGCATTTACATATTCATCACAAGTTCAGAAATCGGCGATGTGCGGAAGGGATTGATTTCTGGAACTGTGTAACTTAAGATAAATATAAATGGGTGAACAGGGAATATGGTGTTGAAATATGTGTGTCTGGCCGTCAACTGAAAAAAAAAATCCATCAGAGCCTGAAAATGAAATAGTAAAGCAGGAAAACATCAGCTGATAGAGGAAATCCTAAGGAAAGAGAAGGTCGTGACCTACAATTCATCTTCTGGGAAGCAAAGTTCAACAGCTGAGTCTGCTGGAGAAAACCAGCACAAGCTCTGTTCAGAAAATTCCTCCAAAGAACATAACCAACAGTCCAAGGAGCACCATGAACATTGAGCTTCCAGCATTATGCAGTAGGGGAAACGATTTAATACCCCCAAGGTGCTCCTAGAAGGTCCTTTCGGGGCTAGAATTTAGTAAACCGATTGCATTTTCTATTCCTGAAATTCCTGATTTTATGACTAGCACGTAAGTGGCTGAAGGGTAAAATGGGCAAAGAAGTACTTCATGTGGGAGACCTTTAAATATGCAAGAGCCAATCAGAAAGCAGATAACCAGAAGTGCACAAAATATATAGCTAAATGGCCACCAGAAAGAGCGTACAACCAGGCAAAACATAAATTAAGAATCTATCTCTTCTGGCTGTTTTGCTGCAGGCAGGTGTAGGTTCGACTGTCCGCAGTGTAGAGGCAAGTCTCAGAATGCACCCATGTTGGCTAAAACCATCAACATCACTGTACAAGTAAGCAGTTAGAAAACAAATGGCATTGGTAAATTGGTAAAAACAATCACAATTTAACGTTTCTCACTCAAGGTTTATGGATCAGGAAGGGTGGGAGTTTTCAAACATTTCATTACAAATTGGATCTTCTTATAGACAGAAAAAAAAAATGTCCAACACCAAGAAGATGAGGACGGCCATATTGGAAAAAGTCAAGTCATGTCATTTTAAATGCATATCTGAATTCCTGTAGAGGAAAGTCCTATTAAAGGATATCTTGTAACACGTTGTGTAATGCTCAGACTATTGAATAATGTTGTGGTACTGATGGGTTCACTAAGTCATAAAACCTCCCAGAAAGGTTAAACTAACTGATTGAAAATAGTTCTGGGAGTTCTGTGAACTCTTTGATCCTCACTGTAGATGGTTTTGTCTTTCCCACAAACTGACGTTGCCTGAAACCATAGTATGTATAAGAATAGTCAGCCTCATTCATCAGAATACTTCCATAAGGAACCTAACACATAAAACCCCACTAGGTTAGGTGGCTGTATAGAAATGTCCGATGACCAAGCCAAATCTACAATAAAATCTGTCCTAGTCTTGGTAATAAGACACAGCTTTACTATCGTATTCAGGACACTCAATGATACTCTGATTTACTCTGAATGTTGCTTCTATAACATTCTTACATAAATAATAATCTAATATTCCAGTATTAAATAAAAAAAACATTTATTTTCTAAGCAGAAAACCTCAAATTCTCAGCTAATGGAAAAAGTAAGGATCAGAGTAAAAGATCAACAAATGTCCCCGTCAGATTCACAGAGTGTGTAGGACTATCACACTGCCAATCTATCTACAGCCTACTGATTCCAGTCACCTTATGTCTTATCCCCATTTCCTCTAGACTGTAAGCTCTTTGGGCAGGGTCCTCTTTCCTATTGTAAGACGGTATTGCTGTATGAAACTCCACACTCTGTGTACTTATGTATTACCTGTGTATGTAACATGTATGACTTTGTATAATATGTATTAACTTGTATGTAATGTATAATATGTGGTGTAAGGCACCACGGAAGATGTTGGCGCTATATAAATCCATAATAATATATATATATATATATATATACACACATACTGTATATTATATATTGTAAACCTAAACAGTTGCAACCTAAGCTTTTCTTGCTCAGTAAAATGTATTTATTGGCTGTTCTGTTCTAGAATCCTTTCTATATATATCTGTTCTATATATACTACCGTTTGAAGCTTCACTGTAAAGTTTATTAATACTGTATTATAAAGAAACCATGTACATCCGACTAAATTAAAGTATTCTAGTTTTTGGGGGGCATGTAACCCCTGAAATGTTGTTAGATGTGTGGTCACAAATAAACCACTATATTTTTCACTTGGAGTGCGACCCTCAATTTTGTTTGTTATATTCAGAACTAGAGATGTAATGTGGGTTTGAATAGAACCCAGTTTCAAATTGAATCTGAGGGTTTCAAAGTCCAGACGAAAACATTCGGAACTCCCGAGTTTCACGGAACCCGGATTTTTCGAACTTTCGATTTTTATCGAAAATGTAAAGTAGTCGATCATTGAAAATGTAAAGTAGACGTTTTTCGAAAATTAAAAGTAGACGATTATTGAAAATTGAAAGTAGACGATTTCTGAAAATTGAAAGTAGACGGTTTTAGAAAATTGACGATTTTCGAAAATCATCTATTTTCTAAAACCGTCTACTTTCAATTTTCAAAAATCGTCTACTTTCAATTTTCAAAAATCATCTACTTTCCATTTTCAATAATCGTCTACTTTCCATTTTCGATAAAAATCGAAAGTTCAAAAAATCCGGGTTCTGTGAAATTCGGGAGTTCCGAATGTTTTCGTCTGGACTTTGAAACCCTCAGATTCGATTTGAAACTGGGTTCTATTCAAACCCACATTGCATCTCTAGTTGTGTAGAGATGTTGTTGTGTAATTTTCTAGTTGAAAATTAAAAGTAGACGATTTTTGAAAATTAAAAGTTAGACGATTTTTGAAAATTGAAAGTAGACGGTTTTAGAATATAGACGATTTTCGAAAATCGAAAGTAGATGCTTTTCGAAAATCAAAATGGGACGATTTTCGAAAATCGAAACTCGAACTTTCCGAAAATTTTCAATCTGAATCTATGGAAGATTGCCGGTGCAAGGTGGAAATATTTGATCGATCGCAAAACCATGAAGACTTTTGGACCATTTACACCATGCTCGATCCCCCTAGGGCAAAGCAGAGGTTACGATCAAATAGATAAAGGGGCATATTTATAAAAGAGCGAAAAGTAGCGAAATGTTTTCGCATTCGCTTTTCGCATGGGTTTTCGCCAAAAAGACAGTTAACGCTATTTATAAAGGTAGCGTTAACGAATGGCGAAACCGTTTCCGAGAGCTATCGCTAAACCCTTTTCGCCTTACTTCGCAATGGTAATTTTAGCGAAAAGAGAGCGAAAAGGCATAACGCGATTTATAAAAGAGCAAAAGGTGTTTTTTGCGTTAAAAAGAGCGAAAGATTAGCGCGACCCTGAAGGTGGTGAAAAGTCATTGTTTGAGCGAAAAGGCATTCTAATGGGTAATATGCCTTGAAAAAGCGAACGCGCATTAGAATGTAATATGCCTTGGAAAAGCGAATGCACATTAGAAAGGCGAACGCACATTAGAACGTAATATGACTTGGAAAAGCGACATTAGAAAGGCGATCGCGCATTAGAACGTAATATGACTTGGAAAAGCGACATTAGAAAGGCGATCGCGCATTAGAATGTAATATGCCTTGGAAAAGCGAGCGCACATTAGAAAGGCGAACGCACATTAAAAAGGCGAACGCACATTAGAACGTAATATGACTTGGAAAAGCGAACACGCATTAGAAAGGCGAACGCACATTAGAAAGGCGAACGCACATTAGAACGTAATATGACTTGGAAAAGCGAACGCGCATTAGAAAGGCGAATGTGCAGTGCAAAAGAAAATTTAATTTTTTCTGGTTTCGAATGGTTTTCGCAATGCAGTCTTAGATGCGTTAAGTTTTCGCTACGATACTTTTCGCTCTTTTCGCTCTTTATCGCGCCCGTTCGCCTTTTTCAGCCACGAAGTGTGTTTTTTTCGCTTTTTTATAAATAAGGCAAAACGAAGCTCCAAATGGCGCTATTTTCGCTGCGATGTGCTGCGCTAATTATTTGGCGAAAAAGACAATACTTTATAAATATGCCCCAAAAGGATTAAGGAAGGGAAAACAAATTAGCAGTAAAAAAAACATTATTTACTAAAAATAAAATAAAAAAATCTACAGGAACCACAAAGCCAAAGGCAAATTTTGAATGTAAAAGGAAACACGGATCTTATGTGGTAGATTAATAGCGCTGATAAGAAATAAAACCATGGACCCTATTCATAGTGGGATGTCTAATCATAGTGGGATGTCTATTTATAGTGGGATGTCTAATTTTAGCATTACTCATTAATAGAAATGGGGAATGATTTTAAGGATTGATAAATACCAATTCCCTTCGTTTGATCCTACCATTGGCTTGCAGCACATTGCATGGTCCAGGGATACAATTGGTTTCCAGTGATTCCTGTACAGAGGATAAAGTTTTGCAGTCTTAGGGTTTGAAAGACAAGTACAAATTTTGCTTGTGGATAGAAATGGCCAACATTATTTCCCTACGAATTATAAAGATTTCAATTGGTTTTAATACCCGGGTACGGTAATTCCACAACTGCCCCACTCCCATATGTACTACGACCGTAACACCATATACCAGACCAGCCAGAATGTAAAGTATAATCACTGTCCCCCAAACAATAGCAATTTAATAAAAATGAACTAAAATAAATTATAGGTTCAAGATGTTTTTAGTGTGTTTAGTAAGTTTTCAACCAAAATGACTGTTCATGGTCATAATAAAAGGTAGAGTTTGTATTGGCCTCAATTCATGAGATTGGACCCATTGCAAGACACACACTTAAAGGGATATTCACCCTTAATACAGAAAACTGACTGTCAGTTATCTGACTGCAACGCCAACTGCTATTTTTACCAGTTTATTACATGTATTTGTAAACAGTTATTTAATGAAAATATTCCTTTCTGGCAAAGGTATCTGCATCTAACCTCTGCTCACTTAAATCCTTCAATCTGAGCAATGCAGGCAGCAGAGGGACAATCATTTTCTAGCGGGGGAAACAGTGCACTTCCTTACAGAGTGGATTAGTGAGTTATTATGCAGAAGAGTAACCAGAGTTTTCAGCACATCCAATAATTGAACAAGTGTCACAATTTTTCTATTGCTATAACACACAAGCCAGATTTAAGACTTAGAGAAAGTCCAGAGCCTGTTTAATGTTCAATGGAAAATATCCAGTTAAGAATACAACTGACCTGGAAAATCTCAAAACCCTTCCAAGGTGGGGAGTGGAAATGTAGACACTCTATCATCCCTGTCACCCCTGGACCATAGACTGAACACTGTCTGTTCCAGGGGTGTCAAACAACCAGCACCCAGGTACAAATGGTACTGAATGGAGGAAAGTAGTTCACTAGACTAGTGAACCCAAGATAATAACACACTCCGTGTGCTGCATAATAATAAGAGCGTGGAATGTTCCTTTGACCTGATGGGTGGTGAGAAGTTATAAAATGCTTTAGAAACTTTTGGAAAAGGGAATTTCACTTGGGGAATTGTCAACAGGGTCAGGAGTGGACAAACAAGGTACCAGAGATAATCCAGTAGGGCTCAGGCACCCAAAGGCAACCACACACCCATAAAAAGCAAGAGATTTACAGCAATGGGAGTGTAGGGAACGACAATGAAATTAATATAGAAGTGAGGTAAGTGAGGAAAGGAGGAAGGTATCATTGGTAAGTGGACTGCGGATTTAATACAACCCGGTGGGACTCTGGTTTAATAATTTAAGGTGACCCCCAAAACTCCAGATACTGAATGTTTATTGTGTTATTTGGTTTATTTCCAGGATCATTTAAGTTTAGATTATTTGCAATCATGTGACATTAAAGTAAAATGAAAGTCGAATAATACATTATCAGGGAGATTCAATAAAAGTTCTTATCCTTTAAAATGGCGCTAATTTTGCCCCAACCAATCAGAACTTATTTAACATTTAAAAGCTAACATCTGATTGGTTGGGGCAAAATTAACACCATTTTTAACGATAAGAACTTTTATAACCTTGTAAGTTCAGTTGGTTCCCCATGTAATGAGGAATTTATCTGGTATATATTGTAAACCAAAAATGTTCAAAATGTTATTTGCTGCCTAAGTAATAATAATAATAATAATAATAATTAATAATAATAATTATGATAATACATAATACCAAATAATAATAATAATAATAATAATAATAATAATAATAATAATAATGATAATAATAATAACAAATAATAATATTAATAATAATAACAATAACAATAATAATAAATACATTTGATACCCAACCTGATATTATATAATGAAAGGAATACTCATTAGGTGAGTGGAATGGAATGGGACCCAAGAGGGATTACTGTACAGGAACACAAAATGGCCGATCTTACTGCACACAAACCATCGCTAAAGACCTATAGGAAGGTCAATATGGGGGATGAATCACCTCAAATTTCCAACATACCCCAAGGGTATTCGCTGTGTTACCTGGTCAGGTCATTGAATATAGAAAGACATTTATTGCCCTGAAGTGAACCCTATAGGATGAAATAGACTGGGTTCCAATGCTAAAATATTCAAAATGGCAGCTAGAGTGTTCAGGGCTGGAAATTCACCTTCCACAGATTAATATGTGAGCAGCCCTCCCACAAATCATTTAAATACCTAATGGGAATTTCTAACCTTCCCACAAAATGTCATACTTACCTTCTCCACCCCTGAAAACCCTGACGTCGTAACAGTGACTTACCTGGTAACATTTCTGAAGTCAGATATTTAGCCTGAATTCCTCTTGGATGTTGTCGTCTCTTCTTAAAGGACATGTCCACCCCCAGCATAAAATTCCATACTTACCTCCCCCCCCTCCAAACCCAAGATCGCTAGAGTTATTAGCCTCCTTGCTCTCTCTGAAGCCCAGAAGACTTTCCCCACCACAAGTTGGAATTTACGTGAGACACCAGGTGTCTTCTAGAAAGCAGAAGTCAGTCTCAGCTTGGCTTTTGGACACACATCCCCAGTCCTACGTGTCTCCTCTGACAAATCTCTCTGAGTTTACAGAGAAGCCATAGGAAACAACATGGCATCTCCTACCCATAAATATGTACAAGGAATTAGCAAAAAATACAATAAATATTTTTTTACACACAATTTTACACATTATATCATAAATATAAATGTTGCAATGTTACTGATCAAGGCCCCAAGTTGTACACAGATAGGAATCTAACCAGTAATATTTGTTATTACAGACGGTAAGCTCTGCTAATTGTAATGGAGCTCAGAGGATTTGTTCCGAATCTGATGTTTTCCTTGCATATTTCCAGGTTAGTCTGCCCTGCACACAGCCATGTCTCTGGATTCCAGCCTCTGTCTGCAATGTCCAACCGCACATCCATTTCACCGTTACATCTTTCAGTATAATAAAGACTCAGGTACACTGTGTTCAGTATCCAGGCAAGTGATACAGGATCCTCTTCATCACTCATATTGAAAAGGACCATGCAGACCACCCACATCTTGTTTTCTGTGAAGGTATCATGGTGAGAGGGAACCTCGACATTCTACATACTATAGAACAGTCTAACCAAGTGACCCATCGCTCCATATAGATGAACTAACGGTTTCTTTACATTGCATTACATTACATGCATTCTGACAGTGGTTACGTCAGCCATGTATAATAGTAGAAAACGTATCTAAATACACCATTGATTTAATTCAGTGAACCTACAATTAGAGATGGACGAACTTCTTAAAGTTTGGTCCATTTTTAAACTTCAAAAGATACATCCTAGGGTTAGCGAAAATGATCTATACATTCTAGGGTTGCTGAAATCTAACGACACATCGTAGGGTTACCGAAAATGAACAATACTTTCTAGGGTTAGCAAACGATACATCGTAGGGTTAGCGAAAATGAACAATACTTTCTAGGGTTAGCAAACGATACATCGTAGGGTTAGCGAAAATGAACAATACTTTGGAGGGTTACCGAAAATCGAAGGTTACATTTGAAGGTTACCGAACGACACATTCTAGGGTTAGCGAAAATGATTCATACATTCGAGGGTTACCGAAAACGAACAATACTTTTGTGGGTCAGAAAACGATACATTCTGGGGTTAGCGAAAATGATTCATACATTCGAGGGTTACCGAAAACGAACAATACTTTTGTGGGTCAGAAAACGACACATTCTAGGGTTAGCGAAAATGATTCATACTTTCGAGCGTTACCGAAAACGAACAATACTTTTGTGGGTCAGAAAATGATACATTCTGGGGTTAGCGAACGGCTCGTAAATTCGATAATTATCGTAAATACAGCCGCGAGTCAAAGAAAACAAGCTAGTTCGAACCTAAACTACATCAATGGACCTTGGAGCCGGTATGAACATCCAATTAATAGTAATTGATAGGTGCCGGTTCTCACCTTCTGACACCCTACTAGGTAGCAGAAAGAGGGATAATAGAACATCAGCCAGCATTTCAGGTTAGACTAATATCTCTCAACATTCTAACTATTGCAGTTTTGGGGTAGGGGCTAATCTATCGATATACAGTTTTTTTATTTAAGGTGTGAGCTTGTCCTTTAAATATATCATCAAAGTTCTGAAGCATAATCACATATAATCATTATTACAGTAAATGTGTACTATCCCACCTTCTGACTGAGGATCCTGGGAAAATGCTAACAACAGGTGTAGATAAACTGCATCACTCTCCTAACCACAGCTGACCTATGTTATGAAAAACACATGTTTATAGTTAAATACCTATTACCATTTCCTGGCTGGGTATTGTGCAGGTACAATGTAATCTAATATTTCCCAAAAAGACATTTCATATTCGTAGCAAATTACGTTACAGAACTGAAAACATCTGTTACGTGAAGAGACATATGGAAAACATTGCTTTAGTTTTATGGCGTGTGTACATTATCTGATTATGGGGCAAGTGCTTTAAAATGAGGGTTAAATTCAACAGCCCACTGAGACGTCTATAAAACACCCTCAATAAAAATAACTGACAATCAGAAAGAAATATTGCAATGTACAGAGATCACTATTTGGTTATAAGGTTTCTGATTGGGTAACCTGATCAACCAAATATTGAATTCACCTACATTTAAAGGGCATGTTCACCTTTTCGAAAAAAATTATATTTGCCTTCCACAACCCCCAAACACTTACAGGGAGATTCAATAAAAGTTCTTTTCGTTTAAAATGGTGCTAATTTTGCCCCAACCAATCAGATCTTATTTAACATTTGTAAGCTTACATCTGATTGGTTGGAGCAAACTTAGCACCATTTTAAAAGATAATCAGGGAGATTCAATAAAAGTTCTTATCGTTTAAAATGGTGCTAATTTTGCCCCAACCAATCAGATCTTATGTAACATTTGAAAGCTAACATCTGATTGGTTGGAGCAAACTTAGCACCATTTTAAAAGATAATCAGGGAGATTCAATAAAAGTTCTTACCGTTTAAAATGGTGCTAATTTTGCCCCAACCAATCATGTCTTATTTCATTTGTAAGCTTACATCTGATGGTTGGAGCAAAAGTGCACCATTTTAAAAGATAATCAGGGAATTCAATAAATTCTTATCGTTTAAAATGGTGCTAATTTTGCCCCACCAACAGATCTTATTTACATTTGAAGCTACATCATTGTTGGGGCAACATTAGCACCATTTTAACGATAAAACTAGCTTGAATAACCCTGTTAATTACCCAGCTTGGGACATTCTTGAAGATGTTTGCCTCCCCCTTCTTTTTTGTTATGGATTCTCTCATCAAGCAGTCAATCAAGGCAATGCCACCCACATCAGGCAGGTGGGCAACTTTTTCAGAAAGGGGTGGCAAACATGGAAGACCTTCCTTCAGGGACAACCTATTGCTGGTATTGCAGTCTTGGGGGTGACAGCTGGGAACACACAAGCAATTTAATCTGCCCGACCAACGATATATCTGTGTAAATCCGATCGTCGATCGTGCTACCTCTATGTACACAGTCTAAGGTAGGAAATATAAACTTGCCTGTTATTAACATTCCAATAAATAAAAGACCAACATGTGATGTTAATGATCAAATAACCTGGAACAGTGTGGTGACTTCATATAAAGAAAGAGATTAGCACCATTGGTGCCCTCCAGTATGTGGGTATCATAAAGGACAGAAAGATCACAATAGCATTTTATTTTATTATGCTATTTATTAAAAAGCAATTAAATCCTATTAAATTGGTTTGAATTACCCCTATTCACGTGGTTAGGATATTAACAGTAAATCCTCACTCCTGGGTGCAGTCTCTATCTCCTAAATCCTGATATATTTACTTGTACTTTCCTTTGCTGTTCCAGTCAAACTCCGAAGACATGTGGTTTTGTTCTCCCCCTAGATACTATACTGAACGGTGTTGCCCACCCCCCTTGTGGCCCAGGGCTTAACCCAATGGGAAGACCCTTCTGCAAGAAACGCTTTTGCCATTGAGGTGTAGCATAGATATACAGTTGTCCTTTACACGTCAGAAGATAAGGGGAGCGAGAAGGTAAGTATAATTTTACTTTAATATCTTTATTTGAATCTACTATTTATCTACTATTTAGATGTAAGCAGCTCTTCGGGGAAGCCTAATGTGACGATGCATGTAAAGCGCTACGGAATATGTTGGCGCTATATAATTCCCAATATAATATAATATTTGCAGCAAAACTATCAATTAAGTTAATTTTACTTTAATATCTTTAATTTAAAATCTACTATTTATCTACTATTTAGATTTGTAAGCAGCTCTTCGGGGGAGGGCCTGTGACTGTAGCATGAAAGTGCTACGGAATATGTTGGCGCTATATAATTCACAATAATAATAATAATAATTTGCAGCAAAACTATCAATTAAGTCACCGCTATCACAAAATTTGACATAAGTTATACAGCAGCATTTTGGCTTAGGGTTAGCTCTAAGTTCTCTCAAAGGCAGGGTTAAATAAATACATTAAATGTAAACCAGTAGGATTGTTTTAGAAGTTATTATGTGAATGGGCCTCATGGCACTACAACTACATGGCACTACAATTCTGAAACATAAGCCAGCCCAAATTCTCCTTCATCATGTCTGGATCCTGACCAATCTCTGTTGTGTCTGACTGTCAAATGCAAGTGTTGAGAGGTTGTAGACCCATAACAAAAAGAAGGTTGCTAAAAGACATACAAAAGAAGGTTGTCAGACAATAAAAGAAGGTTGTAGACAAAAAGAAGGTTGTAGACATAAAAAGGTTGTAGAACAACAAAAGAAGGTTGTGACAAAAAAGAGGTTGTAGACAATAACAGAAGGTTTGTAGACAAAAATAAGGTGTAGACATACCAAAGAAGGTTGTAGACAATAAAGAGTGTAGACAATACAAAAGAGTTGTCGACAATAAAGAAGTTTGTGTTACCAAAAAGTTTGTACAATAAAGATGTTGTAGACATAAACGAAGGTTTGTAGACAATTAACAAAAGAAGGTTGTAGACAAAGATAGTTGTGACAATACAAGAAGGTTTAGACATAAAGAGGTTGTAGACAACAAAGAAGGTTGTAGACAATAAAAGAAGGTTGTACAATAAAAAGTAGACACAAAAGAATGTTGTAGACCAATAAAGAAGTTGTAACAATAAATAAAGAGGGTTGTGACAATAAAGAAGGTTGTAGACATTAACAAAAGAAGGTTGTAGACAATAAAAGAATGTTTAGACAATAACAAAAGGAATGTTGTAGCAAAAAGAAGGTTGTAGACAACAAAGAAGGTTGTAGACAATAAAGAAGGTTGTAGACAATAAAGAAAGGTTGTAACATAAAAGGTGTAGACATAAAGAGTTTGTAACACTTAACAAAGACGGTTTGTCGACAATAAGAAGGTGTAACATAAAAGAAGGTTGTAGACAATAAAATAAGGTTGTGACAATAAAAGAGGTGTAGACATTACAAAGAAGGTGTAGACAATAAAAGAAGGTTGTAGACCATAACAAAAGAAAGGTAGACAATAAAAGAAGGTTGTAGACATAACAAAAGAAGTGGTAAAAAAGAAGGTTGTAGACAAAAAATGTTTAAGAATAAAAGGTTGTGAGACAATAAAAGAAGGTTGGTAGACAATAAAAGAAGGTTGTAGACAATGAAGTACAAAAGAAGGTTGTAGACACAAAAGAAGGTTTGTAGACAACAAAGAAGGTTGTAGACCAAAAAAGAAGGTTGTAGACAAAAAGAAGGTTGTAGACAATAAAAGAATGGTTGTAGACAACAAACAAAAGAAGGTTTGTAACAATAAAGGGTTGTAGACAATAAAAGAAGGTTGTAGACAATAAAAGAAGTTGTAGACATAAGAGTTTAGACAATAACAAAAGTAAGTTCTTGAACAAACTGGTATTTTTTTTTTTTGTTAAGTGACTAAAATGGTTCCAGTGGGGTCCATTCAGTAGAAGTCCAGGTCTGCCACAAAATGTTTCCCCCGACACAATGGCGTGTAGATCACAACGGCAGTTAAGAAGGGGCTACGATTCCATTGAAATATTCCAGAAGTGGAAACCCAATTTCCAATATACAGATAATTCCGAAATTAATCTACAGAGAAGATTCCAAGAGCAGGTTGTTTATTAGACCTGTAAGGGGGTAAAAAAAAAAGTCTGGTGACAAAGTTCAATCCAAATAAATACATGCTCTCTCTAAATAGCTACTGCTTTCCAATTGTTTATTAGAAGTCCTACCAATTAATGCAAGCAGGATTATTATATATAAACGTTGCCTCGCAGACCTTGAACAGGACAACTTAGTTTAAACACACATGTAATATTAAGGGCTGGTTCCTCTTCTCTATTCACAAGAACAACAAAGCCTATCATTAAATAGCTTTCCTTTGGTTAATTAAAAGACATTGTTTATATACTCTATCTGTACAAGCACTAGCCTTCTGTTCAGCTGCTTGTTATAGAAGTGACTTCCATATTTATTTTATTCATATAAGAATTCATCTCTGTCTTTTCTTGGGGTTTTTATATGTTGTCTTTAAAGGGAACTTTGGTCTCCATACACTGGCCTTAATTAAAAAAGGCACATTTTAAAATGGTCCAGAATTGTGCTTCTAGCTCAGTGTATCCAAAGTTGCAGCAGATAAATGGGGTTTTTTTTCCATGCTAGCACTGTGAGTTGTGACATCACCAGCACTTAGTTTAAGGTTGGAGCATGCCACTGGTGGGACAGAGCATTATCCTCTCATCAAAGCCCCACCCTGAACACTAATAATTATTAAAGCTAGCCACAAGCCTGAAAATATACAAGCCTGAAAAAGTTTACAAGCCTATACTAAAGATTCAGAGAAGCGTACGAGCTATTTTAATATTGGCACGTCTATGGAGACCACAGTTACTTCTGGTTAATTGTATTGTGCAATAACATAGGATTGGATTGAAAAGTTGCCATTACACTAAGAAAGACTTAACGGATGTGGTGGCCCCCAGGACTTAAGAAGTGCAAAGTATCAAGATGAGGATAAGAGTCCATAGAAAACAAGAGTAACTAAAGCAGACTGGGTCAGAAAGGAGGAGTTCAAAAGAACAGTTCATTATAAAGTCCACTATCCATAATTTGCATCATTAATTAAATATAAAAAATTCCATCTTATAAATTTGCCTAATTAGATTCCATCTTATTCATTTGCTAAGGTCTTGCTCAGTCTCGCTAATGATTTTCTAACCTGTTGTACTGTAAATTGTATCGTTTGATGAGAGAGTAAGGAGCTTTCTTACCACCCGTCATCAATTAATCTCACAGGAGCCAGGAATGAAGATCGAAAACTTACCCACAATCGCGTCCATGCTCTCTGAAAGGTCCCGACTGCTTCTGGCTGTAACTAAACTATATCGCACATTACCGTCCCCCCGCGTGAAGTTTAGTTAAAGCCCGAAGCAGTCAGAGGAGCCAACGGTGAATATTTCCCAGTAGTGAATGTATAAAGACTGTACACACATGCCCACATAAATAGCCCCATTCCTATATAAATGTACCCAAACAAACCCACGTAAAGTTGGCCATATACTGACCCATTTATTTAAACATTGAGTAGATCAGTAGACCAGACAGGCCTGATATTCCAAGGTTAAAGACCCCATAAAACATAAAAGGGATAACATCATTGGAACTTATCATCAATAAAGTATTAAACCATCTATGGATCACAAGGAAGACAGATCAGTAAGAGGAGAACTTTAAGGGAGATTCAATAAAGTTCTTATCGTTTAAAATGGTGCTAATTTTTACCCCAACCATCAGATCTTATGTACATATGAAAGCTAACATCTGATTGGTTGGGGCAAAATTAGCACCATTTTAAACGATAAGAACTTTTATTGAATAACCCTCTTTGTCTCACAGTGACATCCAGCCAAGATTGATGAGACATCTGGTCATCAACATTAAAGGGCATTTCAACCCCCAAAGAAATTGGCCCCACTGTGCGGTGGTAAAAGATTGTTACTTTTCTCTCCTTATGGTTCTCTTGCAGGGCCCAATAGAAGTCCAGAACAATGAAGAGTAGGAGCCTCTCGGTGTGTCTCCACACCTGCCACTTTCTACTCCTCTTAGAGGAATCTGGTATATGCAGTGGAGCTCTCATCTGCATCACTCGACGATTGAATCGCTATATTGAAAAGAACACCCCAACCCTAAACGCTATCTTTAAACATCTAACCAGCCTCCAAATGTACTTACCCAACCTCGATCTGGCTCCCTCTTCTGCCCGGACAGACGCTCAGTGATTGGATGGTCACATATGTGGCTGCCAGTCCGGCCCATTTTGCTGTGGATAGTTTTTAGGGTTGGGAGTTGCTTACCATGTATCAATTTTTTAGGTTGGGGTGGAGATTCCCTTTAAAGGAGCTGCAGCATTTTTAGGCAAGTAAAGTTTGTTTCCTTAATATATCTGGGTTTGTGCGGAGTTCAGGCCAAAAGCCTTTTATTAACATATATTTAAGCGATATGCCAAACTGAGACTATTATCCTAAACAACCTTACTGAATTCAACAACACGTGCTTCAACTATGTTCGTACACACGTGTGATCGTGGGTCCCAACCCGCAACCCACAATATGTAGGACCGTTCGTTTCGGCCGATAATCGACCCGTGGAACTCTGAACATCGGCCATAATCAGCCCGATTATCGTCCGAAACGAAGTTCGGACACATTGTGCGTCGCATGACCCACGATCGCACGTGGTTACGAATCTTTAGTATTAGTTAAGGGATGTGACGCGAACCCACCAGGATTTAATAGGATTACTTTATTACTAACCTCTGGTTTTAATGTTATTATTGTTTTATTTCCTTTTTTTTAAGGATAACTTCATCTTTAAAAGTTATTTATACTTTAAGGGAAAGTGTCCCTAAGGCTGGCTGAACAGGAATTAAACAATGACAGGATTGAAGGATTAAATTCAGGACTGGGGTCTCTGCAGTAAGAGCTGCGGTTTTGTCTGTTTTAAATACAACGCTCTCAGTGAATTTGTTTGAGAACGTTTGCCAGCCACACGACTTGCGACGGCACGGCGGATTTCTGGCTTGTATAGGAGCATGCCTGAAATGTTCCATTGAGTCTATTGTTAGACCCTTTTCCACTTCCTTTACTTGGCTCGTGCCGATGGGGAAACATTGGGATTTTTGCATTCACTTGGTGCATTCCTATGGCTTTCAGGAATGAGGTTAGGGGACAGAATCATCTTATTTCATTTACGCTTTACTGGAGAAAAATACTGTTCTCCGTCCTACTGAAAATGTTATCATCCTGTGTGTGGTAAAGCCATTCAAATGGTTTATGGCAAACCAGGTAGATTTGGTAACAGGCAATCAGCCAGTGGCTCACAAATGTAAATTCTCCCTTTAAAGGAGAATGAATCACACATTAAAAAGCCTCAGTTATATTAGAGATTTAAGGAAACCCGCCCTATACATAGAAGACTGTCTTGAGAAGCTGCATGGTTAAGCAGCGAAACGCGTTGACTCTAGAATCTACAATTTGGCCCCTGTGGACACAGCCTGTCAAAGGGATCCTTTTTTTTTTTTTAAATAAAAGCAATATTTGAACTTTTGTGTCATATCAAATTTTTATGTGATCCCTCCTGGGCTCCCAGTCCCAACCGCTATGTTTTTTTTTAGAAAGCCCCCCCAAACTCTACTTACCTCCCTCTCTTCCTCCGCCGCGCTCCCGGCCCTCTGCTTGCGAGAAAATGCAAGCAGAGGGGCGGGACCGGCAGCCGCGTCTGTGATTGGCTGAGTGCAGCCAATCACGGACGCGGCTGCTGGCAGCTTACTTCCCGTAGGAAAGAGAGAGGTAAGTAAAAGTTTGGGGAGCTTTCTAAAAAAAAAAACATGCGGTTGGGGCTGGGAGCAGAGGGGGAATCACATATTTAAAGAAAACACGCTAGGGGGAGGGAATGGAGGAGGGAGGGAGAGGGAGGGAGAGGAGGGGAGGGAGGGGGGAGAAGGGCTGCAGTACGCATGGCAAAATCTCCCGGGCCAGCTAGCAGGCAGTGTCCTATATGGACTCTGCTAGCCTCCTGGTTGGCAGTTTTTTGGCACTTTGGGGGGGGGGGATTACAGGAGAACTATGGAGCTGGATGTGAGTAAGGATTACACTACACTACATGATGGGGCCAGTAGTTGGGGGATTATAGTTTGGGGGGGTGACATGCCTTTAAACAGATCTGTATTTTTCACCTCTTAAATGAAAAGCATTCTGGAGAATTCTCTATTCTTTCCCGAGTTCTCCACGCTCCTACAGGGTCAGTCCTGGACACTTTTATGCAGCTGCACATGCTCAGTGATTCTCTCCCTTTAAAACGTGATTCTCTACCCATATAAAGGAACAACTCCAACCTAATTCACCCCCATAACAGCACTGTTTATCAGAAAGATAAATAATCCTAATCATTCTGTTATAGCTGCCAAGCAAACAGCTCGGTGCTGAGTGATCTATTGACTTTTAATTTTATACATGTACATTCACTGGGTATAATATGCAATTGTGTGTGTGTGTGGTTGCCACACGTCTTTAATCTAGGACTTGCTTTTACTCAGGCTCCCTCCTTTCTGGCTAATCTGACCAAGGCCACACTGCACCTACCGAATCACGCATTATCGAACGCGCGTGCGATTCCGTGCGTTTGTATGCGTTCCACACGCATACGATTGACATTGCTCTATGCTATTGTGAAAAAATCGTGATCGCATGCCTTCACCAATCGCAAACGGATCACGAATCGCAAAGCAATAATAGTCTTAAGTTCTTAAAACTTACTGCAATTTCCATATAATTAAATCAAAACACAATAGTGTGGATTAGTGAGGGGAATCATCATATAAAGCTGCACATGAGAGGGATTTCCCACCATGCATTCATGGACCAACTGCCCACTCCCTCTTCAGCTACAGGAAAATTCACATAGCAAAGGAGCTTTCGATAGTAAGGCACACAATTGACAGCTGGAATGTAATTTGTTGGTTATCAACATTGTAACATAGTATGACAGTTAACATACCTCCATCAGTCCACCTTTATACCCTACCATAATGTTGTATAACGTTACATAGTAACATAGTATTGGAGTTGTATAAAGACACTCCATATAGTCCAATCCTTTATAACCTACCCATAATGTCTGTCTAATACATAGTACCTAGTTGGAGGTTGTATAAAACAACGTCCATCTAGTCCACACTTTATACCCTACCCATAATGTCTGTCTAACAGTTTTACATAGTAACATAGTATTGGAGGTTGTATAAAGACATACGTCCATCTAGTCCAACCTTTATACCCTACCCATAATGTCTGTATAACAGTTACATAGTAACATAGTTTGGAGGTTGTATAAAGACATACTTCCATCTAGTCCACCTTTATACCCTACCATAATGTCTGTATAACAGTTACATAGTAACATAGTATTGGAGGTTGTATAAGACATACGTCCATCTATCCAACCTTTATACCCTACCATAATGTCTGTATAACAGTTACATAGTAACATAGTATTGAGGTTGTATAAAGACATACATCCATCTAGTCCAACTTTATACCCTACCCAAATGTCTGTCTAACAGTTACATAGTAACATAGTATTGGAGGTTGTATAAGACATACGTCCATCTAGTCCAACCTTTATACCCTACCCATAATGTCTGTCTAAACAGTTACATAGTAACATAGTATTGGAGGTTGTATAAGACAATACGTCCATCTAGTCCAACTTTATCCCTACCCATAATGTCTGTATAACAGTTCATAGTAACATAGTATTGGTAGGTTGTATAAAGACATACCTCCACTATTAGTCCAACTTTATAATACCCTACCCATATGTCTTGTCTACAGTTACTAGTAACATCGTATTGGAGGTTGTATAAAGACATACGTCAATCTAGTCCAACCTTTATACCCTACCTATTATGCTGTATAACAGTTACATAGTAACACAGTATTGAGGTTTTAAAGACATACGTCCATCTCGTCAACCTTTATACCCTACCTATAATGTCTATATAACAGTTACATAGTAACATAGTTATTGAGGTTGTATAAAGACATATTCCATCTGTCCAACTTTAACCCTACCCTAATGTCTGTATAACATTTCATAGTAATATAGGTTAAAGACATGCGTCCATCAGTCCATCCTTTATACCCTACCCATAATGTCTGTATAACAGTTACATAGTAATATAGTATTGGAGGTTGTATAAAGACATAGTACATCTAGTCCAACCTTTATACCCTACCCATAATTTCGTATAAACAGTCCGTAGTAATATAGTTAAAAGACAACGTCCATCTAGTCCAACCTTTATACCCATATTATACCCTATACCATACCATACCTATAACTAGTATTGGAGGTGTTAATAAGATATACATCAATCTAGTCCATCCCACCTGAAAAGTGGATGTCTCATTCCATTTTGTCTCTATCAAGTCCTGCTAGAGGTCCATCTCTGTCTCTATCATCTGCTAGATGTCGCATCATTTGGTCATTATATCAAGTCTGCGGATTCTCATTCATTGGTCATTTATCAAGTCCTGCCTTGGGATTCTCATTCATTGGTCACTATCAAGTCCGCTAGGATTCTCATCCATTTGTCACTTATCAAGCCTGCTAGATGTCTATTCCATTTGGTCCTTATAGTCTGCTAGGATGTCCATTCCTTTGGTCATTATCATCCATGCTAGATTCTCATTCATTGGTCACTTATCAAGTCCTACTAGGATGTCTTCATGGTCCTTATCAGTCCTGCAGGATGTCTCATTCCATTGGTCTTATCAGTCCTGCTAGGATGTCTCATTCCATTGGTCATTTATCAGTCCTGCTGGATGTCTATTCCATTTGGTCATATCAGTCCTGCTAGGATGTCTCATTCCATTTGGTCATTTATCAAGTCCTACTAGGATGTCTCATTCCATTTGTACTTATCAAAGTCCTGCTAGGATGTCTCATTCCATTTGGTCATATCAAGCTGCTAGATGTCTCATTCCTTTGGTACTATCAAGTCCTGCTAGGATGTCTCATTCCATTTGGTCATTATCAAGTCCACTAGGATGTCTCATTCCATTTGGTCACTTATCAAGTCCTGCTAGGATGTTCATTCCATTTGGTCACTTATCAAGTCCTGCTAGATGTCCATTCCATTTGGTCACTTATCAAGTCTGCTAGGATGTCTCATTCCATTTGGTCATTACAGTCCTGCTAGGATGTCTCCTTCCTTTTGTCACTAATCAATCCTGCTAGGATGTCTCATTCCATTTGGTCACTTATCAAGTGCTGCGATGATGTCTCATTCCATTTGGTCACTTATCAAGTCCTGCTAGGATGTCTCATTCCATTTGGTCACTTATCAAGTCTGACTAGGATTCTCATTCCATTTGGTCACTTATCAAGTCCCTGCCTTTTGGAACTGATATGACTGATAGAAAGCACCAGAACAGAATCCAATCTTTCTTTAATAACAAGGTTTAAGGGGCCATAGATGCATCGTTATTAATGGCAATCGCTGATGACAATATTGATGGTCAGAATTTTCATCCATAGCCATAAAGGAAATGGGACACTTTTATGGTCTTGATTCTGTCGGTGGACACCATACATGCAGCGATACCAGCCATCCCAGCTGAGTATATTCATTACTGAGCATCAAAGAATAATTCTATGGTGACAGACTGTAATCATTTCAGATATAAAACAGTTTTGCTCTACAGGGTATCGTTCCTCAGAGACAGTCATCGTCCTATTAATGATCCATATTAATAGCAAGGGTACTCTGTACTAGTATCAGGTTGGTTCAGTGGAATATATTCATATATTTGGTTATTTACATTACACATATGGAACCTGTGCTGAGGTCGGAATTAAGCTGCCGTTTAGAATGTGCAATGGTCCTTGTCCAAGGATGCTTACTTCCATTGGATGGTCAAACCATCCCAGGTTTCTACTGAGTACCTGATCTCCTCAAGGGCAGGGAAGTAATAGACACTATATGCTGCATACAGGAGTCAGTATGTTGAACCAGGTAGATTAAAGTGTTGCCGAACCCCCAACCAAACTTTATCATTCGGCTAATTACCCCCAGCTCAACTCAAAAACTGTATTATCTATGCTCCACCTCAATGGCAAAAGGTATTTCTTGCAGAATGGGTATTGGTTAAGCCCTGGGCCACAAGGGGGGTGGAGCAAGACCCGTACAGTAATAGTATCTAGGGGGAGAACCAAAACCACTATGTCTTCAGGAGTTTGACTGGAACAGCAAAGGAAAGCGTTTTGTTTCTCCCCTAGATACTATTACTGTACGGGTCTTGCTCCACCCCCCTGTGGCCCAGGGCTAACCAATACCCATTCTGCAAGAAATACCTTTGCCATTGAGGTGGAGCATAGATAATACAGTTGTCCTTTAACAGTCAGAAGATAAGGGGAGCGAGGAAGGTAAGTATAATTTTACTTTAAAGGAGAACTAAACCCAATTTTTTGTACTCCAGAATCTGAAAACAACCCCCCTAAAAAACCAATAAGCTATAAAATCCCACTTCAGTAAATCTATTATAGTAAATGTAAGCCTGTTAAAAACTGAATAAAGTAATGTGTGTATGTGCAGTGTCAGACCACACTCCTGACCTCAGTCACATGCTTCCTTGCTTTACCTGTCTTGTAAAAGGATTGGTTAGAGATTATTAATGGGTGTGACCAACTGTAACAAGGTTCTGCCAAAGCTAAGGACTGAGCATGAGCAGAAACATAATGGTCGTTGACCAAACTGTGTGATACTAGAATGCTGTGAAATAAAGCACAAACCATATGTTATTTAGGTAAATTTCCCAGTTCCTGTATCAAAATGAGAGGTAAGACACAGATTACTGGTTTTATATCAAGGTGTTCTGCCTTCTGGTTCAGTGTTGTTCTGCGGCTTTAGTTGTCCTTTAATATCTTTAAATCTACTATTTATCTACTATTTAGATTGTAAGCAGCTCTTGGGGGAGGGCCTAATGTGACGATGCATGTAAAGCGCTAAGGAATATGTTGGCGCTATATAAATTCCCAATAATAATAATAATAATTTGCAGCAAAACTATCAATTAAGTATAATTTTACTTTAATATCTTAATTTAAAATCTACTATTTATCTACTATTTAGATTGTAAGCAGCTCTTCGGGGGAGGGCCTGTGCTGTATGCATGTAAAGTGCTACGGAATATGTTGGCGCTATATAAATTCACAATAATAATAATAATAATTTGCAGCAAAACTATCAATTAAGTCACGCTATCACAAAATTTGACATAAGTTATACAGCAGCATTTTGGCTTAGCGGTTAGCTCTAGTTCTCCTCAAAGGCAGGGTTAAATATAAATACATTAAATGTAAACCAGTAGGATTGTTTTAGAAGTTTATGTGAAATGGGCCTCATGGCACTACAATTCTGAAACATAAATGCCCCAAATTCTCTTCAACATACATGTCTTGGATCTGACCAAATCTCTGTTGTGTCTGACTGATCAAAGTGCAAGTTTAGAGAAGGTTGTAGACCATAACAAAAGAAGGTTGTAGACATAAAAGAAGGTTGTAGACAATAAAAGAAGGTTGTAGACAATAAAGAAGTTGTAGACAATACAAAAAGGTAAGTTCTTGAACAAACTGGTATAAATTTGTTTTGTTAAGTGACTAAAATGGTTCCAGTGGGGGTCCATTCAGTAGAAGTCCAGGTTCTGCACAAAATGTTTTCCCCGACACAATGGCGTGTAGATCACAACGGCAGTTAAGAAGGGGGCTACGATTCCATTGAAATATTCCAGAAGTGGAAACCCAATTTCCAATATACAGATAATTCCGAAATTAATCTACAGAGAAGATTCCAAGAGCAGGTTGTTTATATAGACCTGTAAGGGGGTAAAAAAAAAGTCTGGTGACAAAGTTCAGATTCCAAATAAATACATGCTCCTCTAAATAAAAGCTACTGCATTTCCAATTGTTTATTAGAACGTCCTACCAATTAATGCCAAGCAGATTATATATATAAACGTGCTCTGCCGACCTTGAACAGGACAACTTAGTTTAAACACACATGTAATATTAGGGCTGGTTCCTCTTTCCTATTCATCAAGAACAACAAAGCCTATCATTAAATAGCTTTTCCTTTGTTAATTAAAAGACATTGTTTATATACTCTATCTGTACAAGCACTTGCCTTCTGTTCAAGCTGCTTGTTATAGAAGTGACTTCCATATTTATTTTATTCATATAAGAGTCATCTCTTGTCTTTCTTGGGTTTTTATATGTTGTCTTTAAAGGGGAACTTTGGTCTCCATACACGTGGCCTTAATTGAAAAAGGCAATTTAAAATGGCTCCAGAATTGTGCTTCTAGCTGCAGTGTATCCAAAGTTGCAGCAGTATACATGGTGTTTTCCATGCTAGCACTGTGAGTTGTGACATCACCAGCACTTAGTTTAAGGTTGGAGCATGTCCACTGGTGGGACAGAGCATTATCAGTCATCATAAGCCCCACCCTGAACATCAAATATTATTAAAGCTAGCCACAAGCCTGAAAATATACAAGCCTGAAAAAGTTTACAAGCCTATTACTAAAGATTCAGAGGAAGCGTACGAGCTATTTTCAATATTGGGCACGTCTATGGAGACCACAGTTACTTCTGGTTAATTGTATTGTGCAATAACATAGGATTGGATTGAAAAGTTGCCATTACACCAAGAAAGACTTAACGGATGTGGTTGCCCCCAGGACTTAAGAAGTGCAAGTATTCAAGATGAGGATAGAGGTCCATAGAAACCCAGAGGTAAACTAGAGCAGACTGGGTAGCGAAAAGGAGGAGTTCAAAAGAACAGTTCATTTAGAAAGTCCACTATCCCATATTTGCATTCATTAATTAAATATAAAAAAATTCCATCTTATAAATTTGCCTAATTAGATCCATCTTATTCATTTGCTAAGGTCTTGCTCAGTCTTCTGCTAATGATTTCTACCTAATCCTGTTGTACTGTAAATTGTATTGTTCTATTAACGATTCAGAGAGGAGTAAGAGCTATTTCTTACCACCCGTTCATCAATTAATCTCACAGGAGCCAGGAATGAAGATCGAAAACTTACCCACAATCGCTCCTCTGAAAGGTCCCGAATGCTTCTGGCTGTAACAAACTATATCGCAATTACCGCCCCCCGCGCATGAAGTTTAGTTAAAGCCCGAAGAGTCAGAGAGCCAACAGTGAATATTTCCCAGTAGTGATATGTAAAGACTGTACACATGCCCACATAAATAGCCCCATTCTATAATAAATGTACCCAAACAAACCCACGTAAAGTTGGCCTATACTGACCCAATTTAAGTTTAAACATTGAGTAGATCAGTAGACCGACAGGCCTAAAATATTCCAAGGTTAAAGACCCCCATAAAACATAAAAGGGATAACATCATTGGAACTTAATCATCAATAAAGTATTAAACCATCTATGGATCACAAGGAAGACAGATCAGTAAGAGGAGAACTTTAAGGGAGATTCAATAAAGTTTTATCGTTTAAAATGGTGCTAATTTTTACCCCAACCAATCAGATCTTATGTAACATATGAAAGCTAACATCTGATTGGTTGGGGCAAATTAGCACATTTAAACGATAAGAACTTTTATTGAATAACCCTCTTTGTCTAACAGTGACATCCAGCCAGATTGATGAGACATCTGGTCATCAACATTAAAGGGCATTTCAACCCCCAAAGAAAATTGGCCCCACTGTGCGGTGGTAAAAGATTGTTACTTTTCTGCTCCTTATGGTTCTCTTGCAGGGCCCAATGAAAGTCCAGAACAATGAAGAGTAGGAGCCTCTCGGTGTGTCTCCACACCTGCCACTTTCTACTCCTCTTAGAGGAATCTGGTTATATGCAGTGGAGCTCTCCATCTGCATCACTCGACGATTGATCGCTATATTGAAAAGAACACCCCACCCTAAACGCTATCTTTAAACATCTTAACCAGCCTCCAAATGTACTTACCCAACCTCGATCTGGTCCCTCTTCTGCCCGGACAGACGCATCAGTGATGGATGAGTCACATATGTGGCTGCCAGTCCGGCCCATTTCTGTGGATAGTTTTTAGGGTTGGGAGTTGCTTACCATGTATCAATTTTTTAGGTGGGGTGGAGATTCCCTTTAAAGGAGCTGCAGCATTTTTAGGCAAGTAAAGTTTGTTTCCTTAATATATCTGGGTTGTGCGATAGGTTAGCAGGACAAAAGCCTTTATAATTACTATATTTAAGCAGATATGCCAAACTGAGACTATTATCCTAAACATCAATTACTGTAATCAACAACACGTGCTTCAACTATAGGTTCGTACACACGTGTGATCGGGGGTCCCAACCCGCAACCCACAATATGTAGGACCGTTCGTTTCGGCCGATAATCGACCCGTGGAACTCTGAACAATCGGCCAATAATCAGCCCGATTATCGTCCGAAACGAATGTTCGGACACATTGTGCGTCGCATGACCCACGATCGCACGTGTGTACGAATCTTTAGGATTAGGTAAGGGGATGTGACGCGAATCCCACCAGGATTAATAGGATTACTTTATTACTAACCTCTGGTTTTAATGTTATTATTTTGTTTATTTCCTTTTTTTTAAGGATAACTTCATCTTTAAAGTTATTATAACTTTAAGGAAAGTGTCCCTAAGGCTGGCTGAACAGGGAATTAAAAACAATGACAGGATTGAAGGATTAAATTCAGGACTGGGGTCTCTGCAGTAAGAGCTGCGGTTTTGTCTGTTTTAAATACAACGCTCTCAGTGAATTTGTTGTAAGAACGTTTGCCAGCCACGACTTGCGACGGCACGGCGGATTTCTGGCTGTATAAAGGAGCATGCCTGAAATGTTCCATTGAGTCTATTGTTAGAACCTTATTCCACTTCCTTACTTGGCTCGTGCCGATGGGGAAACATTGGGATTTTTGCATTCACTTGGTGCATTCCTATGGCTTTCAGGAATGAGGTTAGGGGACAGAATCATCTTATTTCATTTACGCTTACTGGAGGAAAATGAAAAATTTGGGTTTGTGGGGTTTCGGCATACCCTTTAATCTACCTGGTTCAACATACTGACTTCCTTATGCAGCAATAGTGTCTATTACTTTCCTGCGCCCTTGAGGAGATCAGGTACTCAGTAGAAACCTGGGCTGTTTGACCCATCCAATGGAAGTAAGCATCCTTGGACAAGGACCATTGCACATTCTAAAACGGCAGCTTATTCCGACCTCAGCACAGGTTCCTATGTGTAATGTAAATACCATATATGAATATATTCCACTGAACTCAACCTTGATACTAGTACAGAGTACCCTTGCTACTTATATGATTCATTTAATAGGACGAGACTGTCCTGAGGAACGATACCCTGTAGGCAAACTGTTTAATATCTGAAATAGATTACAGTCTGTCACCATAGAAATTATTCTTTATGCTAGCGTAATGCAATATACTCAGCTGGGATTGGCTGGTTATCGCTGCATGTATGGTGTCCACCGACAGAATCAAGACCATAAATGTGTCCCATTTCCTTTATGGCTATGGATAAAATTCTGACCAATCAATATTGTCATCAGCGATTGCCATTAATAACGATGCATCTATGGCCCCTTAAACCTTGTTATTAAAGAAAGATTGGATTCTGTTTCTGGTGCTTTCTATCAGTCATATCAGTTCCCACACAGGCAGGCTTGATAAGTGACCAATGGATGAGACATCCTAGTAGGACTTGATAAGTGACCAATGGAATGAGACATCCTATAGCGGACTTGATAAGTGACCAAATGGAATGAGACATCCTAGCAGACTTTGATCAGTGCACCAAATGGAATGAGACATCCTAGCAGGACTTGATAATGACCAAATGGATGAGACATCCTAGCAGGACTTGATAAGTACCAAATGGAATGAGACATCCTAGCAGGACTTGATAAGTGACCAATGGAATGACATCCTAGCAGGACTGATAGTGACCAATGGAATGAACATCCTAGCAGGACTGATAAGTGACCAAATGGAATGAGACATCCTAGAGGACTTAATTACCAAATGGAATTACATCCTAGCGGACTTGATAAGTGACCAAATGGAATGAGACACTCCTAGCAGGACTTGATAAATGACCAAATGGATGAGACATCCTAGCAGGACTTGATAAGTGACCAAATGGATGAGACCTATCTAGTAGGACTGGATAATGACCAAATGGAATGAGACACATCCTCACAGGACTTGATAAGTGACCAAAGAATGAGACATCTCGAGACTTGATAATGACCAAAATGGAATGAGACATCCTAGCAGGACTTGATAAGTGATCAAATGGAATGAGACATCCTAGCAGGACTTGATAATGACCAAATGGAATCTATACATCCTAGTAGGACTATTGATAGTGACCAAATGGAATGAGACATCCTAGCAGACTTGATAAGGTGACGCAAATGGAATAGACATCCTAGCAGGACTTATAAGTGACGCGAAATGGACATGAGACTCTAGCACTGAATAGACCAATGTGTACATCTAGCGACTGATAGTAACCAATGAATGAGATATCCCAGCAGACTTGATAAATGACCAATGAATGAGACATCCCCAGGACTGAAATGACCAAATGAATGAGACACCTAGCAGGACTTATAAGAGACATAATGGAATGATACCTCCTAGCAGGTACTTGATAAGAGACAAAATGGAATGAGACATCCTTTCATTGGGTTGGACTAGATTGATTTATACTGTTTATCAACCTCCATACTATGTTAATATGGGTATGGTTAGAGGTATATATGGGGTATAAGGTTGGACTAATGGACGTTTGTCTTTATACTATATTACTACTTAACTGTTATACAACATTATGGGTAGGGTATAAAGGTTGGACTAGATGCATATGTCTTATCCAACCTCCAAATACTATTTACTGTGTACTGTTATACAGACATTATGGGTAGGGTATAAGGATGGACTATGATGGACGTATGTCTTTTAACTATAATTACTATGTAACTGTTATACAGACATTATGGGTAGGTATAAAGGTGGACTAATGGACGATGTCTTTACCACCCCAACTAATGTACTATGTAACTGTTATATAGACATTATGTAGGGTATAAAGTTTGGACGAGATGGACGTATGTCTTTATACAACCTCCAATACTGTTACTATGTAACTGTTATACAGACATAATAGGTAGGGTATAAAGGTTGGACTAGATGACTATGTCTTTATACAACCTCCAATACTATGTTACTATGTAACTGTTAACAGACATATGGGTAGGGTATAAAGGTTGGACTAGATGGAGGTATGTCTTTATACAACCTCCATACTATGTTACTATTAACTGTTATACAGACATTATGGGTAGGGTATAAAGTTTGGACTAGATGGACTATGTCTTTATACAACCTCCAATACTATGTTACTATGTAACTGTTAGACAGACATTATGGGTAGGGTATAAGGTGGGACTAGATGGCCGTATGTCTTTATACAACCTCCATACTAGTTACATGTAACTGTTAGACGACATTTGGGTAGGGTATAAAGGTTGGACTAGATGGATGTATTCTTTATAACAACCTCCAATACTATGTTACTATGTAACTGTTATACAGACCTTATGGTAGGGTTAAGGTTGGTACGATGACGTAGTCTGTTTATACAACCTCAATACATGTTACTATGTAACTGTTTAACAGACATTATGGGTAGGTATAAGGTCGGACTAGTGGACGTATGTCTGTATCCACCTCCAATACTATTTTACTATGTAACTGTTTATACAGACATTATGGGTAGGGTATAAGGTTGGACTAGATGGACGGTCCTTTATACACAACCTCCCATCTATGTTACTTATGTAACTGTTATACAGACATTATAGTGGGAGGGTATAAAGGTTGGACTAGATGGACGTATGTCTTTATACAACCTCCAATACTAGTTACTATGGTAACGTTGACGACATATGGGTAGGGTATAAAGGTTGGACTAGATGGACGTATGTCTTTATACAACCTCCAATACTATGTTACTATGTAACTGTATACAGACATTATGGGTAGGGTATAAAGGTTGGACTAGATGGAAGTAACATAGTATTGGAGGTTGTATAAAGACATACGTCCATCTAGTCCGACCTTTATACCCTACCCATAATGTCTGTATAACAGTTACATAGTAACATAGTATTGGAGGTTGTATAAAGACATACGTCCATCTAGTCCAACCTTTATACCCTACCCATAATGTCTGTATAACAGTTACATAGTAACATAGTATTGGAGGTTGGTAGTAACGACACATACCTCCATCTAGTCCAACCTTTTACCCTACCCTAATGTCTGTCTAACAGTTAATAGTAACATAGTATTGGAGGTTGTATAAAGACATACGTCAATCTAGTCCAACCTTTATACCCTACCTATTATGTCTGTATAACAGTTACATAGTAACACAGTATTGGAGGTTGTATAAAGACATACGTCCATCTCGTCCAACCTTTATACCCTACCTATAATGTCTATATAACAGTTACATAGTAACATAGTATTGGAGGTTGTATAAGACTAATGTCCATCTAGTCCACCTTATACCCTACCCATAATGTCTGTATAACAGTACATAGTAATATAGTATAAAGACATACGTCCATCTAGTCCATCCTTTATACCCTACCCATAATGTCTGTATAACAGTTACATAGTAATATAGTATTGGAGGTTGTATAAAGACATATGTACATCTAGTCCAACCTTTATACCCTACCCATAATGTCTGTATAACAGTTACGTAGTAATATAGTATAAAGACAAACGTCCATCTAGTCCAACCTTTATACCCATATTATACCCTATACCATACCCATATTAACATAGTATTGGAGGTTGAATAAAGATATACATCAATCTAGTCCAATCCCACCTGAAAAGTGGATGTCTCATTCCATTCTGTCTCTTATCAAGTCCTGCTAGGAGGTCTCATTCCATTCTGTCTCTTATCAAGTCCTGCTAGGATGTCTCTTCCATTGGTCATTTATCAAGTCCTGCTGGATGTCTCATTCCATTTGGCTTTAGTCTTATTCAGGTCTCATTCCCATTTGTCCTTATCAAGTCCGCTAGGATGTCTCATCCATTTGGTCATTTCAAGTCCTGCTAGGATGTCTCATTCCATTTGGTCACTTATCCAGTTCAAGTCTGCTAGGATGTCTCATTCCATTTGGTCACTTATCAAGTCCTGCTAGGATGTCTCATTCCATTTGGTCACTTATCAAGTCCTCTAGGATGTCTCATTCCATTTGGTCACTTATCAAGTCCTGCTAGGATGTCTCATTCCATTTGGTCATTATCAAGTCCTGCTAGGATGTCCTCATTCCATTTGGTCTTTATCAAGTCCTGCTAGGATGTCTCATTCCATTTGGTCACTATCAAGTCCCTGAGGATGTCTCATTCCATTGGTCATTTATCAAGTCCTCTAGGATGCTCATTCCATTTGGTCACTTATCAAGTCCTGCTAGGATGTCTCATCCATTTGGTCACTTATCAGTCCTGCTAGGATGTCTCATTCCATTTGTCACTTATCAAGTCCTGCTAGGATGTCTCATTCCATTTGGTCATTATCAAGTCCTACTAGGAGGTCTCATTCCATTTGTGTCTCTTATCAAGTCCTGCTAGGATGTCTCATTCCATTTGGTCATTTATCAAGTCCTGCTGGGATGTCTCATTCCATTTGGTCATTTATCAAGTCCTGCTGGGATGTCTCATTCCATTTGGTCACTTATCAAGTCCTGCTAGGATGTCTCATTCCATTTGGTCACTTATCAAGTCCTACTAGGATGTCTCATTCCATTTGGTCACTTATCAAGCCCTGCCTGTTGGGAACTGATATGACTGATAGAAAGCACCAGAACAGAATCCAATCTTTCTTTAATAACAAGGTTTAAGGCGGCCATAGATGCATCGTTATTAATGGCAATCGCTGATGACAATATTGATTGGTCAGAATTTTCATCCATAGCCATAAAGGAAATGGGACACTTTTATGGTCTTGATTCTGTCGGTGGACACCATACATGCAGCGATAACCAGCCAATCCCAGCTGAGTATATTGCATTACTGAGCATCAAAGAATAATTTCTATTGGTGACAGACTGTAATCTATTTCAGATATTAAACAGTTTTGCTCTACAGGGTATCGTTCCTCAGAGACAGTCATCGTCCTATTAAATGAATCCATATTAAGTAGCAAGGGTACTCTGTACTAGTATCAAGGTTTGAGTTCAGTGGAATATATTCATATATTTGGTTATTTACATTACACATATGGAACCTGTGCTGAGGTCGGAATTAAGCTGCCGTTTTAGAATGTGCAATGGTCCTTGTCCAAGGATGCTTACTTCCATTGGATGGGTCAAACATGCCCAGGTTTCTACTGAGTACCTGATCTCCTCAAGGGGCAGGAAAGTAATAGACACTATATGCTGCATACAGGAAGTCAGTATGTTGGAACCAGGTAGATTAAAGTGTATGCCGAACCCCCCAACCAAACTTTTATCATTCGGCTAATTACCCCCCAAAGCCTCAACCTCAAATCTGTTTCTAAATGGACTTACCAGACCTCGTTCCCTCGGCTGCCTTCTGCAAAAAGGGTCCGGACCGGAATCGGTATCTGTGATTGGCTGAGACACAAGCCAAGCAGAAGGGATCTGGGGGGAACAAGGCAAGTAAGTACATTTAGAAACAGATTTAATAAAACTTCGCAAGGTCGAGGTTTTGGGGGCCAATTAATCGAATTAAAAAACTTTGTTTGGGGGTGACCATAAACTTTAAGGTAACTGGAATGAGAAAAGAACTTTTTGTTTCTAGAACCCCCATGCATTTGGCAGTAAAGGTTTTTTCTGGCCCAAATCACTTCCCATCTGCAGGCCAAAGTTTTATTTTGTTTTTTTAATAAAGCCCCCATAAAAATGACTGCTAATGCTATACATTGGACGGCTGTATTACATTTGCCAATTTTGCTGGATTTCATTTATTTGGGATTAGTTGAAACAATATTTTTGGACTGCTAAGAGGAGAAGCAGCTCTTACTTTCTACTCTGAGATATCTTACAAAGCCTCTCTACTGTTCTTGGCCATTTTTCCGATCCAGAATTGACCTATAAAAACATTTTACAAGGCTATCGCTCTCTTGACCCCCAACTTCTGTTTTCATTCCATTCATTGTGATGAAAATCTAAGCATGATATGTTAAGGGGGTGTCACGTTTCTCTGCAGAGATGAAATGGATCAAAAACAAACAAAAATAAAAGGTGAAGACCCAATGTTGAACGGTTCATGGTCAGATGGTTGCAGCCAGTGGTAACTCAGCTCATGAATGGGGAATGTAAGCTTGTTCCACGGTTTGCATGCAACCCCCCCCCCAAAAAAACCCAGAATAATAAGTAAAGCAAACATCTCTAATTCGCATTAAATATCTAGCATCAAGAATCGAGGCTTTTGGTACCCAAGGCAAACTTTGTAAAGGAGCCCTCGCACACCTGTAGCCATGGAGTGGAGTATGGCTTCCTGGGTAGGAGAGACCAAACATTTGGTATGCTGGTGGCGTAGGTACGCCCTACGCCAGACTGGACTCGCCAAGTAATCATCGGCTCATCGACCACTCTGGTGAGTGCCCCTGTGACTGCCAGGATACCAAACAGCTTTCAAAGTGTTTTCAGATACTTCCATATCCGTGTATAGACATCTGTATAGAAAATACTCATGAGCATAGAGACGGTGAATACTGGGGTCAGGGGGCATGGCTAATGAGTGCACATGCTCTTTGAAGACTGCATGGGCTGTACTGGCAACAACACGGAAACCTTAGTAGTTACTGAAACTATTTCAGATCTATATAAATGCAACTTACTAGAAAATAATCTTACAATGTATAGGTGTTCTGAGCAGTAAACAAATTTAGTTCTCCTTTAAAATTAGCCTTGGACCACAGCTAAATAAAAATTATATTGCGGTGAATGTTCAAATTTCCTTCTTTCCGTTGGATGAGTGACAGCATCTAACCCTCTGCTCCTTTGCCGTCGTCCCCCATGGGAGAAGCATGCTCACTTAAGACTTGGAAAAACAGGAAGTACCTGCACAGACATTAAAAAAATATTGACAGTTGGGAAGGGGAGCCTATTAATGCAGGCTGGTCACATGACTACAAGCTGGTCACATGCTTGAAAACAGCCAAAGAGAATAAGAGCGCATTTGTCGATTACAAGCGCTCCAGAAACGGACCACATTGCATGCAATGCAGACAACCCTCAAATAGAATACAGTAGGTGAGCCTATGACAACTGTGTAATGCCTTAGGGGAAAAAAGAGAAGGCAATCTAAAATTGGAGGAATAAAGATAATAACGTAACATAAAAAACGCCGCCTGAATGACAAGTTTGATTCCAAACTAACATTACAAAGCTAAATTACCCCCTCCAAACCTCAACACCTACCTATCTCAGTCTGTCCACCTTTAATAGATAGGGCCATCCTATACGAGGGCAAGAACTGTATGTAGCATGGGCTCCCTTCCACATGGAGCCAGCATAGCTGGGAGGGATGTTTCCTGGGTTGAGGACCGAGCGTTTCAAGGTTACATACTTTGGGAAGTAGGTTGTTTTTTTAAGTTTAGTTCCCATTAGGCAGCAGAAAACTTACAGGGAGATTCAATATAAAAGTTAGTTGTTATGAGATTACGTCTGGTATTGCATCTTGGGATTGCGTACGGTAAGACGTTCCGGTAGCACCAGAATAAACTCCCCCTACAGAAGTTTCGCATTACGAGGTAGCGCAAAATTTAACACAACTTAAAAAACGTTTGGAAATGGCGTTGTGCCAACATGTGTTTTTTTTTTTTTTAAAATCCGTGTAAAACACATGTTGACCTGATATTACTTTGGATTAACGTGGGTTTTACACGGATTTCACCCATATCGATTCTCCCTGATGGGGAGCTAATAAAGGTTAGTTTATCAGAATACAAAATGGCAGCTAGACTACATAGTAATAATAATAATTGCAGGCACATATTATTCAGGTTAATGAAGAGTCATTTTCATCCGGGGCTGTAAGATATACAAGGTTTTGTTATGTTTATGTACTGGCACACTGAGCAGTGCTTACTTGTGTAAGCACAATGATAAGAAAGAAATGTACACACTCTACAAACTGACATTGACTCAGAGCCAGACAGAGAGATTTGCCTAAAGGGCATGTTCGACCTCAAAACAAAAAACTGGTGACTTGTCAGTTATCTGCCCGCAATCCCAACTGCTATTTTTACCAGTTTATTACATGGATTTGTAACCAGTTTTATTCCTGGCAAAGGTATCTACCTCCTACCTCTGCTCTGCTCAACATGTGAAGCGGTCTTGGCTTCATCAGGGAACATAGGCGTGGCTTGTGGAGGTGGGTGTGGTGGGCTGACTAACACTGACTGGTGGACTGGAGGGCTGACTTAACACTGATTGGCAGACTGGTGCTGAAATGCAGTATTGCAGGAAGGAGGATTTTTTTCAACGGTCGCCTTTTAAGTGTTCTGCAGGAGCGCACCCTGAGCTAATGTTTCAGTTTGCTTCGTGGTAGGGGCACCCCTGGAACATGTCCTTTAATGTGTTTGGCCAAGCTATGGAACTGAATGCTCAATCCTTTACTTTGGACACTTTCGAGCTGGTGGGCTCTATGTATGGGGAGAATTTGTTTCTATGAATCTGACTCTATTCCTGCCCATTGCAAGCGCGTACGATCAGCTGTTTAAAACAACTGATTGCGGTCGGCAGGGGCGATAGTTATACCCTGAGTAGTGGGGAACTACTGAAACAGACTAATAAAGACTTTAAACCATGAACGCACTTAATATGTAAGTAAATGCAGCTCTATGGACCTTTTTGAATAAGAGGTGTTCATTTTTGCCTGAGCTGTTCATTTTTCCCTAAACCAATCAGTTGTTACCTTTTAACTGGACTACTACAGTTTGAGAACATCTGATTGGTTGCTGCAGTTTAGGAACACTGGCAAAATGTTGCCCCAACCAATAAGATGTTAGTTTTCAAATGTTAAATAATATCTGATTGGTTGGGGCAAAATTAGCACCATTTTTAACAATAAGAACTTTTATTGAATCTCCCTGCAGGTTGCAGACCTTACTGGCCTCGGAAACTCGGGTTACCCTCCCTTTTTTTGGCTTTCGTACACATGCCGACACGCGGCACTCTATACGGGTCTGGACGCCAACCATATCCCAGCGTGCTGATACCAGGCCAGACTATGCGATTCAGCCTTATGTCACTGAGTCAACACTTACTGCAGTGACTGAACTGTGTTAAGTTTGAACAAACAAATACCAGGATAAAGGGAGATTATAGTCAACCAGGGCTGGAAACATTCTCCATAAAGCCATTATCATAGGAAATAGCAGAATTCTGATTTTAATCAGAAGGAAATCCTACACTATCCAGATAGACGCGGTCCATTTACTTTCTATCCTAATATTCTCAGATCCCAGCTAGTGCTTATATACACCAGACCTCTGCTTTATGTTTAGATCCAAATATTAACTTCTAAGGCAAGATAACAGCAATCCAGCAATCACATTTGCCCCCATAAATGTTTAAAGTTAACACTTACCTTTAATCTACCTGCACCGATACATGGATAGAGGGGTGGAACTGACGTCACCCAAATCCTGTCCCTCTACCAGCATTGGTCCGGCAACAGCCAAACACAGATCTATGCAAGCCGAGGATGGATGGTAGATCACAAGCCAAAGATTTACCATAGTGTTTCCCTTAGACAGTACAGTATGAGGGTATAGCTTATTGTATGTACAGAACATTCCTTCTCTGTATATTTATACATATGGGTGGGAGCTGCCATATTGTTTCCCTTAGACAGAACATTCCTTCTCTGTATATTTATATTTATACATATGGGTGGGAGCTGCCATATTGTTTCCCTTAGACAGATTTATGGATTTTTTTAACCCTCGATTCCGTATATAAGAGGTTTGCCGAATTCTTGAACCCTCCATTCCACATATGGGATAATTATCGAATGTGAAATACTGAAGCTCAATAGTAGCGCAAGTGAAGGAAGTTATTGTGTTTATTTATTTATAAGTTGAGGAAGTCCGAAAATCCGAAATCGGAAGGGATTTCACAAAATTTGGCCATCTGTAGCCACCACTGCCTGCCTACCATATGGAACTCCAGAAGGATCAATCATATCTGTGTAAAAGGAATGAATGGGGGGTGCCAGTTTTGGGAAAGAGGAGGGTAAAGAGCAGTATTTGCATTGCCAGTGTCCAGCATTAGGAAGATACGGCAGTAAAGGGGAAGTGTAGACACAAAGGGTTTCGCTTCCACTGCTGAACAAATGGGATTATTACGGTGAGTTTATTGGGCTCAGTCCAAGGAAAGGACTCGGATAAACAGTTTACGCCGGTCTGCACCACGCGAGTGAGAGCACTTTGCAGGTTTTAAGGAAAATATACTTCATTTCAGACATCTCAGTGACTGCTTTGTTTGTTGAAAGTTGACAATTTAAATAAATCACTTCCCACTTCTTTTTTACGGACACTCCTTAGAGTTTAAGAACATAGTAATCCAAGAATAAAACTGTTAACTCTCTCCCTGCTTGAAATGTTATGTAACCTTTCCCAAAATACTAGAGTTTAAGATAAATCCCAGTCTTATTTAATAAGAGGTGCAAACTGTTCCTGCTGGTAAGGTAATTTGCAGTAGCCAATCAGATGAAACCTTTATACTAGGGCACTACAATTAGAAATCATGTGATTTCATCTGACTTTCACCTCTTATAAAATAAACAGGGTTATTCAATGAAAGTTCAATAAAAGTAAATATCGAATTCTTGAATCCGCCAGTAAAATGTCCATTATACCAATACGCGACTAAATAACGAATTCTCAAATCTGCGAGTAAAATGTCTATTATAACTATACGCGATTAAATATCGAATTCTCAAATCTGCGAGTAAAATGTCTATTATACCAATACGTGAGGAAATATCGAATTCTTGAATCCGCGAGTAAAATGTCTATTATACCAATACGTGAGTAAATATCGAATTCATGAATCCGCGAGTAAAATGTCTATTATACCAATACGCGAGTAAATAACGAATTCTCGAATCCACGAGTAAAATGTCCATTATATCAATACGCGAGTAAATAACAAATTCTCGAATCCGCGAGTAAAATGTCTATTATACCAATACGCGAGAAGATAACGAATTCTCGAATCCGTGAGTAAAATGTCTATTATATCTATACACGAGTAAATATCGAATTCTCAAAATCCGCGATTTAAATGTCTATTATTTCTATAAACGAGTAAATATCGAATTCGCGAGTAAAATGTCTATTATACCTATACACGAGTAAATATCAAATCCACAAATCGTTTATGGGATAATTATCGAATGTCCGAGAGCTGGAAAGTAGCGCGTGAGAGTAAAATGGAGTTTTCGAAAGTCCTGGATATTGGAACATGTTCCCCAGACCATTTCCCAGGTCCCACAGCCATTTACATTAAGTTTCCATTGATATTTTAATTGTATTTCATTCAAACTTTTCAAACTATTTGACTCCCATTGACTTTAATGGGTCCGTGTTCGAACTTTCCACATAGTTCGAAAGTTCGAAAACGGACAAAACTTTCGAAGGTTCGTCCATCTCTACTTGGCTGTTGGATGGGTCAAACATGCTCAGATCTCTACTGAGAAACTAAATTAACCCAGGCGCTGGGTCAAGGGCAAGACCATAACGGTCTCTACTAGGGGTCAATTTCGGAAGCATTTATGTATACACAGACAAAATGCTGAATGGGCAATTTAAAGTCATTGGGATGGAAAAATACTGCTATTTTTGTCCATTAAAACACCTATTTGCACTGAAAAGTAGTAGTGGAGTTAGTGCCTTCAGGTAGAAGGATGAATCAGTCTATACAGGATTGATATGGAAGACATACCTCTCTCTAGGGATGGCCGGTTCGCGGATCCGAACCCGGATCCGCCGCGGATTTATCCCGTTCGCGAACGGCGGATTTTTCCGGATTTTCCGGATTTTCCGCCTTCTGAATATGGTAAACCATGTATTTTCGAAAATTTTCGAAAATACAAGGATTTCTCTTAATTCCATACATACGTATTTTTGAAAATTTTCGAAATTACGAGGATTACATGTATTTTCGAAAATACATATTTTAGAAAATACATGAAAACTCGTAATTTCGAAAATTTTCAAAAATACGGAAAATCTCGTTATTTCAAGGGTATTTTTAATTTTAACGGGTCCGCTCGCGGATTTTCGAATTTTCCTCGAGCGGACTGGATTTTGCGAAGTTCGGACATCTCTACCTCTCTCCAAATGAACTTGTCCCCGGCATAATGATCTTAGTTTTCCATACAAGTTTTTTGTTTTATTCTTAATCAGCCTCAAGCACATTGGCAATTTGGTCTGATTTTTATGTGTGTATGTAAAATAAAGACAAACCGTTCTATAATCCAAAAAGTAATCAGGCTATAAATGATGGCAATTGAGTTAAGACATGCTTTCGGTGTTGAGTCACGTTAAATGGATGGAAATGGTTTTGTTTAATCAGGTAGCACAATAGCTCATTGTCAGGGCTAAAGCGAGCCATACGTTTCCGATAGCTGTACGATTGGGAAGTTCTAATCGAAACGGGCCACCTTGCACCATCCATCTTGGGCAGATTCCAGCTTGAAGTATACCCAAGATAATGAAGCCTGGGATGGGATCATTGGGAAATTTTGCAACTTGTCTAATCCCCTTCTGATTGATAGACTACTTCAAATTTCCAGGCAGTCTATTGACTTGATCAAACTGAATTAATCGATTGGAAATAAGGACCTGTGTATGAGATTGAATTATCTGAAAGGTGATAGATAAATTCAGGTAGTTTGTCATCTGAAAGCCAGATCAGCCAAGGTGGAAACTTTGGTGGGGTATTGATATGAGGCATTGTAAGTAGTGGGGGGTCAACAGCTGGAAACAAGTTTGCCTTGATCAATTCTTAACATTTTGTGATTTTCCCTTGGACATTGTCTGATCCCATAGTTCTCCAGGAGCTTCTAGAAAACAATTAAAGGAAGCTCTTACAGGAGTAACAAATGTTCTTCACGGGAAAAGGCCATTGACTCAGATTGTGGTCATGCAAACTGGTTCCAAACCCAAACCAAACAACCCAACCAAAACGTCAATTAAAGGAGAGCTATAGTGCACTACAAAAGCAGTTATAATGAAAGTTCCTGGGGCAGGAAGTTAGAATTGCTTATTCCTAAGTGCCAATCTTCTTGTCTGTATAGAGACGTTATGTATGAGACCTTGGACTCGCCATAATTGGGTCAATAGAGGTTCCGTGTGTTACAAACCTCCGTGCCTCTATTTCACCAATGTTTGTGACTGACAGGAGTGAATGGAGGGCTTGACATCATTTGGGTGTATGTCTGGATTGTTAGAAAGGGAATTGATATGTTGTTTGGGCTATAAATAAGGAAGATGCCCTTTAGGCAACCATTTTCCTTTAAAGCCAAGGGCTATTCTTTATTTTGTGCAACTTATTTCAATCGGTCTCCAGGTTTTTTCCCCTTTAAATCTGACAAGTCATTATTTAAACTGCTGGCAACTTTGCAGGCATTAGCTTTGGAGCAAAGGAAACCAAAATCTGGATCCCTAGTCTGTTTATTCTCTCTGTTTAGACTGGGCTGTGTGCAATAGCTGGACATTCTGACTTTTTATTTATAAGGTTAAATCAGATAAATGTCTGGGCTAAGAGGAGATGTTTCAAGGGTAAGTTAATCGCCAAGTGAAATGAAAAACAAAAAAATATTTAAAGATTATTGAACTTGAACTAGTTTGAGATGTGGAGGGGGAAAAAAAAAACTTAATTCCAAAGGAGTTTTTGGAATTAAAATTAAAATTACCCAGGGATAATTACAGAGCTAAAATCGATACAGGGCCCTTCAGGCTTATTTCCCAGCTCCTCTGGGATCCCTATTCACTGTTATGACAGTATGATGTCACAGCAAATGAATATCGCGTGTGCCTGTGGGGGGTGTCCATTCAGGGCAGTAAAATCTCAGTTGAGCATGCTCTAAATCTCTCTGAGCTTTTACTGCACTGATTAAAATAAGGAACTTGTCAGTTTCTATCTAGGAGAATATCTATTTAGAAACTCTGAGGTCTGTAAGTAAAATGATGTCAGGGTTTGGGAGGTCGGGTGTAGTTATTTCATTTAATGAAGTCCTATGAATTTGAATAGTTGCAGAAAATATAAAGGAAACAACTCATTTTTGGTTTGTAATAACTATCCTTATAATAGATTCTATAGCATTATCAGGAGGGGGTATGTACCATTTATTCTGTGGGGGAAAAATCCTCTTTAAGGTTTAACACATCTGGACATAATAAAAATTAATCTAGTCCTTACCAGGTATATATTTAAAGGGCAAGTCCGTAAAATAAAATCATACCTGTAGGTTCAGCATAAACCAAACCCCATTTTTGATTTAGGTAATTTCCCTAAAGATGGTTCTGAAAAGACTTACAGGACCCGGCCCCTTGCTGCTCTGCTCCCTGGTCACGGCTGTCAGTCAAAATGACAGACGCAACTAGAAGGCTGCTTGCTCTCGAAACAAGTTGGCAAAAGCAGAATCAGGCGGCACCCAGATGGCGAGGGGCGGGTCTGGTAAGTCTCTTTAGGGGCATTTTTGGGAAGGTGCTGAACCTAAATCTAACATTTTATTTTATGGCTGGACTTGCCCTTTAAATATAACCTGTAACATGTAAAACAACCCACAACATTATCATTGTTTGTTATTAATTGTAGCCAGAATGCGTGTGTGTGATCATTCGCAACAGGTGTTAATAAACCAAAGCACTTAATTAATCATCAGCGAGTGTGACAGTGGCAAAACTAGGAGTCAATGGGCCCCCAGCAAACCTATGATGGGCCCCCGCTGTATCTGTCATAGGAAGAATTAGAAAATGGTGCCCCCCGGTGGTAGTGGTAGTTACGCCCATGGAGTCCAGGTCAGACTGTGCAATCCTAAAGCTAGGTACACACCTAGCGATTTTTCCTCCTGACCGACCGTTCGATACTTTCGAACGGTCGGCCAGGAGGAAGGACTGTCGGTCGCGGCAAGAGGTTTTCCACCCTGTCCGATCGTCCTTTCGTCCGATTCGGACGAACGGTCGATCGGACATGGGCACATTCGGATTCGATAATTTCGGTCCGATCGACCGATACACTGAACTATCGGTCGATCGGACCGAAATATCTAATCGTGTGTAACCAGCTTTAGAGAAGTTCCTAAAGACGTCTCAGGCTCTTTTATAATTATGAGTTCAAGTGTGAAAGTTTGGGTTGTTTGGGAAGGTTTCCAGGAAAAAAAACTGAAATTCTTCTGCTTAAAAGTAACATGTCAGCTTGGCTTAAACAAACCACAAGGTTCCTTTCCTGGGATTTAAGGGGGCTGCTCCGTTACATGTTAGATTTTTGTAGACGGGGTGGCCATACCCTTTAGAATGTCTCTGTATATCAAAGTTTTCTAGAGCCAAATGTAAGGCCATTGGTCAAACAGCTAAAGCTTGGCCAGAATTGGGTCATAAAACATGACAAAGATCGCAAACACCCCAGCAAATGTACAGCAGAGTGTGGATGTGCGTTGAAGACTTTGTAAGGTTCCGTAGAATTGATTCCAATGCTATAGGGCTTAAAGTGTGAATAGCATTAAATATTGAATTGATTGAGCAGTAGTGATGGCCCTGTATCCGCCATTCGCGAACGAAATAAATCCGCCGCGGATTCGGGTTCGGATCCGCATCGGATTTATCTCGTTCGCGAGCGGCGGATATCGTGGATTTTCCGGTTTTCCCCCTTCCGAACTTTTACGAACCGTGTTTTCGAAATTTTTCGAAATTACAAGGATTTCTCGTATTGAAAATATGTATTTTTGAAATTTTTCGAAATTACAAGGATTTCACGTATTTTCGAGGATTTTTTCATTTTAATGGGTTTTAATGGGTCCGCTTGCGGATTTTCGGATTTTCGAATTTTCGGATTTTTTCGAAAATTCGCAGATCCTCGAGCGGACCGGATTTTGCGAAGTTCGGACATCTCTTTTGAGCAGAGGCTTTGTACTAGAGCAGAATGTTAAGGGGACTACAACATTATATGAATTAAACTCATCCACCCTGGAACCTTTAGATGTTTCAAGCGAAGTCATTGAGTTGGGAGGTTCTCCTGTATGTTTCGTGGTATTGGGATAAAAAAGTGTAGCAGTTGGGTGACCTGGAATCAGTTAAACGGATGGAGATTACCTTTGGACTTAGCAGTGTCCATAAAATGTCCTTTACTTTTAAGACGTGAAGCAACATTGTTTCCATATCCTCCTAGAATAGCAGCATTCATGACTTTGTAAAGCCTTTGATGTCAAGAAAACGTCACATCCTAGATTGTCCGTTAATGCAGCCTGACAACTGCAATCCAAGCATAGAAAGGTTCTGCAAGTAAGTTCCTGGATAAAATGTTGAGAGATCTTGAAACATCTTATTAAAACTAGTTTTTCCTGATGGAATGCTTTTCTGGAAAATGGATATTTTAAACTCACAGTGATCTGTGTTCATTAACAGTGTACAGAATAGTTGTCCTCAACAGTTAAAAAGAGATGTACTAGTCAGGGCCCCATCTACCATGAGGCAGAGTGAGACATTTGCAGCATTGCTAAAGCCAACACATTAGGGGCAAAACGCGTTTGGGGTGCAGCCCCCACTTCCCTCTGCCAGCACCACCATTGATACTTAGCTCTCCTAACTTACGTTACTCCATTTATTTGATTTATTTGATAGTTACTCCATTTATTTGAAAGTGCACGGACATCTTGACTGACGCTGACTAATGAGTATACTGTTTGTTAGGCTTTATAATCATTATTTATAATTACTATTTGAGAGCTGTTGGTTACTCAGACAGAAGTTCTATATATATGGGGGCTCATCTAGGCTGTATTTTTAATATTTATATTTGATACTTTTAATAGACTTAATACAAGCTACATTTTATCTAGTAGTCAAATCTTCTTTTTCTGGTTCTATTAAATTGCAAATTTTGGAGAGGCTCAGTAATATTAGGGTTTATTTTTGTAAACTTTGTAACTGTTAAACAGGCATTATAGGTAGGGTATAACGGTTGGACTAGATGGACGTATGTCTTTATACAACCTCGAATACAATGTTACTATGTAACTGTTATACAGACATTATGGGTAGGGTATAAAGGTTGGACTAGATGGACGTATGTCTTTATACAACCTCCAATACTATGTTACTATGTAACTGTTATACAGACATTATGGGTAGGGTATAACGGTTGGACTAGATGGACGTATGTCTTTATACAACCTCGAATACAATGTTACTATGTAACTGTTATACAGACATTATGGGTAGGGTATAAAGGTTGGACTAGATGGACGTATGTCTTTATACAACCTCCAATACTATGTTACTATGTAACTGTTATACAGACATTATGGGTAGGGTATAAAGGTTGGACAAGATGGACGTATGTCTTTATACAACCTCCAATACTATGTTACTTTGTAACTGTTATACAGACATTATGGGTTTATTTATACAAACTCAAATACTATACTACTATACTATACTACTTGTAATTGAAAGATACATTTGTATTAACATTTAAAGTGAATACAGACAAAATACAAGTAAATAATGCTACATTATCAAATGTTACTGTGATATACCTTTATCTGACATTAACATGCCACACATATCTGAAATTCTCTAATCCTATGCAAGGGGAAAAGTGTAATCGTCTGAAAAATTCCATTATCTTAATACAGAGTCTAGTTCTGTAGTTGGAAAAATTCAGGAACCAACCAATATCCCTTTCTGGAATAGACACGAGTAAAATAAAACAAGCAAACACATTTTATAACCCAACATGATTATAATGTACATTCTGAATATACTGTAAATGAACAGCCCTAATTAGCTGTCTGTCTGAGCAAATTTTAAAGGCACAATACAGAATTACAGGGCCATGCGGTCTGGTCTTCATCTTTAGTCTCAGTTGTTTAACCAAATTGAGCACTTTTTCCAGAAGCTTAGTCAAAATCTATATGTGACACACTGCACAAGATCCAGGTTTCCCCCTTAGCTATTTTAGTAATCTCAGTTATACATGAATTACTAGTTATTTCTGCTTTCCTCCAAAATAGTATCTTGTCAATTCCTTTCCATTTTAGGACAACGTCACCTTTTCTAGTGAGCCCATAGTTCTACCATAATGTCCACGAATGACAAGGGCCACATTCTAAGGTGCAACAAAAACACTTTTGTGAGTTATTAGTGCTAGAAACATTCCATTAATAATTTACGTTTGTTTTATTAGTTGTGAGACACTACCGTCTGGAATAATGAGAGAGACAGACTTTGAAATTTAGATTGTTTGGGGATTCTTACATGCTACATTCAAATAAGATTAACCAATTATTTGTATCCAAACTCTGCAATATCTAACCTATTGGCTTATCGGATTATATGTAGTCACTTGTGGTGGAGAGATCAAATTGAAAAATAGTTTAAAGATGTCTTGTGATTTTTTTATATTTATCTATTTACAGATCTAAAGTTTGCAAGAAATTTTGACAGTTCGAAAATTCGAGTTTCGATTTTTGAAAATCGTCTATTTTCGAAAATCCCCTACTTTCAATTTTCGAAAATTGCCTACTTTCGATTTTCGAAAATCATCTACTTTCAATTTTAAATTTTCGAAAATCATCTACTTTCAATTTTCGATAAAGATCAAAAATTCGAAAAATCCGGGTTCTGTGAAATTCGTGAGTTCCAAAAGTTTTGTTGGGACTTCGAAACCCTCAGATTTGATTTGAAACTGGATTCTATTCGAACCCACATTACATCTCTGCTATAGAGTATAAAGTGTTTTCAAAAACAGTTCAAATGAAAAGTACCTAGGCATTATAATTTTTTCCAGTCTTCCTATGTGCTTCAACACTATCTTTAATACAGGAAGGTCCAGGGCACAATCCTGGCACATGAAAACTGTAAGTGCTTTAGCTCCTGAACGAAACAATATTGTCATATAGGACTAATCAATCCTACCTCATTGGCACGGGTAATTTTCATCTTTAAAAAGTAATTTTCTTCAGTATAGAATAGCCATAACTGAGTCGTAGTTTAAGATAACTATTGGAAATCTATAATATAGTAAAAACTGATACCAGAGATCAGCCATTCTTCAAAAATCAGTTGGTTTTGATCATCCTTATGATCGATAGACTGCTCATTGATTTCTGTTGTTCCTTATGATCTTTATGACCCTTATCACGCTTGATTTCAGTTGATTATCTGTTGGACATGGTGAAATGTTTCTTTCAATTGTATCTGCACTCAAAGCTCAGATAGATCCAGATAGATGGTGCAAGGTCATCCATCCATTGCTATTTTCAATCTAGTTGGCAACCAGGAACATCTATTAACATATTCTGTTTAATTGCAATGATTTAATCGAATTACATGTATGTGTAGTGCAACCCTATCAGAGCGGATGATCTGGCAAGCCAATTGAGCGACAATTATGGACGTTACGTTTTTCCCTATTTGACACCGCTGTATAAGGTTTAAAAGATACAAAGCTGAAACTTTTTTAAAAAAAAATAATAATAATTTGACAGAGCTAGAAATGTAAAACACATCAGTCTAATGTGTAATCAGCCAAGAATGCTACTCCATGTAGTCAATTATCCCTACTATAGTTCTAGCTAATTAGAGACATGTGCAATTATAAACCAGTACACACAGAGTACATTCCAGTACACGAGATGGAAGATGATTTAAGAGGTTCTTTCTCTGTTAGCAAATATTGTTTTTTTCTTTTAATGTTTTAGTTTAACATGTGTTGCCAGTATTTGGAGAAAATATAATTTTTCTAGCTCTAATTATAGACCAATGACATGTAAGTGGTAATTTAAAGCAGGTGGACCGTGGATGGGGTCTTCTTCTCAAACTGATGTTCTTTTCAGAAGAACATTCAGTACAGACAGAGTTAAAGATAAGGTCCTAGAGGAACATGATAAGGAACCAGCAGGAAATTATCTAGGAATAGAGATGGAATGTTGGTTCTAATAGAACCCAATTAAAATTATAAGATGTCCTTTGCGCTTATGGTATGGTAAAGAGGTGTTGGTGATTGTTGCTCTGCTGCTAGATTACCCAATTCCACTATATCACATAATAGAACCCAATTTCGAATTGAATCTAAGGGTTTCGTCCCAACCAAACTTTCAGAACTCCCGAATTTCACGGAAGCCGGATTTTTTGAATTTTCGATTTTTATTGAAAATCGAAAGTTGACAATCTTCGAAAAACAGTTTTGAATATCTCTATCTAGGAATACACTGTGCATCATTAATAGGAACATTATCATTGTACAGGTCTCTGCAAAGTATTGATTTGATTTACTACCTCCATTCTGGTTCCTTCCTCATTCAGTCAATCAAGGTGGTGACTGCTAACATCATATCCAATGATTGACTACATTTTCACCTCCTGCTTCCTCTACACATGCTCAAGTTATGAAAAGCTCACTGAGCACAGAGAGGATGCAGATACCTTAGGCAGGAAGGAATATCATTTATCATTAAATATCTGGTTACAAGTGCATGCAATAAACTGGTAAAAATGGCGTTTGGTGTTGCGGGCAGATAACGGAGAAGTTTTTTTGTTATAAGGGTGGACATGCCCTTTAAGGTAGTTAAAATAAATCATGTTTTTATCCAGAGGTAGAGTATCAGTATAAAGATTTAGGCGGCTCTGCGAAATCCAGGAATGTTTCAAGTAAACAATTCTGTTTTGGATAAAGGCAGGCACACAGGAAACGTACAGGAAACAATACTGTTAGCTGAAACAGCAATTTGGACTATGTACAAAGGCCACAATCCCAGATATGGTCTTTCCATGGTAATCCTCTGTTTATGGGAGTATTTACAGATTTCCATGTGTGGGGCTTGCTAAGATCTCGGAACGACATAACAAATTGTCCAGTGTGTAACAGATCTGAGTTCACCGGTCCATGGTCAGTTTACCGACTGCAAGGTGCCCAGGTGCAGTGTCTGAAAAACAGGTCCAAATATGGCACCACTTGGGATTCATTTTAACATTTAACATCCTAACCTTGGACTGTGGAGTCTAAAATGTAACCCATGGAATTCTTTTTTACCCTAAGGTGAATGTGCCAAGACATCAACTCCTGGTAAGACAGGCAGGAATGTTTTCCACCATCTTGAGTGATGTACTTCAATGTTTGGAAATGACTTTAGAACTTTTTTTAGACCATTGCTGATATCTTTCCTCCACATGTAAAATGTTTCAGACCAGTAAACTGTCTGAATTAATAGAGTTTCATACCCGCTGATGGTTAATTAATCAAGCGCATTTAATTAGCGGAATTCTGACTTAATTCTTATGGAAGCAGTAGAGGAATAATTTAATTTTATATTCTCTGTGTTTGCATTTTGGCTACATAGTTGATAAAGGGGAACTGGTTTCTCCATACAGGTTCCCTCAATACAAGGGCAATTGATAAAAGTTCTCTCGTACCTTTACAACAAGCCTACAATAAGGTCACTAGCTACTGTAAATCCAGATAGACAAATGCAAAGTTTCCACATCACGAGCTGTCACAATCCATATTTCCTATAAAATCAATCTTTATTTGAAGCTAGTTAAGCCATACACAGGTTGACGAATGCCAGAGCGTGCACTACATCAATTCTTACCGATCTAAACGAACCATCATGCACCGTCGTTCTTTAGCAGATTTTAGCTTGAAACCTGCAATCGAAATTTTTCATTTGGCTTGAAAAATTACATTTTAACCCCTTTCCTAATCGTAGTTTGCTAGAGAATTCCCAAGTCTGCAGATTTATGGACATTTTTCACCCATTCAATTCAATGGGCAAAGTGTTCAATCATGGAGATTCAGAGGTTTCAAGGACATACAATATGTTTCCCAGGAGGAAGACTTAGAGCATCTTCTCATTGGCTTTGTTGTTGAGGAACCAAAAAGGGTTTGGAGGGCCGAAGAAAACTTTAGATACGTAACACTGTAGTGGATAAGGTCCTCACCCATGGGTACAGCTTTTGAGTGGGGGGTGAAGAGTTTAAGATTGTATAAATAATAAAGGTAATTGGGCAGACAAGGTGGATCAATTTCTACATTTAATAGATTGGTTTCCATATTTCTCTTTCATGGAAGATCTTGGTACAATTTCACAACTGTCCACAATCAAGTCATAAAAAAAGTGCTTTGACATTTGGACTTAGGTTGTGAGCAGAAATGTTTGGTTTAAGTAGATATATCTATCTACAGAGGTCATCTTGCTCCAGACTGCCTGACTTCCATTGATTTGCTTTTTATTTGAAATGTTCTTCTTTTGACAAGCTCTTTCTTTATCTTTTCCGAGTTGGAAAATCTTAATTCATGTTTGCTGCTTTGGGCAGGACAGTGGCTCAGTAATTAGCACTGAAGTCCTGGGATTGAATCCTCCTTTGGACACTAATCTGCAAGGAGATTATAGGTTTTCTGTGTGTTTGCAAGAGTTTCCTCTGGTTTCCCCTAGAATCGTACTGATATGTTGCGTATGAAATAAAGTGATTAGATTGTAAGCTCTTCAGAACAGGGCCTGATGTGACTATATCCCGTTATTGTAAAACACAACAGAAGATGTTGGTATTATATAAATTCAAAATAATAATGATAGTAATATAATAATATACTTGAATATGGTTGCCCTGAGGACTTAAAGCACAAGGTTGGACTGAGGTCTATTACACCCAAGAGTTACCAAACGCACACTAATAAATACAGAGCAGAATCACATGGTGAGACTAGTATTGGTTTAAAATAGAAGACCAGTGACATAGCACAGCACAGGAGCATAAGGCAAGGATTGTAGTTCACTTGAAAGTCATATATAAGAGTTATGCGGGCAAGGTGAAGGAGGATAAGATAGATTCAAACTCTAGACAAAAGCCAACTGGTCAAAGAAGCACCGCACCAGAAAAGAATTTTAAGGGAGCGAGAGCCAATCAAAAAGCAGAACGGACAGAGTTTCTCACCAAAGAAACAGCTTATTGGCCAGAACATCCACATAAGAGATAATTAATAATAACCTAGTAATTACCCATTCATGGGCACCCAAGAAAATAATAAGAATGAACACCTGTACACCTCAAATTTGGCATACAACCATCACCCATCTGGGCAGCAGATATCCAATAACCACCATGGGAGCTTTATTTTCAGTGAAATTTATAGTGTTTTGTCTCTGGATTTTTTAATTCCTCTACAGAACCTAATCAGTGGGACATCGTACAAAAAACAGAAGGCTCTTTTCTCATCTTCTCCTCTCTCTCTTTTTAAACAAAACGTATCTGCTGCTCCCTTACCACCATATGCTTGCACAGGAGATACCAATCTAACATGTTTAAAAATCTGATTTGAGCAAAACACAACCCAGAATACTGATAATTCTTTTTCTTTATCATCAGGGCCATTCCAAACAGTCTGATCCTGCAGCATTAAAGGAATACTATACTGTAAAAATTAAATTTTAGAAATGAAAAGTACCTGGGGCACGTAGGTAGGCTTGATTATTCCCACCTCCCAATATTGTTTCGTTGAGGAGCTACAGCACATACAGTTTTCATTTGCCAGGTTATGGCCCTGGGCCTTCCTGTACTAAATATAGGGCTGAAGCATTCAGGAAGCCTGGCAGAAGCCGTATTCTTTCTGCTGCCACTAATCATAGAAATAATTTTGGGAGGTAGAAAGTACCAATCCTACCTCCTTCCCCAGGTACTTTTCATATTAACTGTTTTTGAAAAAAAGTGTGCACACTATAGTTCTCCTTTAACCCATTAAACCAAATAGAATCGTAATAAAATGGAAACTTTAGGTGTGGGAACGACAATATCTTTTCATTGAAATGGCTTCAAAAAAGGAGCAGAATGAACCAAAAAAACTCTCGTTTTATGGATCCCTTATTCACGTTATCATATCCAAGGGCAGTTATCTGTCAAACGTGTTTAAAAGACGGTTTAGTTAGAGGAGATCTCCCTCCTTTTGGAACAAATGTCTCTTTAATGTGTGCGGGAAAGTGGGGAGAAGCCAACAACATCACAGTGACCTGGAGATTCCCTCTCGTCCTATTGCTTCCATTCAAGGCAATGAATTTCTGACATGCTACAAGGATGTCTTTAGAACAGGAAGAATATTTAATTTAAAGTTATCTATTTTCTGTAAATTAAACACATGATAAAACTCCGGAGTATTTTCTTTTTTTGGGTGTATGTATTGTTTCTCAATGTCGTCATGATTGTTTTTATTAAATACCAAGCCATAAATTAACCTTGTACCGAAAGACATTATGTGGGATATGAAACATTCAAAACAACTCAGAACCGGGAATCCCTTTACTGTACCAGTATTTGATTATTTGCCATTATTGTTTTTTGTTTGTGCCTCTGGATTGGGAAAATGCCAATGTAATACCAATACTCAAAAAGAGGAGCCATTCACAGTCTGGTAACTATAGACCTGTAATCTAACACCAGCGGTAGGAAAAGTGCTGGAAACTTTGTTAAGGAATAACGCCATAAAAAGTAATCAGGACAGATGTGCAATGGCTACATCTGGAAATCAAATGGGCAGCAGAATTAAAATGGCAGATGAGATTCAATGTTGATAAATGGAAGGTGATGCATTTTATGTTTCACAATCCTGGTGCCACCTACACCATAAATAACGTGAATACTAATGGAAAAAGATTTGGGGGTTCTGGTAGATAACAGACTTAGCTGTAGCAAACAATGCCAGGTAGCAACAGCTAGAGCTAGCAAGATATTATCTTGTATAAAGAGGGGAATAGATTCAAGGTAAAAAAAAGAGCATTCTTCCTCTTTATAAAGAACTGGTAAAGCTTCATTTGGAATATGAAAATGGATAGAGTTTAGGGATATGATCATACTATACAAATATATTTATGGGCTTTACAATAAACTCTCTGGTGCATTGTTCACTACTAGATAATTTGAAGGATACGGTGATGTCCTTGAAGATAAGAAAAGATTTCATCTTAAAGTAAGAAAATGTTTCTTTACAGAGAGAACATTAAAAGTATCTTCCACCAAATGTGATTCTTTATGATTGCCATTTGGAGTCAGGGAGAATTGTTTTTGCTCTTTTTTTCTTACTGTGTTACTGTTAAACAGACATTATGGGTAGGGTATAAAGGTAGGACTAGATGGACGTATGTCTTTATATAACCTCCAATACTATGTTACTATGTAACTGTTATACAGACATTATGGGTAGGGTATAAAGGTTGGATTAGACGGACGTATGTCTTTATACAACCTCCAATACTATGTTACTGTGTAACTGTTATACAGACATTATGGGTAGGGTATAAAGGTTGGACTAGTGAGTGAATTGTCATATACACCTGTCCAATACTATGTTACTATGTAACTGTTAGACAGACATTATGGGTAGGGATAATAAGGTAGGACTAGAATGGACGTATGTCTTTATTCAACCTCCAATACTATGTTACTATGTAACTGTTTATACAGACATTATGGGTAATGGTAAAGGTTGGACTAGACGAGGTATGTCTTTATACCAACCTCCAATACTATGTTACTGTGTAACTGTTATCAGACATTATGGGTAGGGTATAAAGGTTGGACTAGATGGACGTAGGTCTTTATACACCTCCAATACTATGTTACTATGTAACTTTTACAGACATTATGGTAGGGTATAAGGTAGACTAGATGGCGTATGTCTTTATACCAACTCCAATACTATGTTACTGTGTAACGTTATACAGACATTATGGGGAGGGTATAAAGGTAGGACTAGATGACGTATGTCCTTTATACAACCTCCAATACTATGTTACTGTGTAACTGTTATACAGACATTATGGGTAGGGTAAAAGGTAGGACTAGATGACGTATGTCTTTATACACCCTCCAATACTATGTTACTATGTAACTGTTTACAGACATTATGGGTAGGGTATAAAGGTAGGACTAGATGGACGTATGTCTTTATACACCTCCAATACTATGTTACTATGTCTGTTATACAGACATTATGGTTAGGGTATAAAGGTTGAGGACTAGATGGACGTATGTCTTTATACAACCTCCAATACTATGTTACTAGTGTAACTGTTATACAGACTATGGTAGGGTATAGGTAGGACTAGATGGACGTATGTCTTTATACAACCTCCAATACTATGTACTATGTAACTGTTATACAGACATTATGGGTAGGGTATAAAAGGTTGGACTAGATGGACGTATGTCTTTATACAACCTCCAATACTATGTTCTCTATGTAACTGTATAGAATTATGGGTAGGGTATAAAGGTTGGACTAGATGGACGTATGTCTTTATACAACCTCCAACTATGTTACTATGTAACTGTTATACAGACATTATGGGTAGGGTATAAAGTAGGACTAGTGGACGTATGTCTTTATACAACCTCCATACTATGTTCTATGTAACTGTTATACAGACTATGGGTAGGGTTAAAGGTGTGGACTAGATGGACGTATGTCTTTATACAACCTCCAATCTATGTTACTATGTACTGTTATACAGACATTATGGTAGGGTATAAAGGTTGACTGAGACGCGTATGTCTTTATACAACCTCCAATACTATGTTACTATGTAACTGTTATACAGACATATGGGTAGGGTATAAAGGTTGGACCTAGATGGATGGATGTCTTATACAACCTCCAATACTATGTTACTATGTAACTGTTATACAGACTTATGGAAGGGTATAAAGGTAGACTAGATGGACGTATTTTTATACACCTCCAATAACTATGTTACATGTAACTGTTAAGCACAACATTATGGGTAGGGTATAAGGTTAGACAGATGGACGTATGTCTTTATACAACCTCCAATACTATGTTAACTATGTAACTGTTATACAGACATTATGGGTAGGTATAAAGGTGGACTAGATGGATATGTCTTTATACAACTCCAATACTATGTTACTATGTAACTGTTATACAGACATTATGGGTAGGGTATAAAGGTTGGACTAGATGGACGTATGTCTTTATCAACCTCCAATACTATGTATTATGTAACTTGTTATCAGACATTATGGTAGGGTATAAGGTGGACATATGGGACGTATGTCTTTATCAACCCTCCAATACTATGTTACTATGTAACTGTTATACAGACTTATGGGTAGGGTATAAAGGTGGACTAGATGGACGTATGTCTTTATACAACCTCCAATCTAGTTACTATGTAACTGTTATACAGACATTATGGGGGGTATAAAGGTTAGACCAGATGGACGTATGTCTTTATACACCTCCAATACTATGTTACTATGTAACTGTATACAGACTTATGGGTAGGGTATAAAGGTTAGACTAGATGGACGTATGTCTTTATACAACCCAATACTATGTTACATGTAACTGTTATACAGACATTATGGGAGGGTATAAAGGTTGGACTAGATGGACGTATGTCTTTTACAACCTCCAATACTATGTTCTATGTAACTGTTATACAGACATTATGGGTAGGGTATAAAGGTTGGACTAGATGGACGTATGTCTTTATACAACCTCCAATACTATGTTACTAGTAACTGTTATACAGACATTATGGGTAGGGTATAAGGTGGACTAGATGGACGTATGTCTTTATACAACCTCCAATCTATGTTACATGTAACTGTTATCAGACATTATGGTTAGGGTATAAAGGTTGGAGCTATGGACTGTATGTCTTTCTAACCTCACATCCATACTAGTTACTATGTAACTGTTATAACAGACATTATGGGTAGGGTATAAAGGTGACTAGATGGACGTATGTCTTTATACAACCTCCAATACTATGTTACTATGTAACTGTTATACAGACATTATGGGTAGTGTAAAAGGTGGACAGATGGACGTATGTTTTATACACCTCCATATACTTATACTATGTAACTGTATACAGACATTATGGGTAGGATTTATAAGGTTGGACTAGATGACGTATGTCTTATAAACCTCCAATACTATGTTACTATGTAACTGTTATACAGACATTATGGTAGGGTTAAAGGTTGGACTAGATGGAGTATGTCTTTAATACACCTCCAATACTATGTTACTATGTAACTGTTATACAGACATTAGGGTAGGGTATAAGGTTGGACTAGATGGAGTATGTCTTTATACAACCTCCAATACTTTATACTATATAACTGTTTACAGACATTATGGGTAGGTATAAAGTTGGAACGATATGGACTATGTCTTTATACAACCTCCAATACTATGTTCCTATGTAACTGTTATCAGACATTATGGGTAGTTATAAAGGTTGGACTAGATGGACGTATTCTTTATACAACCTCCAATACTATGTTACTAGGTAACTGTTATACAGACATTATGGGTAGGGTATAAATGTTGGACTAGATGACGTATGTCTTTATACAACCTCCAATACTATGTTACTAGTAACTGTTATACAGACATTATGGGTAGGGTATAAGGTTGGACTAGATGGATGTTGCTTTATACAACCTCCAATACTATGTTACTATATAACTGTTTTACAGACATTATGGTAGGTTATAAAGGTTGGACTAGATGGACGTATGTCTTTATACAACCCCATACTATGTTACTATGTAACTTTACAGACATTGGGTAGGGTATAAAGGTTGGACCAGATGGACGTATGTCTTTATACACACCTCCAATACTATGTTACTATGTAATCGGTTATACAGACATTATGGGTAGGGTATAAAGGTGGACTAGATGGAGTATGTCTTATACAACTCCAATACTATGTTACTATGTAACTGTTATACAGACATTATGGGTAGGGTTAAAGGTTGACTAGAGTGGACGTATGTCTTTATACAACCTCCATACTATGTTACTATGTAACTGTTATCAGACATTATGGTAGGGTAAAAGGTAAGACTAGATGGACGTATGTCTTTATACACCTCAATACTATGTTACTATGTAACTGTTATACAGACATTATGGGTAGGTTATAGTTTGGACTAGATGGAGTAGGTCTTTTATCCAACCTCCAATACTAGTTACTATGTAACTGTTTACAGACATTATGGTTAGGATATAAAGGTTGGACTAGATGTACATATGTCTTTATAAACCTCCAATACTATGTTACTATGTACATGTTATACAGATTATGGGTAGGGTATAAAGGTTGGACTAGATGGACGTATGTTCTTTATACACCTCCAATACTATGTTCTATGTAACTGTTATACAGACATATGGTAGGTATAAAGGTTGGACTAGATGGAGTATGTCTTTATACAACCTCCAATACTATGTTACTATAACCTGTTATTACAGACATATGGTAGGGTATAAAGGTTGGACGGATGGACTATTGTCTTTATACAACCTCCAAACTATGTTACTATGTAACTGTTATACAGACATTATGGGTAGGGTAAAAAGTGGGACTGGAGACGATGTATTTATACAACCTCCAATACTATGTTCTATGTAACTGTTATACGACATATGGGTAGGTATAAGGTTGGACTAATGGACGTATGTCTTTATACACCTCCAATATCGATTTTATGTTACTAGGTAACTGTTATACAGACATTATGGATGGGTATAAAGGTTGGACTAGATGGAGTTATGTCTTTATACAACCTCCAATACTATGTTACTATAACTGTTTACAGACATTATGGGTAGGGTATAAAGGTTGACGAGATGGACGTCTTCTTATACAACCTCCAATACTATGTACTATGTAACTTTATACAGACATTATGGGTAGGGTATAAAGTTGACTAGAGGACGTATGTCTTGTACAACCTCCAATACTATGTTACATGTAACTTTATACAGACATTATGGGTAGGGTATAAAGGTTGGACTAGAGGAGTATGTCTTTATACACCTCAAATACTATGTTCTATGTAACTGTTATACAGACATTATGGTACGGTATAAAGGTTGGACTAGATGGACGTTGTCTTTATACCCTCACAATAAATACTATGTACTATGTAACTGTTATACAGACATTATGGGTAGGGTATAAAGGTTGGACTAGATGGACGTATGTCTTTATACAACCTCCAATACTATGTAACTATGTAACCTTTATACAGACATTATGGGTAGGGTATAAAGGTTGGACTAGATGGACGTATGTCTTTATACAACCTCTAATACTATGTGACTAAGTCAATTATAATGTGTATGGCTTGTTAAATTTCCCCTGTTATAACAATATGGCAGACAAACAGACAAAATCACCCTATTTTTTTAAATTCTTTTTTTAATGAGGTTATGAAAAACCTACAGATGTCAAATCTACACAAAACACTTCTCGATCCATAATGGACCAAAGTACATTATCTGGATATTGGAATCTTTTATTTTTATTGTACTTTCCAGATTAAAGATCGTGTCCACCCTAGCCACCTATTTTCCCTATACAGTACTTACCTGTACCAATAATACTTCTAACATTACTTACTCGGCTCGATTCCAGATGTTCTGTGAGATGGCCCTGTTTATGGTTCGTTGGATGATAAATTGGGGCCCCTTTAGGCTTTTAGGAAACATGGAAGATGTTTAGCTACTGGTAACAGCCAGGAACGTCTTAGTGACTGTTGGGTATTGGGCAACCACATCAACACATGCGGTTAAAGGTTTTGACTGTATTGTAAGAACCATTTACCCAAATGTAGGTTGGAAATGTCCAGAACAAGAATGTGGCCTTGGAAAGTTTTCCATGTTAAGTGGAAAGTCCTTGTTTGGCCACATAGTTGGAAACATTATCTCAACTTTGTTGGCTTAAGGAAATGTGTCTGCTTCTTATTTTCTTTATCATTTGAATTTACTACCAGTGTAAGTTGTTTGTTTCTGTAAATCCAGCTTGTACCTCGATGGATTTAGCTCTGATTAGCAGCTAATATACATGTGTTCACAAAAAACTAGATAATGATGTTATTTATGAAGTACGATTTGTTCAGCCGCATGTCCTGTTCAGCAGCACAAGGGGCAGCCATTTGAGTATTTCTGGAAAGATGCTCTAATTACATTTTTTTGTTGGTATTCAGATCTGAGCGCCTTATCTGTAAATAAAGTTTAATAATTTTCTCTTCAACGGGCCTTGCGCTGTTTATATAATAGATTTTATCAAACAGTGGGACCCTTATGGTTTTGCTTAACACTTAAGGTCTTGGAAGGCACATGGCTTAGGTCTATATACACTTACCCTTACCATAGCAGTGCCCATACTGCCACCTCTCTCTGCTTGTCTTGACTAGTAACAGAGTATTGGAGGTTGTATAAAGACATACATCCATCTAGTCCAACCTTTATACCCTACCCATAACGTCTGTATAACAGTTACATAGTAACATAGTATTGGAGGTTGTATAAAGACATACGTCCATCTAGTCCAACCTTTATACCCTACCCATAATGTCTGTCTAACAGTTACATAAGTAATAGTATTCGGAGGTTGTTTATAAAGAACATGACGTCCCATTAGTCCAACTTATACCTACCAAATAATGTCTGTAAACAGTTACATAGTAACACGTATTGGAGGTGTATAAAGACCTACGTCTATTCTAGTCCAACCTTATACCCTGACCCATAAATGTCGTATACAGTTACATATAACATAGTATTGGAGGGTGTAATAAAGGACATTACGCCTCTTAGTCAACCGTTGTATTACCCTACCCATAATGTCGTGTATAACCGTTACATAGTTAAAAGGATAGTCGTGGAGGTTGTAAAGACATACGTCAACCATCATCCAAACTTTATACCCTACCCATCGAGATGATCCTGTATAACAAGTTAACATGTAACATAATAGTGGAGGTTGTATAAAGATTACGTCCATCTAGTCCCTACCTTTATACCCTACCCATAATGTCTGTATAACAGTTACATAGTAACATAGTTTGGAGGTTGTATAAGAATAGTCCATCTAGTCAACCTTATACCCTACCCTAATGTATATAAGTACATATTACAGTATGGATTGTATAAGACATCTCACTAGTCCAACCTTTATACCCTACCCATATGTCGTATAACAGTTACATAGTAACATAGTATTGGAGGTTGTAAAAGACATACGTCATCTAGTCCAACTTATACCCTACCCTAAGTGTTCGTATAACACGTTACATAGAACATAGTATTGGAGGTGTAAAAGAGACATACGTCCATTAGTCCACCTTTATACCCTACCATCAATGTCGGTAAACAGTTACATCGTAACATAGTATTGGATGTGTATATAAAGACTACGTCCACTCAGTCCACAACCTTATACCCTACCATAATGTCTGTATACAGTTACTAGTAACATTAGTATTGGAGGTTGTATAAAGACATATGTCCATCTAGTCCAACCTTTATACCCTACCCATAATGTCTATATAACAGTTACATAGTAACATAGTATTGGAGGTTGTATAAAGACATACGTCCATCTAGTCCAACCTTTATACCTTACCCATAATGTCTGTATAACAGTTACATAGTAACATAGTATTGGAGGTTGTATAAAGACATACGTCCATCTAGTCCAACCTTTATACCCTCCTCTATAACCCTACCTAATAGTTGATTCAGAAGAAGGCAAAAAAAAAAACTTCTTATAAAGGGGGGTGGGGGGTGGAGGGGATTTCTTTCTGACTCCAAACGATAAACTGAAAGTATCCTTGGAACAACCAGAACTACAGTATATAACTTGATACCAGTTAGAAATGTATCCAACCCACTTTTAAAGCTATTTAATAAACTTGCCATTACCACATCTGCTGGAAAACAGTTCCACATACAGTAACATGACTATACACAGAAGGATGATTTCACATAATAAGCTTGCTAGCAAATACTATTCACCTGTGACTATTTATCCTCTAAGTGGCGTAACTAGGAATTAGGGCCCCTATCCATGCTTCATCCACAGTAGTTTTCTGTAGGGAGACTATATCAACATAATCTATGACTCTCTATGGGATGTTATGGGGGTTCCTGAGCAGATGTTTCTGGTAATGTTTGCCAGCAGGTAAGTAATACCTGCCTGCAAATTTTCATAGTAACTTTTTTAATTCTCCTTTAAAGTGCCAATGAATGGAAGATTTTTAGCAAAACTCTTCCAGCTGGATTCCTTTGCTTAGAAAAACTCAATGTTTGGGTTTTACAGAGATTTAGTTGTAGGTTAAAATGTAATTGTTGAGCAGAGAATCTCTACCCCTAAATAAACTTGCCATGCTGATGTTAAAACAAACAGGACTTTATTAAAATATACAGCAGCCTGCGGAGTGCAATGCCGGGGACGGTTTACATGACAGTGGGATGGTTTCTACTGCTGAAAGACAAGATGAGCATGTGTTAGTGCCAGGAGAAGACAAGTGTGTATCCCTCCATGGCCAAACAGAACCATGGAAAGAAAATGTCATTACTTGTAACGCACAAACGCATTGCTCAAAAGGTAAAAATGTCTGTCAAACAGTGGAAATGTTTCACAAAAGTCCAGAATGCGATTCCTTGACATAGAACATGTGCCGAGGGCCAGCTGTGTCTGTGCCAGAATGAAACAGCTCTCACAGACTGAATGGGGATCCCTTGCTGATGGGCACAGCCTTCAGGGAGTTTGACACTTGCTGTCTGACTCAGTGGCGTAGCTACAGACTTATGGGCTCTGATGCAAAATTTGGGCATGGTCCCCCCAACACCGCCGCAAACACAACCCGGCACCGCAAACCAAATAATCATTTCCATACATCCAAAAACATCCAAATTCATTTTAAAACAGACAAACGTACTTTCCACATTCAATCAGATTCCAACAGTATTTAAACCTTCTAAAATAACTAACCCACTGACGCTAGTAAAATGCAAGGTCTTGTACATGAGTCCCGAGGTCCTATTACAATGATGTCCGTATGTCTAGTACATGATGGTCCTATCTCTATTACAATATGGGGACCCCGTAGGTCCTAATGTACATGAGTTCGTGGTCTATGCACAATAATGTGGCCCATAGTTTCAGTGTACAATATTGGTACCGTAGATCTATGCCATGAGCTCCGTAGTTCTTATGTATCAATGAAGGTCCGTAAGCCTTCTATGTACAATAATGGACCCTGTAGGTCCTATGTACAATGAGGGTCCGTAGGTCTATGTACTATGAGTCCGGAGGTCTAATGTACAATGAGTCTTTAGGTCTTGTACATGAGGTCCGTACTCTATGTCCAATAATGACTGTAGGTCTATCTACAATGAGGTCCGTAGTCTATTTACAATGAGGTCTGTATGTCTATGTACCACTGAGTCCGTAGGTCTATGAACAATGATGCCCCGTAGTCTATGTCAATAATGGGACCCGTGTCTATGTCCATGAGGTCCTAGGTCTCTGTACAATGAGGTCTAGTTCTATGTAAAATGCGGTCCGTAGTCTATGTACAATGATGTCCATAGGTCCTATGTATGACAATGAGTCCGTGGTCTATGTACAATGAGGTCCGTAAGCCGCTATGTACCTATGTGGACCCGCTTAGGTCTATTAAAGAGGTCTTTAGTCTATGCACAATAATGTGGCCCTAGTTCCATTACAAAATTGGGCCCGTAGCTCTATGACAATGAGGTCCGGAGGTCTATGTCCAATGAGTCCCGTAGCTCTATGTACAATAATGGGACCCGTAGGTCTATGTACAAAGAGGTCTGTGGTCTATCACAATATGTGGCCCATAGTTCAATGTACAATAATTGGGGCCGTAGATCTATGACAATGATGTCCGTAAGTCTATTAACAAGAGTCCATAGGTCTATGTACACTAACGGTGCCCATTGGTCTATGTAAACAATGAGGCCTTTAGGTCTAAGAACATAACTGAGCCCCGTAAGTTCAGAACCTCGGCATACAATACTAAAGTACTTCAATGTATTGTGTCCAATCATACAATACGATCACCATTTTGTAAATATACAATCGCGAACTATTTTTAACGTAAAATTTACCTGATTCAATGCTCTTTATCCCTCCATACTGAAAAATGTTTTTTTTCAGGCAATTCCCAGGAACATCGCAGGTAAGTCTTAGAAGTGTTTGGGCCCCTTAAATCACACTACCTGTGTCCTCTCTGACCCCACACACTCTCAATTTTTAACTAACACTCTTTAAATTAAAAATGGCTTTGTGTAATTATGGCAAGTGTTCCTTTAAGCCAATTCCAAACTTTTCTTAACTTTCCCTTACTCACTTATTGTTTCTTATCTTGTCTGTATCTGTATCTTGTCTGTATCGTATTATTGTACATAGCCCCTTATCTGTATACTCTTTGTTATCTTTATAAATCAATAAAGGAATTAACCCCTTCATCCCTGTCCTGATCTCGAATCAAAAGAGAATATAAAGCCATAAGGAGAAAAAAGACTACAAGCGACAATGTTTTGATTTAAATATTGTAGTTTTATTTGCACGCCTAACATTACAATCCCAGATTCAGTTTGATCCATAGGAAGGCTAAAAAACCCCATCTGAGACAATTTCGGATTAATCCCTGGTATCCAGTAGAACTCCCCCAATCCCCTCCATTGGCTGTACCCATGGTAGGGCCAAACTGTCTACATTAGTAACAGAATATGCGTGGGTACCTACCTACTGCTGCTGATGCCATCCTCTCCTGGCCCTGTCCGCCTTCAATGACTGGCCATTCAGGAAGGGGGTGGGGCCAGACGGCCCGAATAGATGGCAACCTTGGAGCTAGGAGACCTGATAGTCCTCAGTAGGTCTTCACTCTGGATAAGCCAATGTAGAGGGTCCACTCATCCTTACAAAACAAGTCCCAATTCTACCATAGATTCTCAGAGCTAGTGTCCATAGGAAGGAGAAAACCCATCTAAAGCCAAGAATAATTTTGCTTTCAAAAGGGGAAAAAATCCTTCCTACTCAAGTGGAAGTCGGACTAATCCCTGGACCAACTTGAAACTTTTACCCATCTCCATTAAACCTATAACACTATGGACCAATTCAAATATGTTCCAATGGCCGTTGATCGGGACTAGTTGGTGTCCGCCGGGTTCAGACTATGAACGAGGCCCGAACGAACGGACAGAGAACTACGGACATAGTTGTCAGGGGTTTAATTAAGACCCCCACCCAATCCCCATTATATTTACGGTGTCGGTGAGTCACGTTACGGGGTAAGCATTGCAATGGGGCTGCCGTGAAGGACCATGCGGGAGGGCCCATTATGCGGGGAGGAGCCATGCTGGAAAGATGGGTTTTTCACAGGTTCCTGTGGCTAAACGACCTTTATAACTCCTGGCCAGCATTTCCGTCCTGTGCTGTTGACCCACTGCAACGTATTACGTGGGGTGGTATTTGCACTCTCATCACCCCTTTTTCTTGCAAGGCCCATTGCACTGAGCATTGGTGGGGAAAGACGGCCCTCTTTACCTCTTCATTAATCTAGGGTGATCTCAATGATTATTAGACAAAATGAAACAGTAAGATATTCCCATGTATTAACGATATCATATCCAGAACGTCCACCCTCACTGTAATCCTTTCTTATGGTATTACCATGGTGGTGTTTTTCTTTAACACTAATGTCTTCATAATAAAGCTCCTACCTACCTGTAGTTGGCTCCGGTCACATGGTTTAATTCTTTTCCATCTCCTCCTGGAAATTCGGTCGCGTGGTCATTGTCTCTATTATGACCTTCGATACACATGTAATAATCTCATGGGTAAGGGTCTGCAGTACAATAAAGATTGAATTACAGATGTCTTTTTCATATTGTTTATTGAAATAAAAATAACAATATTATCAAGCTTAAATACCGAACTCTTGTTAGAAAGAATGGCCCCCTTTAAATATAATTAAAGACATTTACACCTGTCCCCTGAAGCCTTAACGTATGCCTGCTACGCTTGTGTTATCCTAAATGGTTTTCTATATTTGTTCACACTTCAGCACAGTTATGATCTGGTAATGAGCTTGAGCATGCTCAAGAGACAGCTAGGGAATTAGCAATTCAGTCAGTTGTGGTGATGTCACACTCATATCTATGACTGACAGTTGCTAACTGGAAATCATGCTGGCATTTCAGGATAATCTGAATACCCTCGTCGCTTTCGACCGATTGCAGTTTGGGGGGTGATTTAACCAAATTTTTTTTTGCTTGACTTGCCCTTTAACTCTCTTATAGAACATCTCCTAGTCATCTGCCGGTACCTGTAACAGACATCAGAAGCCGCTACCTCACTTCCCTTACCTTTCCTGGGAAGTGTGTCCATGGATCCGCTTACTTTAGAACCATTTCTATAAAGCTCTGGGTCCTTCTATTATTTGAAACCATCCTTCTATCTCTATAAAACATTCACTGCGCTGAATGAATCTATTGATATACTGCCGCGTTGTATATTGAAGATGACGTTATTTTTAATTCTATAACACCAATCGTCAATGGATTCTTCCCATCATTGCCTTCAATTCTAATTCATAAGGACCGTTAAAATTACGTTTGCTTTGCTATGCATTTGCATCAACCATCAGCTTTTAACATTTTAATTGTTTTCTGCATACAGTTAGTGGCCAAAAAAAAATCATTCACACTAAACTGGGGCCCCTGCATTACACCCCTGCAAGGAGGGCCAATCACACTTTCTCCAGACCGACTGGCAACTGCAACTTAGGATAGTGAATCAGAATTTTAATCAGACCAAAAAAGTGTTGGGTTGTCGTACAGAAGTGGATGTTTGCGGTTCCTGTTTGTTTTATCTACTATATATAACGTAGGTTGGGTATTTTTATTGCCATTTTGTTGAATGTTAATTTAGGTTTCGACTCTGGTGGTGTATGAGAAGACGTAAGTCTGGAACGTCAATATTCCCCTGGGTACGAATACCAATGAAGGGGTGTTTTTGGATGGTCAATATTCGTATCCCTGCTTTTCCATTTCTGTTTTTAGTTCTCCTTTAAAATTCCAAACTTGACAAGAGCAAAACAGGGTCTATTGTTATTCCTCTGTACGATCTGCACATGTACACACAGAAACACTAGGAAACCCCTCACGGGTGCCCCTACCATGAAGCAAACTGCGGAACACTTAAATTTCAGCAAGTTCAAAAATCTCCTCCTCACTAACCGCTGTCAGCACCAGTCCACCAATTAGTGTTAAGTCAGAGCCCTCCAGTCATTGTTAAGTCACCCCTCCATTCACCTCCAATTGCAATCATCCCACCATACCCACCTCCACAAGCCACGCCATGTTCATGATGAAGCCACGCCCACGTCACATGCCCCCCCCCCTGTCTGATAGGCGTCATTTTAAAAGAATGTTCAGTGTCAAAAACTCGAGGAACCCCCCCCTGACCCCCCACCACCTTCTAATGGGCAGTTCCATCAAACTTATTTGGGTCACCCAGAGAAGATGGAATGGGGGACAAGACCAAAATAGTATTATTATTTTCCTCTTTTGTTCTCCTTAACTACCCTTTTTTTAGGAGGCAGCTAGTTGTATATAGAGAAACCACGCGCCACGTGTCTGTTGTTTAAGATAAACGGATCCTAATAACTGACATAAACATGGGAGATTCTTGAAAGGGTTTCAGGACACTGCACCACAGTAACACATATTATTGCATTTTGGTCATTTACTAAAGGTTTGAGATCTTTCGAAACAGCGATTGCGTAAGCTGAAATTATTTGTCAAACAGACTGCAAGGGAAAAATAATCTTCAGAAGGTAAAGGCTGTTCCAACACTGTTGCCAAGTCGCTAAGTATGACATCATAGCAGTCCCTGATTGTCCTTTATACACGTGGTCATCGGGCCCTGATAAACATTTTGAAACCGATGAACAATTCCTAATCTGCCAATATCAACCACGTTCGATTATTGTGAAATTCATTTTACCACCGTGCGAGGGTGTCCCCCCTGCACCGAATTGGCGGATTTAACAGTGTAATTGGATTTCAAAGTAAGCAATGTTGACGAGTAGCATAGAGATAAATAATGTCATGTCCCTGTTGATAGAAAGAACAGACATGCACAAATCATACAATTGGTATGGGCATGATTTAAAAATGTTACGTGTCCATTAGGGGGAAAAAGTTGGACAATCAGTCATACTGATCTTATGATATCCTGTTCTCCTATGACAGGGATTTGGTTCATGTATTGCCTCCTTAAAAGGCAATTATGGCCAACCGTACCTTGAGTCTTTATTTATACCTGCAATTTCCAGGCTCCCCTGCCATAGTCTTCTTCGCATGGGCGAATACGCGGGAAGTGACAGTAGGCCTGTCCAGATCTCTCTGGGTCAATGTCCTGAAAAGGAATTCCAGAGGATTAAAGGATGTCTTTTTGTCCATAAACCCCGCGCATCCTGGGCTAATTGAGTTAAAAAAGTCACTCTAACCGGTAGTTACGTGGCACAGCTTAACTGCATATATTTGGCCCAGGCGCCTTTGGGTAAATTGGCCAACGTTTTTTGACCATCTCAGAGCCATTCATCCGTAGTGCTGCCCTGTAATCCCAGGAAGCAATGCTAGTGAATGCTCCCAAAATCTACACCTGGTTATCCCATTTTTAAAGGGTTGTCTATTAAGTCCTAAATCGCTCATGGCTGAAACGTCCAGTACGGCACATTCCAACTGCTCTGGCTTATGGGATTCATAATCTGTTCTCATTTTACCATTTGTCTCGGTTTCTACCTGGTATAACAAGGGTCGGATTCTGTTTTTCAGTGCTTTCCCTTAAATCAAAAATCTACAGAAATGCAGCGATTTTACACACACTTTCCCTTGAGTATGGCGAGGTCACACACCCTAGGGGTTTTACCTTGTGGATGGGGGATTTAGAAGAAAGATGAACTGCAATTTATTTTCGCAATCCATAACATCTCAGGTGCTTGTATCGCCTACAGACAAGCCTTGCCAGAGCATTGCTGCAAAATGCAAATTCAACAACAGGGAAACATCTACAGAGGAACAAGAAACCAACAGAGGAAACACTCCCGTAACACGGAGACTGAATTCAGGTCAAAAGGGGACTAAGGCCTTTACAGAGAGGACATCCGGCTAAGGCAATAGACAGTGGCATAGTCCGAGGTCACAGAGCACAGGTCGATCTAGGCAGCGAAGTTCAAAAACATCATGCATGGTTCACAACCGGAAGACAATTAATAAATCACCCTATGGGAAAAGAGCAAATGTTACCCTATAAGGAGGGACAAATAAATAGTTAATCAAGAATGAAACCCGTAAAACCGCAAGCTAATTGGCCATGCACCACAAATACAAAAAACCCCTCCTAACATTGGCCACCAATAAACATGAAGATGAACCTTCAGCTTCTACGCCACTGAGAATTGACCATGTCATGCAGCCCGCGCAAGAAGTACCCAAATTAGAGATGGCTGAACTCGAACACGAGTTCGAACGGACTCGACTTCTCGAACTATCCGGACCCGGAATTATAATTTTTCCGAGTATCAAATGGTCTATACTCGATGTCGAATATGCGAGTAAAATGTCTATTTATACCTATATGCGTAACACGAGTAAATATATCGATCGAATTCGTCGAGATCGGGCGAGTCGTTTAGGGATAATTATCGAATGTTCGAACGCGAGAGCTCGAAAGTAGCAGCGTGAAAGTAAAATTGATTTTCGATCTCCTGGATATTGGAACAGGTTCCCCAGACCATTTCCCGGTCCCACCGACATTTAACTTTACGTTTCCATTGATATTTTCTTGTTTTGTCATCTCGAACTTTTCTAACTATCTGACTCCCATTGACTTTAATGGGTCGGTGTTTCGTAAACTTTCTATATGGTTTTCAAAAGTTCGAAAATGGCCCGAAACATTCGGAAGTTCGGCCATCTCTACCCTGGAACCCTAGAGGATGTTGGTGCGGAAACAGCCACATTATCCCAGCTAGGGACAGGAAACCCCGGAGGCATTGCAAGACTGAGAGCTGGTACCCGACAGTGAATAAAATATACCACAGACAGCGAAACCTGAAACCCAGGAAGGAAGCACAAAAGAATCATTTCTAAACTAACAAATTCAACAACAGCAATTCGGGAAAGTGCGAGTGGAGCGGTGATGAAGGTCTGCGTTCTATCATACTCACGAGCACGTGTTAGCGAACGTTGACTAGAGAGCGCAGCTCTACAGCACGAGTAACCAAAGGGCCGTGTTTATTCATTCCTTTATTCACTGTAAAGGATGTTTGTAAACCTGACTATTTAACCAAGCATAGGCAAGATTTTGGGATCGAGCCATTTCTAATAAACAGAGTGACATGGCTATATTAAAATTTTACTTAATGCGTGAAGTGACTTAATAATGAGCGGGTTTCTGTAGAACATAGGATACGACGTTAAAGCATCAGGTGCTACAGATTGTATAAATATTCTCTGCTTTGGAAGAAGGGGTTGGTCCCCTCTCTATTGGAAGGGATTTTTGACCCCAGAAGCGATGCTGATGGAAGGCATAATTCATAAGGACAGACTTGGTAGTCACAGCATTTGGGTTTCCTATCAGATTTGAGGCAAAGGAGCCCAAAACTTTCATAGAACGAAAGTTATTATACACAAAAAGGTGAAAGGCAAAAATCTATAAATAACTTGCCTGGTATATACAACAGCTGTAGAGCAAGGTTACAACCCCAGTGAACGTATGCAGGTATCAACCCGCAGCTCGTGGGTAAGATTGACTATTAGAACTCAAACCAGTTTTCGAGAGAACTATCCTTGTTCAAACGACTCGGACGTCTGGAAACTATCCCGACCCAGATTTTCATATTTTCCGGACATTACCGAATGTTTGAGGCGTGCAAAATTCTATTATATCTATTCCCGAGTAATGATCGAATCCGCGAATAAATGTCTATTATTCACCTATATACGCGAGTAAATATCGCCCTGCAGTAAAAATGTCTATTAACCTATACGGCTATATCAAATCCGAAAGTATAATGTCTATTATACCTATATGCCGAGCAATCAAATCCGCAAGTGAATGTCTATTATACCTAGACGCAGTAAATAGCGAACCCTTGAGTAAAGGTCTATTATCCTATACGCTAGCATCAAATCCGCTAGTAAATGTCTATTATACCTATACGCGAGTATCGAATCCGCTAGTAACTGTCTATTATCTATAACGCGAGCATCGAATCCGTGAAGTAAAATGTCTATTATACCTATACGCGGTATCGAATCCGCGGTAAAAGTCTGATTATACCTATACCGAGTATCGATTCCGCCAGTAAAATGTCTATTATACCTATGACGCCGATATCGAAATCCACTATTAAAATGTCTATTATACCTATACGCGAGTATCGAATCCATCCGCGAGTACAATGTCTATTATACCTATACACGAGTATCGAATCCACTAGTAAAATGTCATTATACCTATACACGAGTATCGAATCCTGGAGTAAATGGTCTATTGATAACCTATAATAACGCGAAGTATCGAATCCGCCATAAAATTTCTATTATACTATACACGTATCGAAGCCGTGGAGTTAAAATGTCCTATTATAACGCTATACGGAGTATCGACTCTGAAGTAAAATGTCTATTTAACCCTATACGCGAGCATCGAATCTGAAGAGTAAAATGTCTATTATACTATACACGATATCGAATCCGTGAGTAAAATGTTATTATATACCTATAAGCGCGAGTAGATCGAATCTGAGAGTAAAATGTCTATTATACTATATACACGAGCATCGAATCTGAGAGTAAAATGGTCTCGTAACCTATACACGGTATCGGACTCCGGAGTAAAATGTCTATTATACCTATTACAACGAGTATCGAATCTGAGGTAAAATGTCTATTTACCTATAACACGAGCATCGAATCTGAGAGTAACATGTCTTTATACCTTATACACGAGTATCGAATCCGTGAGTAAAATGTTCTATTATCCTATACGCGAGTCAATCGAATCTGAGAGTAAAATGTCTATTTACCTATACACGAGTAATCAGAATCCTTGAGTAAAAGCTATTATACCTATACGGCGAGCATTGCGAATCCGCGAGTAAAATGTCTAGTATACTTTACCTAACGCGGTATCGAATCTGAGAGTAAAATGTCTATTCTACCTATACACAGTATCGAATCTAGAGTAAAATGTTGTCTATTATACCTATACACAGCATCGAAATCTGAGAGTAAAAGTCTATTATACCTATACAACCGTATCGAATCCGTGGTAAAATGTCTTTATACCTATACGCTAGTATCGAATCTGAGAGTAAACTTCTATTAACCTATAACCGAGTAGCGAATCCGCGAGTACAAAAAATTCCTATTATACCTATACGCTATCAATCGAATCCGCGAGTAAAATGTCTCTTATACCTATACGCGAGTAGCGAAATCCCTGAGTAAAATGTCTATTATACCTATACGCGAGATCGAATCTGAGAGTAAATGTCTATTAATACCTATACAGAGTATCGAATCCGCGAGTAAAATGTCTATTATACCTATACGCGAGCATCGAATCCTCCGCAGTAAATTCTATTATACCTAACGTCAGTATCGCAATCTGAGAGTTAAATGGGGGGGGTGGGTCCTATTAACCTATATACACGAGTATCAATCTGCAGTAAAATGCTATTATACCTATACGCGCGTATCGAAAGCCGGAGTAAAATGTCTATGATACCTATACGCGAGTATCGAATCCGCGAGTAAAATGTCTATTATACCTATCGCTAGTAATCGAATCTAAGAGTAAAATGTCTATTATACTATGAACGCGAGTTCGAAATCCCGAGTAAAAAGTCTCTTATACCTATCGCGAGTATCGAATCTAGAGTAAATGTCCTAGTTATACCTATACACGAGTCTCGAATCTGAGAGTACAATGTCATTATACCTATAGCGAGCATCGAATCCGCGAGTAAAATGTCTATTATACCTATACGCTAGTAAAATCGAATCTGAGATAAAATTTCTATTATACCTATACGACGAGTATCGAATCTGCGAGTAAAAGTCTATTATACCTATACGCCATCATCGAATCCGCAGTAAAAGTTTCTATATACTAGAAACGCCAGCATCGAATCCGCAGTAAAAATGTCTATTATACTACCTATAACCCGAGTATCGATCCAGAGTAAAATGTCTATTATACCTATAACGAGTCTCAAATCCACGAGTAAAATGTCTATTTAACCTATACGCGAGCATCGAATCCCGCGAGTAAATGTCTATTATACCTATACCGAGTATCACATCCGCGAGTAAAATGCCAATTATACCTATAACGCTAGTATCGAATCCGCGATAAAATGTCGATATACCTATAACGCGGTAAATAAAATATACGATCCGCAAGTAAAATGTCATTCATTACCTATAATACGCGAGCATCAAATCCGCCCAAGGGTACAAATGTCCTATTATACCTATACTCGAGTTACGAATCTCCGTGAGTAAAGGTCTATTATGACCTATACGGCGAGCATCGAAATTCTCGAGTAAAATTCTATTATACCTATACGCTAGTATCCGAATCCTGAGTAAAATGTCTATTATACCTTACGCGAGTATCGAATCCCGTGAGTAAAAAATTGTCTATGATACCTATACGCGAGTAATCGAATCCGTGAGTAAAATTCTATTATACCTTACCGCGAGTATCTAATCCGTGAGTAAAATGTCTATTATACCTATAGCGATTATCGAATCTGCGAGCAAAATGTCTATTATACCTTACGCGAGATCGAATCTGAGAGTAAAATTCTATTATACCTTAACGCGAGTATCGAATCGTGATAAAATGTCTATATACCTATCCCGATTATCGATCCGTGGAGTCAAATGTCTATTATACCTATCGCGCGTATCGAATCGGAAGAAAAATGTCCTATGTACCTATACCGAGTATCGATCCGTGATTAAAATGTCCCTATTATACCTATACGCGAGTATCGAATCCTTGAGTAAATGTCTATTATACCTATACGCGAGTATCGAATCCGTGAGTAAACCTGTCTATTATACCTAAATACGTGAGTATCCGACTCTGCTAGTAACAAATGTCTATTATACCTATACGCTAGCATCAACTCCGCAAGTAGAATGTCTATTAGACCTAGACTTGAGTAATCGAATCTGCGAGTACAGTTATGGTGCTATTATACTCCTTATACGCTAGTCAATCGAATCCAACGAGTAAATGTCTATTATACCTATCGCGAGTATCGAATCTATCTGCTAGTAAAATTTCTATTTATACCTATACGCGAGCATCAAAATCCGCAAGTAGAAATGTCTATTATCCTATACCTGATTATCGAATCTGCGAGTAAAAAATGTCTATTATACCTATAACGCGAGCATCGAATCCACTAGTAAATGTCTATTATACCTATAATACGCGAGCAATCGAATCCAACGAGTAAAATGTCTATTATACCTATACGCGAGTATCGAATCCGCGATGTAAATGTCTATTATACCTATAACGCGAAGCATCGAATCCACGAGAAAATGTCTATTATACCTAGAACGCGATATCGAATCCGCCAGTAAAGATGTCTACGCAATAGATATCGCATTAATATCGAATCTGCGAGTTGTTTATGGGATAAGTATCGCATGTTCGAACGCGAGTAGCTGGAACGTATCGCGTGAGAGTAAAATAGATTTTTTCGAATGTCCGGATATGGAACTGTTCCCCAGACCATTTCCCGGTCCCCCTCCTTTACATTAATTTCCATTGATATTTTAATTGTATTTCATTTTGAACTTTTCAAACTATTTGAACTTTTCGAACTTCCTATAGTTCTAAAGTTTGAAAACGTACCGAAGTTTTCGAAAGTTCGGCCATCTCTACTCGTGGGAGTCTCCCTCATTCTGGGGGTGGGGTCTCCCCGCCAAGACCCCCAACTCCCTCGACGGGGAGGAGACTCTATCTCTGGCCCCATTTTGGCCGCCACATCCCTGGAACAATCTCAAACCCAATTCCACCACCCCTAATGTCTACCTCTGGTCCCCCCATACGTGACGTTGCTGATACACGCCCCCTCCCCCCCTGCTCGGTTACCTAAACGCAGGGTGGGATGTCTACATGTGACAATTCCATTATAAGCATGGATAACCTCTGATGAGTAAAATCAGGTCATAAAAAACATCCATGACTAAATATATAAAAAATTCGTCATACACAGCTGATTTTTAAAGGGTCATTAAATTAAGACAGACCCATCCATCACCACCCTAATAGAATCCAGGGTAAGACCTTAATACTAGGTCCTCAGCCCTGGGGTTTATCATTGTCCATAGCAAAGCTGCAGAAAGTTCCACTTGTCTGGGCTTCAGTTTTTTTCTACCTTGCACTGCAAGTTACAGGTATAATGAAAGGCATAAGCTGCTCTTCCCTAACCTCCTATTTTGCAAATGTTAACATAGCCTCACTATTTAAGTTCCACAGAAACAGTCCTGCTCTTTGAGTTCGGCTTGCTCGGCTATAAAGTTCTTATTGTTTAAAATGGTGGCTAATTTTGCCCCAACCAATCAGATGTTAGTTTTCAAATGTTAACTAAGATCTGATTGGTTTTGGGTGCAAAATTAGCACCATTTTACACAATAGAACTTTTATTAAATCTCCCTTTTAGGCCTTTGTGTTTAGGATGAAACTTTTAAAGAGAATTTCATAGACGCTACAAGCTACTTTTAAAAGACCACTTTTTTAAGTAGGTGATTCAATTATTCCTACCTCCCAATATTGTTTAAATGCTCCAGCCACATAACCATCTTTCTCGTCAGGTTATTGGGTTGCACAAATTTTAAGGGCCCCAAGTGCGGAAATCGTGGACCACTGGGCCCCTGCATGCATGTCGACTATATGGCACAATAATTGGAGGGGGGGATCAATATAAATAAAGTGCTTGAACACTAAGATATCGACCCATGGTCTCTGCCCATGTGAGCTTACAATTAGGCTTGCCTCCAGTTACCTTTACCAACCATTCACATATGATCACACATTGCAAGGCAACTTGCCAGTTTATTTCTGATTAGCACAGCAATTTGTCTATTTTAACAAATGCAGAGTTTTAAAATCGAACTGGCATTAAACTGTTCTAATACTTTCACATTTGGATTCAGGGGTCTGTTCCATCCAAAAATGTTGTGATGATTCCCCTTCAAAATGTACCCTTCCAAAAAGCAAAAGTAACGAGACCAGAGCGCGAGATGGAAGATACACGGAGATCATCCATCTGGGTTAGATAGTGACGTAATTCGATTTGGCGCTGTAGTTTGTTAGCATGAAAGACACTTTTCTTCCTCTGCAAATGTCCACGAATCCACTAACTGACATATCCACAATTGTTCTTCTAATTAACTCTGATCAAAATAATGAAGATTTTTATTGTATCTAAATATGATTAGTATTTTATTTTTATTCTCTGGCCTCCAGAGTTTTTTGTATTGTAACGCAGTTCTGACCCATATCTCATTTTAGATGTCCCTATGGTAATTCAGGACTTTTTAACATCTGAAAGTTTAGTTAAAGGAACAGATAGACCGTGTACTTTTATTGTGCTTATTTTATTGTGTTATGTGGGTCTTAAGGTAAGAGTGCGCGCTGTTGAAAGTTTGGCTTAAGAGCTTCTGGCCACTTTCTTGCATGTGCAGAAAAAGAAAAGTTCTTTAGCCAGAACTGGGTAGTGCTGTGTCCTGTGAAGACCATGGTGTAGAATTGGTGAGGTAGATGACAAGATAGAATTGGGAGGTAATAAATTACAGAGATAGAATTGGGAGGTAGAATTGGGAGGTAGAATTACAGAGGTATAATTGGGGGGATAAGTAGAATTGGGAGGTAGAATTGGGAAGTAAGAATGGGAGGTAGAATTACAAGAGGTATAATTGGAGGTAGAATTAAACAGATATAGAATTGGGAGGTAGAAATTGGGAGTTAGACTTACCGAGGTAGATTGGGAGGTAGAATTACAGAGGTAGAATTTGGGAGTAGAATTCAGAGATAGAATTGGGGGAGGTAGAATTACAGAGATAGAATGGGAGGTAAATTGGAGGTAGAATTGGGAGGTAGAATTACGAGTTGAATTACAGAGGTAATTGGGAGTAGACTTACAGATAGATAGAATTGGGGGTATAATTACCGAGGTAGAATTGGGAGTTAGAATTACATAGATAGAATTGGGAGGTAGAATTGTGAGGTAGAATTACAGATAGATTGGAGGTAGGATTACAGAGGTAGAATTGGGAGGTAGAATAACAGAGGTAGAATTGTGAGGTAGAATAACAGAGGTAGAATTGGGAGGTAGAATTGGCGCTGTAGTTTGTGAGATGAAAGACACTTTTCCTCTTCAAATGTCCACAGAAATCACTACTGACAGATCCACAATGTGTTATTCTATTAACTCTGATCAAAAGAATGAAGATTTTTATTGTATCTAAAGTGATTAGTATTTTATTTTATTCTCTGCCCTCCAGAGTTTTGTATGTGTGACGGCAGTGCTGACCCATTATACATTTTAGATGTCCTATGGTAAATTCAGGAGTGTAGAATTGGAGGTAGAATTAGCAGAGGTAGAATTGGGAGGTAAATTACAGAGGACGAATTGGGGAGGTAAATTACCGATAGAATTGGGAGGTAAGAATTGGGCTGTGAATTACAGAATGTAGAATTGGGAGGTAGAATTACAGAGTATAATTGGTGAATTCGAGAGATAGAATTTGAGGTATAATTTTAGAGAATACAGAGGATTTGGGAGGTAGAATTAACAGAGGTAAATTGGGAGGTAGATACAGAGTAGAATTGGGAGGTAGAATAACGTAGACTTGAGTGATGCGATATAGAATTGGGAGGTAAGAATACAGTAGTTGGTAGAATACATAGATAATTGGGGGTAAATACATTGTGACGGTAGAATTGGGAGGAGATTCAGTAAATTGAGAAGCTACAGAGGTAGAATTGGGAGGTAGAAAGGTAGATGATAAACAGAGTATGAATTGTGAGCAGGATTACCGAGAGATAACAGAGGTAAATGGGAGGTAGAATCTGGGAGGTATAATTGTGAGGTAGAATTACAGAGGTAGTAATTGGGAGTAGAATTACAGAATAAAACATAAGATTTATTTTTTTCATAAATCAGTTTAAGCGTTATACGATTGTCCCTTTAAGGTTTGAAACTTTATCATTTATAATAAAAGATTAACTAATATATAAGCTGCAGTTCCCAAAACATTTACAGTGGAGATTCAATAAAGGTATCTTATCCTTTACAATGGTGTCTAATTTGCCCCAACAATCAACTTAATTACATTTGAAAGCTAACATCTGATTAGGTTGGGCAAAACAGCACCATTTTAAGATAAGAACCTTTTATTGAATAAACACTGTTAGTGCAAAGGTTATTGATCCCGCACATTTTCTTATTCTTTGGGGTTAAAATTATAGGCTACTTTATATGTGAAACTGTTATAACTTCCCCTATACTTTTACATAGATTGAGTATGATTGGTTATTGGTTTTCCCATCAGCAAAGTATCGAGTCTCAGCACTTCCGGAACGAATAACTTATTTATACAAGCACGTAAACACATCACTCCGATCACGTTAGTCATGGAAGATCATGGTCCTGCCTTAGTCATGTAATGACATGGATATTACTAATATGGTCTTTTAATGAGTAGATTATATTACCGCTTTGGTTCAAACCATTAAAATACTCTCATATAAGAACTTCTCAATCAAAGTGGGTACATCCTAGAGTTTAACCCCTGGGGACCTCTAGTATGTAATTGGACAAAACACTTCTAAAAACAGTAATTAGGGTCCGACCCTAATACTACTCTGTTCCGAAGTTAAACATTAGAGGCAGAAGCCAAGGAGGTAAGTAAGTTTCTGGGGACTTTTTTTTAACAAACCTTTTTCACAACAAAGCACATAACCACCCGACCACTAACCTGTCCGGTTTTATAAAATCTTTATGATTGCCAGTCCGAGAAACTACTCCAGGAAAAAAAGTTCTTCGTCTGCATTAAACAACTCAGGTTTTTCTAATGTAGTAGGCCAGTAGAAAGGTATCAATCTTATTTGGTTGAAGCCAAATTAAGTAAAAGTATTTGCAAGCCTCTTATTGAATAGTCTCATGGTTTTTACCCTTCCAACCATTATAAATTTAACAATCTGATTATTAAAATTCGTATTAGTTTGTTATATTATTTTACCTCTAAACCCTGCGTTCCCATTATTCACAATGATGGTATGGTGTCTAGCTGGGGCCCTTATAATCATAATCCCCCTGTCCTCTTGCTAGTCTGTTTTTTCTCTTTGAAAAAAATGACACTTTCCATGCCCATTTCTTCCCATTTTCTAGTTGAACTACAAAAAGAAAATGTCCCAATTCGAACTTTGTGGCCTTGTTTTGGCAAAACCAGGCCCTATGCTATCTTTCATTGAATTTTATAGTTTATTCTAGGATGGAGACTGTGTGTATTAACACCACGCAACAAAATGCCACGACACATCAAGCCATCACAAGCTTTTACTATTGCACAGTGATTTTTTTTTTTAAATCTTGATTGCCCTCCTGAAACATTATTGTTGTGAGGGATTGCCTTAACAATCAAACAATAAGTCCCAGCAGAGCCCGTCAGGCCTTGAGACACTGTCAACACCAAGGTAGAATTTAGTGTATTGAGTGAACCCAACCAGCAAATATGGCCAAATTTCTATGAAAATATTTACCTTCATATGCTGCTGGCCACATCCTGCAGGCTTGGTGTCACCTATAGAGGGATCATTGCTTCATTGCCACATGTAATAATAGTTTGATTTTTTAATACCAAGCTGGGTGCACGTTGATAAAGTTCCATTCTTTGACTATCGGGAACAGTTGTTCAAAATTCATTTCCAGAACAGTGCTGGATGGTGTACATTAGGAAATACAACTATTCTAGTCTCTCTGTTCTTTCAAGAGGGGGCACTGGGTGGCTTCTTAAAGAGCAGTGCCATTGATATGTTTACATATTCAAGCAAAGTTGCAGTTTAACATGTCAAGAGTGAGATAACGGCTATAAATTGGTATTTTGCTGTTTGTATATGGTACATGTCCTCTATATGCCATATTTGGCAGTCAATCTCAATTTAAAAAAATATGCCAAAATTTTCTTCTATAGGACGTGTTTCTATTGTACAATGGCTTTACAAATGAATAATGTCAAACCATGAATCCCAGAGGCATTTGTGGATTTTGGAGACTAGGTGGGCTGATGTCAAGTTTTCGCTCCTTTTTTTACACCAGGTTTGCATTGGGGCAATGAAGGGCCAGCAACATTGGGAAAAAAAGAAGATGGAGGAGGGCGCATTCCTGTTTAGCATGGTGCATGAAGGTTATTAAGGTGGTGTAAATCAAGACAGAGATCGGCCCTTGTATAGTAGGTATAAGGGTGCAGCAATGGGAGCAACAGGTCCCCCCCCAGGTAATGCTCCTATGGGGAAATGTGAAAGCGTTTCAACCGGCTGTGTTCTGGTTGCCTCCCCACCACCTCCCTCAATCAAAGAGTTTGGTAGTACTTTGGAATGGGAGTTCACTTGCCAGAGCGTGGTAGGTATGTGTAATTAGCAGGGGGCTGCACTAATTGCAATTAAACACCATTAATCCTTATTTTTCACAAAGTATCCATCCTCCATCAACCTGACTTCCATCTCAGGCTACTTTTAGATTACTGGAAACCATGCAACCATAAAAGTGTCACTTATTATTTCCCTTCGTTTCCCGTCACCACTGATTAACTGGTAGAATGTCCCAAATTCTTCAGCATCTGCTTGGAAAAATGCAAAAAAACCCAAACCTACTGCGCAGGTAGGGTGAAATCTTTTTATAAATGCAAACAAAGCACAAAATTACAACGTCCCTATGACCACAAAAGAAAAATGCACTATACATGTCAAGAGACATGTCTTAAACGGACTCTTGCCAGAACAAACTCATAGAACATTATGTTTACACTGTAGCCCAGGGATCTGGGCAAAGAATACAAATGAGATCACCCCTAGTGAAGTCCCGCCTATTATTTAGGTTCTTTGGAAGTTAAAGGGCACTTTAACTGTGCAGGTCTCTTTGTTCATCACTTTGAGCTTAGCACAGAGACTGCCTATAAATAAATGTATATAGGGATGTTTACATCTGTCTGCCACACCTTTTGTTATTTTCATCATGTTTGACTTTTTTGGGCATAATGAAATTATTACTATCCTACAGTCACTTGAGCCAGACATCACCGTTAAACAACCGCCACCAAAACACCATCAGATAAGTCTTATGGCTTCCAACTCTGTACTTGGGGTTGGCATCTTTGCCATAAGGCCAAACACTATGTAACAGTATTAACCAATTAGACTCGCACACTACTGGGACTTCCAATAAGGAAACAACTATTCAAAACTCATTCAAGTTAAATGTATGTATGTAAAATGTTTACATTGGGTACGTCAGCGCGGTGTACATTAAAGTAATGCAACAGGCGATGCACCGACGCCGCTATCGCAACGGGCAAACAGCCCGGCTATGTTTATATGCCGATAGCGGCGCTCCGGAATATCGCTACTTTGGCGCTTTTTCTATTCCGGCACTTCAAACGCCAGCCTATTAGCTGGCATTGAAGTGCCGCAATAAATGCCGATTTCGGCATATAACATCACTTGCGGCTGCTGCGCTGTTAACTTTCCGCGTTAGCCACGCAGCTGCCGCCAGGGAAGAGTTAAAGTCACGCTAAACCGGATATACATCGGTTAGCCGCAACTTAACTCCAAATCAGTAGCAAATGCGCCCGTTGTGCATCGCCCTGACGAGTACACAAACAAGGGGATAATTGCCTCATACAGAAGATACAAAATTTAAATTAAATACAATTCAGTCGTGTAAGAAATATAACTTAATTATAACAATGATATCAATTGCAACAAACCTGCAATATAGGAACTGAGACCCCTGGCCCGAAAGCTGGAGGGACAACAATGCAGATACAAAGTGGGGGGGATGGGTATCAAGTGCTTAAAAGGGCTAACAATCATTGGTTCTGCTTAGTGCTCAGAAAGGGGATACTAAGGGACAAGAGAGAAGTAATAGCATGAGTGAGTGAGCCGAAGGGATATAAGGTTAAAAATCAGGGTATTGAATGGATTCTTTGTTGATGGAAGCCACCCTTGGACTGAAGTATCGGAATTGCAGGTTCTCTATTGAGGAGAGCGAGATGAATCCGAGCTGCCGAATTTACAATTCCTGATAGGGGAGAGATGAGAGTGCCCGATCCGACGTAGTAAAATGTTACAGTAGTCAAGACGGGAGATATAGAGGGCAATGGATGAGCATTTCAATATGATGAGAGGAGAGTAGATGAGAGGCCCAGGAGTCCGAGTTAGAATGTTACAGTTAGTCAAGAACCGGGAGATTATAAGGCATGGACTGAGCATTTTAGTAGTGGAGAAGAGGGAAGGGAGATCTTGGCATCTTGTGCAAGAAGAAAACACAGGTCCTAGCGACAATTGTTAATGTGATGAATGGAGTAGAGATAGAGAGGAAAGAATAAACTCCAAAGGCAGCGTGCAAGATGTCCACTGGGGTTACATGCAATATTGGTCATAGAGATGGAGAAGGGTGGACTAGTTCCCCAGTTAGGGGGAAATGATTAATTCCATTTGGATATATTGAGTTTAAGCGGGCCCATCTAGAAAGAGATATGAGAGCAGACATTTAGAGAGTTTTGGGATTGCCCTTCAGAGGGTTAGCGTGGAGGTTGACCAGTAACTTTTGGGTATGCATCAGCGTATAAGTGATACTTAAAGCCAAAGATAACTGAGTATTTCTCCCGAGAGATAGTGTACGAGGGAACAGCAAGGTCAGAACGCTGGGGGACCAACTCACAAGAGAGAGCTTAAAACAATAAATCTGTAGAGATAGGATACAGACAGTCAGCTCATTACCTCATTCCATGCCCTCCCTTTAAGATAGGTGAAACTATCTGCTAAATAGAAGTTGTTCACATTCAAAGGCATTCAGCCTAGATAGGTCACTAAGTGAGAATTGACACCGAGACTGTGCAGCCTGGTTTGCAGCGTTCATTATCCTCCATCTTCCTACCCTCCAACTCCCTTTAAATAGAGCACTATTAAGTATACATTACACAGAGCCTGTGCTAAGTCAGGTTCACTTATACCCTCCGTCTCCTACCCTCCAACATTCCCTTTAAATAGTACACTATAAGAGAAATACATTACACGAGCTTTGCTAAGATCAGGTTCACTTCATTAATCCTCCACTTTCCTACTCCAACATTCCCCTTTAATAGGTACCTATGAGAAATACATCTACAGCTAGCTTGCTAAGATAGTTCCTTCATTATCCTCCACTTCTACCCTCCAACATTCCCCTTTAACTAGTTAACCTATAGGAGAAATACATACACAGAGCTGTGCTAAGATAGGTTTACTTCATCTATCCTCCCGAACAAAAAAAAAAAAAAAAAAAAATTTCCTACCCTCCAACATTCCCTTTTAATAGGTACCATATGAGAAATACATTCACGAGCTGTTGCTAAGTCAGTTCACTTCATTATCCTCCACTTCCTACCCTCCAACATTCCCCTTTAAATAGGTACACTATAGAGAAATACATTACACAGAGCGTGTGCTAAGATCAGGTTCACTACATTATCCTCCACTTCCTACCCTCAACATTCCCCTTTAAATAGTATACACATGAGAATACATTACACAGAGCTGTGCTAATATCAGGTTCACTTATTATCCTCCACTTCCTACCCTCCAACATTCCCCTTTAAATAGGTACACATATGAGAAATACATTACACAGAGCTGTGCTAAATCAGGTTCACTTCATTATCCTCCACTCTCCTACCCTCCAACTTATTCCCCTTTAATAGATACCACTATAGAGAAATACATTACAGAGCTGTGCTAAGATCAGGTTCACTTATTATCCTCCTTCTTACCCTCCAACATTCCCCTTTAAAATAGGTACACTATGAGAAAATCATTACACAGAGCTGTGCTAAGATAGGTTCACTTCATTATCCTCCACTTCCTACCCTCCCAACATTCCCCCTTTAATATGGTACACTATGAAAATACATTACACGAGCTGTGCTAAGAATCAGGTTCACTTCATTATCCTCCACTTCCTACCCTCCACTTCCCCTTTAAATAGGTTTACTACATATAGAAATAACATTACTTAGAGCGTTGCTAAGATCGTTCCTTCTTATCCTCCATTCCTACCCTCCAACATTCCCCTTTAAATAGATACACTATGAAAAATCATTACCAGAGCTGTGCTAAGATCAGGTTCACTCACTTATCCTCCTATTCCACCCTCCAACATTCCCCTTTAAATAGGTACAACTATAGAGAAATAACAATAACAAATACCAGAGCTCAAGACAATACAAAGTCAACAGCACACCAACACTTCCTACCCTCCAAAAACATTCCAGCCTTAAAAGAATAACACGATAGAAATAAAACTACGTACACAGACTGTGCTAAGAATCAGTGTCACTTCATATCCTCTCACTTCTACCCTCCACATTCCCCTTTAAATAGGTACACTATAGAGAATACATTACACAGAGCTTGCTAAATCAGGTTCACTCACTTATCCTCCACTTCCTACCCTCCAACATCCCCTTTAATGGTACACTAATAGAGAAATACATTACATAGAGCTTGGCTAAATCAGGTTCACTCATTATCCTCCACTTTCCTACCCTCCAACTTCCCCTTTAAATAGATACACTATGAGAAATACATTACACAGAGCTGTGCTAAGATCAGGTTCACTCATTATCCTCCACTTCCTTCCTACCCTCCCACCACATTCCCCTTTAAATAGGTACACTATGAGATAACATTACACATGAGCTGTGCTTAAGATCAGTTCACTTCATTATCCTCCACTTCCACCCTCCAACATTCCCCTTTAAATAGGTACACTATAGAGAATACCTTACAACAGAGCTGTGCTAAGATCAGGTTCACTTCATTATCCTCCCACTCCTACCCTCCAACATTCCCCTTAAATGTACACTATAGAGAAATACATTACACAGAGCTGTGCTAAGATCAGGTTCACTCATTATCCTCCACTTCCTACCCTCCAACATTCCCCTTTAAATAGGTACACTATAGAGAAATACATTACACAGAGCTGTGCAAGATCAGGTTCACTATTATCTCCACTTCCTACTCTCCAACATTCCCTTAAATCAGATACACTATAGAGAAATACTTACCAGAGCTGTGCTAAGATCAGGTTCACTTCATTATCCTCCACTTCCTACCCTCCAACATTCCCCCTTTAAATAGGTACACTATAAGAGAAATACATACACAGAGCTGTGTAAGATCAGGTTTCCTTACATTATCCTCCACTTCCTACCCTCCAACATTCCCTTTAAATGATACACCTATGAGAAATACATTACCAGAGCTGTGCTCAGATCAGGTTCACTACATTATCTTCCACTTCCTACCCTCCCAACCTTCCCCTTTAAAATATGTACCTCATAGAGAAATACATTACAAGAGCTGTGCTAAGATCAGGTTCACTTCATTCATTATCCTCCACTTCCTACCCTCCAACATTCCCCTTTAAATAGTACACTATAGAGAAATACACATTACACAGAGCTGTGCTAGATCAGGTTCACTTCATTATCTCCACTTTCCTACCCCCAACATTCCCCTTTAAATAGGTACACTTAGAGAAATACATTACACAGAGCTGTGGCTAAGATCAGTTTCACTACATTATCCTCCACTTCCTACCCTCCAACATTCCCCTTAAATAGGTACACTATAAGAAATACATTAACAGAGCTGTTCTAAGATCAGGTTCACTTCATTATCCTCCACTTCCTACCCTCCAACTTCCCCTTTAAATGGGACCTATTGAGTAAATATCATTACACAGTCGTGGCTAGATCAGTCACTTCATTATCCTCCACTTCCTACCCTCCAACATTCCCTTTAAATAGGTACACTATAGATAAATACATTATACCGAGCTGTGCTAAGATCAGGTTTCACTTCATTATCCTCCACTTCCTACCCTCCAACATTCCCCTTTAATAGGTGTACACTTTGAGAAATACATTACACAGAGCTGTGCTAAATCGGTTCACTTTTATCCTCCACTTTCACCCTCCAACATTCCCCTTTAATAGGTACACTATAGAAGAAATACATTACCACAGAGCTGTGCTAAGATCAGGGTTCACCCATCATTACCTCCACTTCCTACCCCCCTCCAACTTCCCCTTTAAATAGGGACACTATAGAGAAATACATTACACAGAGCTGTGCTAAGATCAGTTTCACTACATTATCCTCCACGTTCACCCTCCAACAATTCCCCTTTAAATAGGTACACTATAGAGAAATACATTAACAACCTGTGCTAAGATCAGGTTCACTTCATTACCTCCACTTCCTACCCTCCAACTTTCCCCTTTAAATAGGTACACTATATAGAATACATTAACATAGCTGTGCTAAGATCGAGTTCACTACATTCTCCTCCACTCCTACCCTCCAACCATTCCCCGTTTAAAGGGCCACTATAGAGAAAATCATTACACAGACTGTGCTCTTTGTTTCCACTTCTTTAAGGCTGATCTTTCTTAGCATATGATGACTTGGAAGGAAAGAGTTCTTGTGTGCACTGTTAAGGTTATAAACGTTGGTCCAGTGATAGTTGCACTATGTAATATATATTTAAATAAATCCAGACATTGTCCTATTGCCCGAATGCAACAGGGCTCTATTGGGTTATCTGGCACCTTTAGTGCAATTGTACAGCTGAAAACAACCCAACCATCCGTAATCAGTACTCTGGTGTGGCATAACCTCCTCATTTGGTCCTTGCCTTGTTAGTTCTCCACAAAGAGTCCTCTTAAATCTGGCTAGTTACCCCCCCGCTGGTCTTATCCTCGCCCCCTATCAATCGTCCAGGGCTTTCTAAAGCTCATACAATCACTGTACGAATCACTGGTCTTGACCCACGGACACAAGACTGTGCGCAGCCATTCCTGACGTATATCGCACCGTGTATGGGCACATGTTGGACCGGGGGTCATTGATGACTGCCACCTGGAGATCGGCACAGCCTGAACGAACCATTTCAATGAAAAGTGCCCATACACGGCACGATTATTGGTGCCTCAGCGTCCAGATGGCCTCACATGCCGTTGTGCCCCTTTAGGGACTGGAGCATGGGATTCTCCTTGTGAATCCGACTTCCCATTGAATAAATAAGGATATGTGGGAAGACGGCAAGTCAGACTTTCAATGTCACTCACTTGGGAGAGTAAGTGCAACCAAGGGGTAAGGATAATCCTCACATGTGAACTGTTAGGGGATGTAGGGGAATTTCACGATATGCAAAAATGGACGAGCAAAGTTTCTCGCTCTCTTATTGAAACCTATAGCAAGCACCTTGGGACGTAGCTTACAGGGGTGCAGCGGGCAATGCGACCACACCAGGGCCTGGCCAATAGGGGCCCCCCTTTTTGTGCTTAGTTCCAAAACTGCCAGTTGAGTTCCACACTGTTTTACCACTTTGTCTGTTGGCCCAGAATTTAACCAGTCTTTGTGCACTTTTCCAGCTGGTCTACAAGCATTTTACCACTCTCTGTGTGCCAAGCGCTTTAAACCACTCCTCTGTGTGCCAGCATTTAAACCACTCTGTGTGCCATTTTATATTTAAACCTTCTAAAATAACTAACCCACTGACGCTAGTAAAATGCACACAGAGAGTGGTTAAATGCTTGGCACACAGAGAGTGGTTAAATGCTTGGCACACAGAGAGTGGTAAAATGCTTTGTATATAACCAGTGGTAAAATAGTTGGCACAAAGACTGGTTAAATGCTTGGCACACAGACAATGGTAAAACAGTTGGCACTCAGACTGGCAGTTTTGGAACCTAAGCACAAAATGGGGCCCCTTCTTGGCCAAGGGCCCTGGTGTGGTCGCATCCGCTGCACCCCTGGTAGCTACGCCCAAGGTCTGGCTATAGGTTTCAATAAGAGAGCGAGAACTTTGCTCTTCATTTTTGTATATCTGTTAAATTCCCCTCCATCCCCTAACAGTTCACACTGTGAGGAATTAATCCTTACCCCTTGGTTTGCATTACTTCCCCAGAGTGAGTGACTTTAAAGTCTGACTTGCCGTCTCCCACATTCCCTTATTTATTCAATGGGAAGTCGGACTCTGCAAGGAGAATCCCATTGCTCAGTCTAAATGGGGGCCATACCGTGACGCATGACGTGTGCACCCAATAATCGTGCTGTGTATGGGCACTTTGTCAGTTGAAATGGTATTCGGTCAGGGCTTGTTGCCCGATCTGCCAGGCAGATCATCAATGACCCCCCGGCCAACAATGTGCCCATACACGGTGCGAGTATCGTCAGGAATGGCTGCGCACACGTCTTGTGTCGTGGGTCAGACCCGTGATCGTACATGTGTATGAGGCTTTAGAATAGCCCTGGACTTTGATAGGGGGCAGGATAAGACCAGCGGTACTAGCCAGATTTAAAGGACTCTTTTGGGAGAAATAACAAGGACAAGGACCAAATGGTTTAGATCCACACCCAGAGTACTATTACCGGATGGTGGGTTGTTTTCAGCTGTAAAATTGCACTTAAAGGTGCCAGTAACCCTAATAGAGCCCTGGTTGCTATTCGGGCACAATAGGACAATTCTGGATTTTATTTAAATATATTATTACCATAGTGCTAGCTATCACTGGACCAACGTTTATAACCTACAGTGCACACAAGACTTCCTTCCAAGTCATCACTATGCTAAGAAATTCAGCCTTAAAGAATGGGAAAAAAGAGCACAGCTCTGTGTAATGTATTTCTCTATAGTGTCCCTATTTAAAGGGGAATGTTGGAGGGTAGGAAGTGGAGGATAATGTAGGAATGAGGCTAATGAAGTGACCGATCTTAGCACACCGCTCTGTGTAATGTATTCCTATAGGGTCCCTATTTAAGGGTAATTTGGAGGGTAGGAATGGAGGAATTGAAGTGAACCTGATCTTAGCACAGCTCTGTGTAACTGTATTTCGCAATGTGTACCTATTTACAGGGAATGTGAGGTAGGCAGTGGAGATAATAAGTGACCCTATCTTAGCACAGCTCTTTATAAAATGTATTTCGCTATCAGTGTACTATTTAAAGGGACGTTGGCGGGTGGAAGTGGAGGATATGGGTGACCCTGCATCTTAGCACACCCTGTGTAATGTATTTTCTCTATAGTGTACCTCTTTAAAGGAGAGGTTGGAGGCTAGGAAGTGGAGGATAAGAGGAACCTGATCTTAGCACACGCTCTGTTAATGTCTGTCTCTATAGTGTATACCTATTTAAAGGGGAATGTTGGAGGGTAGGAAGTGGAGGTAATTGAAGTGAAACCTGATCTTAGCACAGCCTCTGATAATTTATTGCTCTATAGTGTACCTATTAAAGGGGATGTCATGGAGGTAGGAGTGGAGGATACTGTATCTGGACCTGATCTTAGCACAGCTTCTGTGTAAATGTTATTTCTCCTATAGGTGGACCTATAAAAAGGAGAGTCTTGGAGGAGTAGGGAATGGCGGATAATGAAGTGAAAAAACCTGATCTTATCACCGCTCGTGTAATGTAATTTCTCTAAATGTACCTATTTAAAGGGGAATGTTGGAGGGTAGAAGTGGAGGATATTAAGTGAACCTGATCTTAGCACACAGCTCTGATAATTATTTCTCTATAGTGTACCTATTTTTAAAGGGGAATGTTGGAGGGCTCGGAAAGTGTAGATAATGAAGTGAACTTGATACTAGCACAGCTCTGTGTAATGTTTTTCTCATAGTGTATCTATTTTAAGGGGAAAGTTGGAGGGTAGGAATGGAGGATAATGAAGGAAACCTGATTTACACAGCTCTGTTAATTATTTCTCTATAGTGTACCTATTGAAAGGGGAATTTTGGAGGGTAGAAATGGAGATAATGAAGTGAACCTGATCTTAGCACAGCTCTGTGTAATGTATTTCTCTATAGTGTATCTATTTAAAGGGGAATTGGCAAGTAGGAAGTGATGAATCAAACTGAACCTGATCTTACAAGCTCTGTGTAATGTCTTTCTCTATAAGTGTAACCTATTTAAAGGGGAATGTTGGAGGGTAGGAAGTGGAGGATCATGTATTGAACCTGATCTTAGCACAGCTCGTGTCTTAATTTCTCTATAGTGTTCTAGATAAGGGAATGTTGGAGGGTAGGAATTGGAGGATCATGTCGTGACCCTGATCTTACAGAGCTCCTATGTAATCGTATTTCTCTATGTGTACCATTTAAAGGGGAATGTTGGAGGGTTAGGAAGTGGAAGAGACAAATAAAACATCGAGTGAACCTGTCTAGCACAGCTCTTGTATGTATTTCTCTATAGTGTATCTATTTCACGGGGAATGTTGAGGGTAGGAAGTTGAGGATAATGAAGTGAACCCGGTCTACCAGCTCTAGTAATGTATTCTCTATAGTTTACCTATTAAAGGGGAATGTTTTGGAGGGTAGGAATGGAGGATAATGAAGTGACTGATCAAGCACACAGCTCTGTGTATTTATGGCTCAATAGTTTATCCTATTTCAACGGGGAATGTTGGAGGGTAGGAAGTAGTGGAGATAATGAAGTAACCTGATCTTAAGCACAGCTCTGTGTAAGTATTTCCTCAATAGTGTACCAATTTACAGGGGAATGTGGAGGGTAAAATGAAGGATAATGACGTGAACCTGATCTTACACAAGCTCTGTGTAATGTATTTCCTCTATCTTGTATCTATTTAAAGGACAGTTGGGAGGTAGGAATGGAGATAATGAAGTAACCTGATCTTCGCACAGCTCTTGTAATGTATTTCTCATAGTGTTACCTATTTAAAGGGTATGTTGAGGGGTAATAAGTGAGTTAATAAAGTGAACTGAAAAAAAAATCTTAGCACAGTCTGACTATTTACTGTATTTCTCAATCGTATATCTATTTAAAGGGGACTGTTGGAGGGTAGGAAGTGGAGGATCATGTATGAAACTTATTCTTAGCACGCTCTGTGTAATTTTTTCTCATAGTGTACCTATTTAAAGGGGAATGTGTTGGAGGGTAGGAATTGGAGGATAATGAAGTGCACCTGATCTTAGCACAGCTCTGTGTAATTCTTTCTCATAGTGTCCCCCTTTTAAATGTTAAATTTGGAGGGTAAGAATTGAGGATAATGAAGTAAACGATCTTAGCAACAACTCGTGTAGTTATTCCTCTATATGTACCTATTTAAAGGGGAAGTTTGGAGGTAGGAATTGGTAGGATATGAAGTGAACCTCATCTTACACAGCTCTGAGTAATTATTTTCTCAATGTGTAACCTATGACATTAATGATGAAGTGATGTTTGGAGGGTAGGACGTGGGAGGAATATGAAGTGAACCTATCTTAGCACAGCTTCGTGATGTAATTTTTCTCTATATTGTGTACCTTATTTTAAGAGGGGAATGTTGGAGGGTAGGAGCGGAGGAGATAAATAGACGTGACCTGATCTAGCCCTCTGATGAATTATTACTTACATAGTGTACCTATTAAAGGGGAATGTTTAATGTATAATGTGTACATGTAATTTTCTCATAGTTGGTACCCTGATTTAAAGGGGAGGTTGGAGGGTGGAAGTGGAGGGTTTGAGTGAACCTTTATCGGAGCACAGCTCTTTGTAGTGTTTCTCTATAGTGTTACCTATTTTAAAGGGGGATGTTGGAGGGTAGGAAGTGGAGGGATAAATGAAGCTTAACCTAATCCTTAGCACAGCTCTGTGTAATGTATTCTCAATCGTGTACCTAGTTGTTAAAGGGAATGTTAGGAGGGGAAGGAAGGTGGAGGATAATGATGAACCTGATCTTAGCACAGCTCTGTGTAATTATTTCTCTATAGTGTACCTGTTCATGAGGGGGGAATTTTGAGGGTAGGAAGAGAGGATAATGAAGTGAACCTGATCTTAGCACAGCTCTGTGTAATGTATTACTTACTATGTACCTATTAAAAGGGAATGTGTAATGTATATTTGTATTTATTCTCAATATGTCCCTATTTAAAAGGGGAAGGTTGGAGGGTAGGAGTGGAGGGTATGAGTGAAACCTTATCTTAGCACGCTCTGTGGTACTGTATTTCTACTATAGTGTCCAACCTATTAAAGGAATTTGGAAGGGGGTATGAAATGAGGATAATGAAGTACAAAAACCTGATCTTAGCACAGCTCTGTGATGTAATTTCCTCTACTAGTGTATCTATTTTAAAAAGGGATGTGAAAGTAGGAACAGTGAATGATATAACATTAACCGGATCGTAGCACAAGCTCGGTGTAATGTATTATCATCTATAGTGATACCTATTTAAGGGACTGGTTGGAGGTAGGACGTGGAGGATAAGGTATGAACCTGACTTAGCACAGCTCTGTGTTGTATTCTCTATGTGTGGGTATTTTAAAGGGAGTTGGAGGGTCTCAGCTAAGTGGAGGATAAATGTAGTTGTCTCAGAGTCTATAGCATCGGAGCAATGCATCATGTGTCATTGAGACCACATCCTTCCGCTCAAGAAATATAAGGTGTAACTGTAAGTATGAGACTTGTGGTAACTTTTGCAGGGGAGGAGTTGGAGGCGGATAATGGTAGTGAAACCTGATCTTAGCACAGCTCGTGTAAGTGTAGTTCTTTCGACTATAGTGTCGTCTAGTTTCAAGGGGAATCGTATCTGGAGGGTAGGTCAATGGAGGAGTAATGACAGGGCTGAACCGAGCTCAGGCACAGGAGAAGATCCTCAAGTATGTATTATTCTCCTATAGTTTTACCTATTTTCAAGTGGAAATGTTGATGGGGGTAGTAAGTGGAGGATAGGCATGAAGTGTGAACCAGTGTGTACTTAGCACAAGCTCTGTGAATGTATTTCTCAATATGTACTATTTAAAGGTCGGGAAATTTTGTTGAGGGTAACGGAAAAAACAGGAATGGAGGAATAATGACATTGAACTGATCTTACGCACAAAGCGCATTGTCATTATTTTTCTCAATAGTGGTACCCTCATGTTGAAGGAAGCTTGGTGAGGTTATACTGTCACAGTATTAAGTGAAGGTAACGCCTGATCTTACCACAGCTCTGTGGTAATGTTAGTGAGGGGGCTCTATAGGACTATTTAAGGGGATCCTTGAGGGTGGGAGTGGAGGATAAGAAGTGAACCCTGATCTTCACAGCTCTTGGTAATGTATTTCTCACGAGTGTACCTATTTAAAGTGGAATGTTGTCAAGTTGCTAGGAAGTGGAGCAGGATAATAAAGTCGTAAGAACCTGTCTTGCCTCCTGAAGCGTCTCCTGGGGGTAAGTGTATTTTTCGCAATAGTAAATAATCTATTTAAGGGACTAGTTGAGGGTAGGATGGGGAGTATAATGATAGTAGAACCGATCTTAGTCATAGCAAGCCTGTGGTCCGCATGTATATCACACAAAAAAAAACCATATGTACCCTATGATTAAAACGGGGAATGTTGTGCAGGTGTCGAGTTGACAGTGAGAGATACGAAATGAACTGATCTTAGCACAGCTCTGTTATGTGTTCTCATAGTGTACTATTCAAAGGGAAATGTTCGGCAGGGTAGAAGTGGGGGATATGAAAGTAACACCTGATATGACACAGCGCGTGTAGTGGTTTCCTCTATAGTGGACCTATTAAAGGGGATGTTTGGAGGGGTGAGGAAGTTGCGGATAATGAAGTGAACCTCTCTTGAACGCTCTGAGTAATGTTATTCTCATAGTGGTACCTTATTTAAAGGGGACGTTGAGGGTGAAGGGGAGGACTTAATGAAAGAGTTGAATCTGAATCTTTAGCACGCTCTTGTAATTATTTCTCTATATGTAAACCATATTAAAGGGATTTGGGAGGGTGGAAGAGGAGCTAATGCACAGTGAACCTTATCTTAGCACCGCCTTTGTGGATATATATTAACTCTAATAGGTACCGTACATTTTAAAGGGGCATGTTGAGAGGATAGAAAGTGGAAGGAATAATGACGTGAACCTGTCCTTAGCACAAGCCTCTGTGTATTGTAATACTTAATAAGTGTACCCATATTTAAAGGCTGGCATGTTTCATGTTAATATTTGAATGGTATTTCTCAATAGTGTCCCCCTTTAAATGGGAAGGTTGGAGGGATAGAAGTGAGGGGGTAATGAATGAACCTGATCTTAGCACGCTCTGTTTAGTGGTATTTCTCTATGGTTGTACCTATTTAATCGGGGAAATGTTGAGGGTTAGTGGAAGTGGTAAGGAGTTGAACTGACTAATCTATATCAAAGCTTCTGTGTAATTTATTATTTCAATAGTGTACCTATTTACAGGGGAATGTTGGAGGGTAAGAAGTGGAGGATAAGGAAGTGAATCGCTGAATCTGTAAGCATCAGCCTGTGTAAGGTTTTCTCTAATAGGTGTACACTATTTAGAAAAAGGGAAGGGTTTGGAGGTCAGGAACAGAGGAGGGATACTGAGGTGAACCTGATCTAGCACAGTCTCTGTGTCATGTTTATTACTGGTAATAGTGTACCTATTTAATGGGGAATGTTTAATGTATAAATGGTCGTAATGTAGTTCTCCTGTGTCCCTATTTAAAGGGAAAGGTTGGAGGGTTCAATTGAGTAATGAATGACCTATCTTAGCACAGCTCTCTTTGTAAATGTATTTCTTCTCTAGTATTACCCTATTTTAAAGGGAATTTGGGAGGGTTAGGAATGGAGGATGATGAGTGCCTGATCTTAGCACAGCTCTGGTTAATGTATTACTCAATAGTGTACCTATTTATTAAAGGGGAAGGTTGGAAGGATATGGGTTTAGTACTACAAGGGCAGGGCCCACACTGGCACAATTCGAGCAATCCTTAACAAGTGAGATTGCATGCATGTGCATTTAAATTCTTGGGTGGCCAACACTATGCCGCTGTGATCAGTTTTCAGGACCTGCATGGCTTCCTATTACAGATTATTGTCAAATCGCAGCACAAATGCACAGGTAACCACGTGTGCAAACACTATTGCATTTCTATTATGAACTTTGCCTGTTATTAAGTCCAAAACCTACAACTACATCTGGTTTTAACCACCCCCTGTGATGATGAAAGCATGTATAAATAATACATACAGCAGCTGTTACATGTTCACTAAGAACATTATAAAGTCGGTGCTCCGGTGTATCTCCCTGTCAAGACATAATTTCGACTGTCTCTCTGCACTGGGTTGTGACTATCCTGAAGGTTATTCAGTTGGCGTAATTGTCATAGTCGCTATTGATGTCGCAAGTGCTTGACATCAAAGCGTTTTTGTATATCGCGGCCCCAAGAGGTGATACGGTTATAAACCTATATGTCGCTGTACATAGTTCTTCCCTATCCTTCAGTAAAGTACGAGTTTACTACTGACATCTAGAGCAAAGTGAACCAGATTTTTTTTTGCCAGTTTATATGCAACCTCCTTAACACGCCACTCAAAACAAACACCTTTAGAGTGTTATTGGGTACTCCAGAGTTATAAACCACAGGATTCAACTTACTAACTATGCTGGCCCTTAGAGATGGACTAGACCCGAACTCGACGCCCGCTGCCAAAGCCAAAGGACATTCTCGGTCGTCATTCTCGCTTGCCCTATCGGCTGCCATTTGCTACTGGTGGACCACTCTCAAATTCTTATTTCAGTGCCAGATCTATATTCTCTGGGCATCTGAAAGCAGCTGCGTCCTGGTTTTATCTTCTTGATCTCTCTACGGGAGGGGGGACGTGTGTTATCTTTCTCTGTTTATACTATAATAAACTTCCTCTCCTTGTCCGTTGCAGTATGGGGGGTCCCCCAGGGCCTCTGGTGGTTTTATGACCCCTTGCTGTTCTCGGGGTCCTCTAACACATACCATCTCTTGAAAAAAAAAAAACTCGGGGAGAAATATCAGTTCCTTTTGGCTTTAAGTATCACTATACGTCTGATGTATACCAAGTGACTGGTCCAAGCTGCATATCCACCTCACGCAGTATAACCCCCACCTTCGAAGGTCAATTGGCGGGCCAACATCCGAGAAAATGTCTGCTCTCTATCTCGTCCCTAATGCGCGCTTGCCGCCTACTCATCTTCCAAAATGAGTAAATCATTTACCCCCTAAGACTGGGAACCTAGTCCACCCTGTACTCCGCTCTCTATGACATATGTTATTACCCCCGTGGAGTCGCACGCTGCCTTGGAAGGTTATCGGTCCTCTCTCGCTCCTCACATACTCATCACATTAACATTCGGCTTATACCATGTTTCCTGTTTGTTTCGAGACGTAATCTTCACAATGTTGCCGAAAAAATTCGGCTCCCCGCTTTCCCTCTCTCTCTCGCACTAAGAGAAACAATGCGCTCATCCATCGCCCTTCTAATGGACGTCAAAGCCGTCTTGACGTCACTGTAATCATGCGACCCTACCCTTAGCCCGGGAAAATCTAGCGGCCGCTGCCTCCGTCAGTCTCTCTCCTCTCCTCTCTAGTCCATAACATGCTCATCCATGCGGGCCGCTTGAGAATCGTCCCTCTGGACTACTGTATCCCTCGGTACTACATCTGACACCTGGCTCTCTCCCTCCCAGTAATTTAAATGCTCATCCATGCTATCTCCGCTACATTACATTCTCCTCCCCCGGTCCTCCATCCCTTCAAGATTACATTCGGCAGATCATCATCTCGCTCTCCTCCAATGAGAACCTGCAATCCCGATACTTCAGTCGCATAAGGTGGCTTCCCACAACAAAGATCCTATTCAAGTACACCTGAATTATTAACCTTTATCCCCTTCGTCTCTACGGGTGCAACCCTGCCTACTTCATCTTCTCTTCTTGGTCCCTTATGTATCCTACCACTTTTCTGAGCATCGCGAACAATGATGTTGTGGCCCCTTTTAACCCTTTGTACCCATCCCCCCGCCACTTAGGTATCTGCAATGTGTGTTCCCTCCCAGCTCTCTGGGCCAGGGTCTCATTCCTAAATACCTGTCAAGTGTTGTTGGCACTTATATACCCCATGTTCTAACATCCTAATATTTTGTAAAATAAAAAAAAATTTTAATAAACCGATGAGAATTGTATTTAATTTATTTTTTATCTATCTGTATGATGGCACTTATCCCCTTGTTTGTATACTCGTCAGGGCGAGTGCACCACGGGCGCAGTGCTCCTGATTTGGAGCTTAAAGTTGCGCTAACGATGAAAACCGATTGTTTATCGGTTAGCGTGACTTTACACTCCTTCGCTTGCGGCACTTGCGTGGCTAACTGAAAGTTTAACAGCGGCAGCCGCCGCAAGTGATGTTAAATGACCGAAATCGGCATTTTATGCGGTCACTTTCAATGCCATCTAATACTGCGTTGAAAGTGCCGGAATGAACAGCGCCAAGTACCGATATTCCGAGCGCCGCTATCGCATATACACTCGCCCGGGTCTGTTTGCACCGTGCCCCGATACGGCGCTCGGTGCAATCGTCCCTGTGCATCCTTTAATGTAACAGCGCTGCGTACCCAATGTTCAACATTTTCACATACCTCATTTTAACTGAACTGAGCTGAATAGTTGTTCTCATTATTGACCGCAGTAATGCGGAGTCATAATTGGTTAATACTGTTCTTGAACGTGTTTGGCCTGGGTCATGGCAAAGTAAGATGGACAACACCCAAGCTACCTAGGGTTGGGTAAGCCATAAGACTTATCTGATGGTGTTTTGGGTGGCGGTTTTTAAGAAAACGGCGAAGGTCTGGCTTCAAGGTTACTGTAGCTAGTTACATTGACTTATGCCAAAAAAGTCCAAACATGATGAAAATAAAAAATGTGTGCAGACAGATTGGACATCCCCTATATACATTTATTTATAGCAGTCTGCCTACGGGCTAAGCTCAAGTGAAACAAAGAGACCTGTCACGTAACGTGGTCCCCCCTTTAACTTCACAAGAACACTAAATACTAGTGGGACTTAGAGACACAATACAGTCGGGTGTATCTCATTTGTAATTTCTTTGCCCTAGTCCCTGGCTACGTGGTAAACATAATGTTCTATGAGTTTTGTTTCTGGCAAGAGTCCGTTTAATGAACCTGTCTCTTGACATTTAAAGTTGCATTTTATCTTTTGTGTCATAGGGACGTTGTATTTTTGTGCTTTGTTTGTGCTTTATCAAAAAGATTTTAAACCCTCTACCCATGGGCTCTGTTTGGGTTTTTTTGCATTGCCAGCAGCTGCGTAAGAATTGGGACTTCTAAGCCATTTACAATGGTGACGGAAAACGAGGAAATAATAAGTTTGACACTTATGGTGTCATGGTTTCCAGTAATCGGAAAGTATCGCCGAGATGGAAGTCAGGTGATGGAGGATTGGATATTTGGTGAAATAGGATTAATGGTGTTGTATAATTTGCACTTAGTGCGCCTAGCCTGCTAATACACTCTACGTCTGGCAATATGTACATCCATTCCAAAGTACTCCTCAAACATCTTTATTAGGAAGGTGTGGGGAGCAACCCATGAAAACGCCAGTTTGAACGCTTCCATTTCCCCCTAGGCATTACGCTAGGGGGAGGCCCTGTCACCTGTTTGCTGCCCATTGCTGGCAACCCTTACACCTTACTATACAGGCCGGCTCTCTGTCTCTGATTCATACAAACCCATAAACTCTTCAGCCACAACTAGTGCGAACGCATGCAGCTACCCCTCCATCTTCTTTTTCCCAATTTGCTGCCCTTCATTAGCCCCATGCAACCTGGTGTAAAAAGGAGTGCACTGAAACTTGACATCAGCTCCGCACCTCGTCTCCACACATCCACAATCCTATAGGATGCATGTGTTCCTGACATATTCATTTGAAAAGCATTGTACAATTAAACATCGTCCATAGTGAAAATTGTCATATTTTTGTAAAATTGCGATATGACTGCCAAATATGCCATATTAGAGACATGGTATCCTACAAACAGCAATACAATTTATAGCGCTTGTTATCATCACTCGTACTGAAACTGCAACGTTCTTATCTGTAAACAATATCAATATGGCCGTCTCTTTAAGAACCACAGTGCCCCCTCTTATAAGTAAGAGATGACTAGAATAGTTTGATATGTCCTATTAATTACAACAAACAATCCAGCCACTGTTCTGGGAAAATTAACTGTTTGACAAAGTTTCCGAGGTCAAAGATGGAACTTATCAAGTGCATCCAGCCTTGGTAAAAATCAAATCTATTATACATGTGGACCAATTGAGCAATGATCCCCTATGAGGAGTGGTGGACTACCAATGCCCTGCAGATTTTGGCCAGCCTAATAAGGGAAATATTTATCATAGACTTCTAGCGCATATTGTCTGGTTGGCTTTCATCTACCTACAATTACTTGTGGGTGACACGCTGTCCTTCAAGCCCTGCAGCTGCTGGACTTATCTGTTTGATTTTACCAATCCCTCCCAACATATAATTTTCAAGGCAATCAGGTTGGTACAAAAAAAATCTCCTGCTGCAGTAAAACCTTGTTATGTTGTATGTGGTCGTGAGCAGTTTGTGTGGTGGTTATACAACAGTCTCCATCCTAGTACTAAACTTATAAATTCATAAGACTAGCATGAGGACCTGTTGGCCCAACATCCACAAAGGTCGAATTTGATGCATTTTTTTTTTTAAGTCACTTAAAATGGGAATGGGGCATAGAAGATTCATTTTTTTCACAAGAGAGAAAAAAACAGAATGGAGAAGAGGTAAAGAGGATTAAGATTATAAGGGCCACAGACTAGACACAATACCATCATTGTTGAATAAGATGGGGGCACGCCAGGGTTATAGAGGTACAAAAAATAAACTAATAACAATTTTAATAATCAGAATTTTAATTATAATTGTTGGGAAGGGTAACACAATGAGGCTGATTCAATACTAGGTGCAAATAGCTTTTTTACAATATATTTGCTTCACCCAATGGTAGATGATACCTTTCTACTGGTCCGTACTTACATTTAGAAAACACGATGGTTTAATGCAGAGTAAGAACTTTTTGTTTCCTGGCAAGCAGACTGCAACTCATAAAGATTTTATAAAAAGAACCGGCAGGACAGAGTGGTGGTGGTCTGGTGGCGTGACAAAAAGGTTGTAAAAAGTCCCAGAAACTTACTTACCTTCCTTGGCTTCTGCCCTAATGTTACTCCTATATCCAGAACGGAGTATATTAAAGGTCGAACCCTACTTCTGTCTTATGAAGTTTTGGTCCAATTCATACTAGATGATCCCCAGGGGTTTAACTCGAGTTCTACCACACCTTTGTTGGGAAGTCCTGTATAATACGAGTATTTGTATGTCTAACCAAGTACGGTTTAATAATATACTCCTAACAAGATTCTTAATATCCATGTCATAATCCGACCTAGGCAGAATCCATGTCTTCCCATGACTCCGTGTCGATGATTCGTTTTACTACTGCTTGTATAAACAGTTATTCCTTCCGGAAGTGAGGGACTGCGATACTTTGCTGATGGGAACCAATAACCAATCATCTAACTCATGTAAAAGTATCGGGCAGTTAAAGTTATCACCATATAAAGAGCCCTATTTACCTCCAAACTGTAACTAAGAAATATTGCGGGCTCTAAACACTTTAGCACTAACATGTTATGTTCATAAAAGGTCTTAATCCTTTAAAATGGTGCTAGTTTTGCCACACAACAATCAGATGTTAGCTTTCAAATGTTATTAAGTTCTATTGGTTGGGGCAAATTAGAACCCATTTTAAGAACGTAAGAACTTTATTGAATCTCCTGTAAATGTTTCTGAACTGCAGCTTTATCATCTTAGTTAATCTTTTAATTATAAAATGAATAAAAGTTTTTCAAACCTTAAAGGACAACTATACCGCTAAACTTATGTTCATGAAAAAATAAATCTTTATTGTTTATTCTGTAATTCTAACTACACCTCCATTCTACCTCTGTAATTCTACCCTCCCAATCTACCATCCCATTCTACCTCCCCAATCTACCTCTGTTATTCTACCTCCCAATTCTAACTTCTGTATCCTACCTCCCAAATTCGTACCTCTGTTATTCTAACTACCTCACCAATCTACCCTACTCGTTATCTACCTCCCAATTCCTCTCTGTATTCTTCCTCCCAATCTAAACCTCTGTTATATTATTCTACCTCCCCAATTCTACCTCTGTAATTTCTCCTCTCCCAATTTTTAACCATCTGTAATTCAACCTCCAATTCTACCTCGTAATTCTACCCAACTCCCAATTCTACCCTCCCAATTCTATCTCGTGTAATTCTACCCTCCAATTCTACCTCTGTAATTCACCTCCCATCCACCTTATTCCCCTAAACCTCTTTATCTATCACTATGCACCAGTTACTTTTCTACCTCCCAATCTATCTACCTCTGTAATTCTACCTCCCAATTCATCAAAAACCTCTGTAATTCTCCCTCACAATTCTACCTCAATTCATCCTCTTGTAATTCTACCTCCCATTCTCCTCTGTATTCTACCATCCCAATTCTAACCCCTCCCTTCATCTCTGTAATTCTAACCTCCCAATTCTACCCTTTATTCTACCTCCCAATCTATCCTCTGTAATTCTACTCCCCATTCTTACTCTGTAATCTACCTCCAATTCCTAACCTCCTTTAATTTCTCACCTCCCAATTCTCACCCTCCCAATTCTATCTCTGTAATTCTACCTTCCCCAATTATACGCTCCTGTATCTCTCCCATACTGTCTACTACCTCTGTTTATTCTACCTCCCATTCACCTCTGTAATTCTTCCTCCCATTCTAACTTCTGTTGTTTTATTCTTACCTCCCAATTCTACCCAATAAAACAACAAAATCTGTAATTCTACCTCCCAATTCTACCTCTGTAATTCTACCTCCAATTCTACCTCGTAATTTCTACCTCCCCATTCTACCTCTGTAATTTCTAACTCCCAATCTACCTCTGTATTCACCTCCCAATTCTACCCCCAATTCTATCTCTTAATTCTAACCTCCCAATTCTACCTCTGTATTCTACCTCCCAATTCTTCTACCTCGTTATGTCTACCCTCCCAATTCACTCCTGTAATTCCTACCTCTGTAATTCTACCGCCCATTCTAACCTCTGTAATTCTACTCACAATCCACCTCCCCATTCTATCTCTGTATTCTACCCTCCCAATTTCTACCTCTGTAATTCTACTCCCAATTCTACCATCCCATTCTACTCTGTAATTCTACCTCCCATTCTAACCTCTGTAACTTCCTACTCCCATTCTAACCTCTGTAATTCTAACCTCCCCATTCTACCTCTGTAACTTCTACCTCCCAATTCTACCTCTGTATTCTACCTCCCAATTCTAAATAACCTTCCTGAATTACCATAAGGACATCGAAAATGATATATGGTTAGCAGCTGCGTACAATAACAAAACTCTGGAGGGCAGAGAATAAAATAAAATCTCATCACTTAGATACAATAAAATCTTCCTCTTTTGATAGAGTTAATAGAAATAACACTTGTGGATCTGTCAGTAGTGATTTCTGTGGACATTTGCAGAGGAAAAGTGTCTTTCATCTCACAAACTACAGCGCCAATTCTACCTCCCAATTCTACCTCTGTATTCTACCCTCACAAATTCTAACCTCCAATTCTAATCATCTCTGTAATCTACCTCCAATTCTACCTCTGTAATTCTACCTCCCATTTCTAGTCTACCTCCCATTCTAAAGTAAAACTCTGTATTCTACCTACCAATTCTAACCTCTGTAATTCTACTCCCAATTCTAAACCGTCTGTAATTCTACCTCCCATTCTACCTCTGTAATTCTACCTCCATTCTCCTCTGTATTCTACCTCCCAATTCTACCCTCCTGAAATTTTAACCATAGGACATCTAAATGTTATGTTCAGCACTGCGTACAATACAAACTCTGGAGGGCAGAGAATAATAAAATACTAATCACTTTAATACATAAAATCTTCATTCTTTTGATCAGAGTTAATAGACTAACAACATTTTGGACTGTCGTAGTAGAATTTCTGTGGACATTTGAAGAGGAAAAGTGTCTTTCATCTCACAAACTACAGCGCCAATTCTACCTCCCAATTCTACCTCTGTTATTCTACCTCCCAATTCTACTCTGTAATTCTACCTCCCAATTCTACCTCCCAATTCTATCTCTGTAATTCTACCTCCCAATTCTACCTCTGTAATCTACCTCCCCAATTCTACCTCTGTCAATTCTACCCTCCCATTCTAACCTCTGTTATTCTACCTCCCAATTTCTACCTCTGTTATTCTACCCTCCCATTCTACCTCTGTAATCCAACCCTCCCAATTCTACCTCTGTAAATTTACTCACAATTCTACCTCCCAATCTATCTCTGTAATTCTTACCTAACTCCCAATTCTACCTCTGTAACTTCTACCTCACAATTCTACCTCCCAATTCTATCTCTGTAAGTCTACCTCCAATTCCCTACCTCTGTAATTTCTACCTCCCAATTCTCCTCCCAATCTCTCTGCTGAATTCTACCTCCCAATCTACCTCTGTAATTCTAATAACCTCCGCACCTCCCAATTCTACCTCTGTAATGCTCCCTCCCAATTCTACCTCCTGATTTTACCAAGGACATCTAAATGATATCATGGTTCAGCACTGCTAATACAAACTCTGAGGCCGAGAATAAAATCAATACTAATCACTTTTGATACCATAAAAATCTTCATTCTTTGATCAGAGTTCATAGAATAACACCTTGTGGATCGTCAGTATTGTTTCTGTGACATTGCAGAGGAAAAGTAGTCTTTCTATTTCGAATCTCACAAACTACAGCGCCATTCTAACCACCTCCCAATTCTACCTCTGTTATTTTTCCCCCCTTAAAAAACTCCCCCCAATTCTACCTGTTTTTTCTAACCTCCAAATTCTACCTCTGTAACCACCCCCTCCCAATTCTACACTCTTCATAATTCTATAACTCCCAATTCTACCTCTGTACTTCTACCTCCAATTCTACTCACCCTTCATAATCTCTGTAATTCCTACCCTCCCAATTCTGCCTCTGTAATTCTACCATCCCATTCTACCTCCCAATTCTATCTCTGTAAATTCTACCTCCCAATTCTACTCTGTATTCTACCTCTTTGTAATTCTCCTCCAATTCCTACCTCCCAATTCTACCTCTGTACTCTACCTCCCAATTCTAAAAACGAACCTCCACTTTAATTCTAATCTACTCCCATTCTACCTCCCATTCTCCATCTGTAAATTCTATAAGACTCCCCCAATTCTACCCTCCCAATTCTTCCTGTATTCTCTAATTCTACCTCCCAATTCTATCTCTGTAATTCTACCTCCCCATTCACCCATGGTCTTCACATTTCACAGCTACCCATTCTGCTAAAAACTTTTCTTTTTTCTTGCACTGCAGAAAGTGCCCAAATCTCTTAAGGCTTTAAGCCAAACTTCAACAGCTTCGCACTCTTCCCTTTAAGAAATAACACCATAAAATAATCAATAAAAGTTACACAGTCTATCCTGTCCTTTAACTAAACTTTCAGTTGTTAAAAAAGTGCCGGATTTACCATAGGCTCGAAATATGATATAATGTTCAGCACTGCTTCAATACAACTCTGGCGGGCAGAGAATAAAATAAAATACTACTCACTTTAGATACAATAAAAATCTTCATTCTTTTGATCAGAGTTAATAGAATAAACATTGTGGATCTGTCATTAGTGATTTCTGTGGACATTTGCGAGGAAAGTGTCTTTGCACATCTTCATCTCACCAACTCAGCGCCAAACAATCGAATTAACGTCCGCGCTCACTCTAACCCAGAATGGATTATCCTACCTAACTGTATCGTCCATCTCGCTGCTCCTGTCCTCGTTCCTTTTTCTTTTTGGAACGGGTACATTTTTTAAGTGGGAAATCATCACAACATTTTTTTGGATGAACAGACCCTGAAATCACATGTGAAAGTATTAGAAACATTTTAATATTATGCCAGTTGCTGTGTAAACACTAAATCTGCATTTGTAAATAGAACAAATTGGGGGGGGGGAGCTCGTGACTACTTCAGAAAATAAACGTGCAAGTTGCCTTCAATGTGGTTGATCCTATGTGACTAGTTTTAAGGTAACTGGAAGGAAGCCTATTGTAAGCTCACATGGCAGAGCTATATGTCCTATTGCTTAGTGTTTCATCAAGCACTTTATATTATAATTTGATAGGTGTTAAAAATCCCCCCCTCACCTATTCGTTGCCATATAGTCTACTGCATTCAGGTGACCCAGTGGTCCAGATTCCGCACTTGGCGGCCCTAAGTTGGAGCTAAACCCCAATAACCTGACAGAATGAATGGGCTATGGGTGCTGCCATGAAACAATATTGGGAGGTAGGAAGACTTGTCTTTTTTAAAACAGTTGTCTTTTACAGTCAGCTGTGGAGGGGGGGTGCGTCTGTGCATGCCTGTAAAATAGTTTCATCCTAAACAACAAGACTACAGGTAGATTAATAAAAGTTCTTATTGTGTAAAAAATGGTGCTAATTTTGCCCTCTATCACCTCAACCAAGCCGATCTTAGTTAAGCATTGAAAAACTAACATCTGATTGGTTGGGTGCAAATTAGCACCTTTTTAATTACCGATAAGAACTTTACAATATCCGGCAAGCACGCCGAACTCAGAAGAGCAGGAATTGTTCTGTCAGACTTTAAAGATAGGAGGCTATGTTAACTTTGGGCAAAACAGGAGGTAATAAAAGGGGAAAGCAGCTTCGGGCTGTGCTATACTGGGTAATTGGCAGGGTGCAAAAACAACTTACAGCCAGTACAAGTGGAAACTTTCTCAGCTTTTGCTCTGGACAACTGACTAAAACCCCAGGGCTGATGACCTATGATTAATAAGGTCATTACCCTGGTTCTAATTATGGGTGGGTGGGTTGTCTTGATTTAATTGACCTTAAAATCAGCTGTGTACAACAATCTTTTTTATTATATTTAGTCATTGGATGTGTTTTATGACTGATTTACTCTTCGGCTGATGTTTATCTCCTGGTCTTATACATGGAATTGTCAGCATGTAGACATACCCCCCTGCGTTTAGGGTGCAGGCGCGCGCAGGGGTAGGGGGCGTGATATCAGCACCGTCACTTATGGGGGGACATAGAGTTAGACATTTAGGGGTTGGTGGAGTTTGAGATGTTTCCAGGGATGTGGGCGCCAAAAGGGGCAGGAGATTACGAGTCTCCACTCTCGCTCGTCGGATGTTTGGGGTGGTCTTGTGCGGGAGCACCACCTCCATAATGTAGGGAGACTCCCCTAGTAGAGATGGCCGAACTTTCGAAACTTTCGGTCGTTTCAAACTTTCGAACTATATGTACAGGTCCGAAAGTTCAAATAGTTTGAAAAGTTCTAATGAAATACAATTACAGAAAATATCAGATGGAAACTTAATGTAATTGGCTGTGGTACCTTGGGAAATGGTCTGGGGAAGCATGTTTCCAATCTCCAGGACTTCGAAACTATTTTACTCGTACAGAAAAACGGGCGTTACTTTCCAGGCTCTCGCGTTCGAACATGTCGATAATTATCCCATGAACGACTCGTGGAGTTGATGCTGCCATAAAAATATTAATTTAAATTATAGTTTTGTAAAGGTCTAAATGACCTTTTACTTGCGGATGTCGATGGCTCGCGATATAGGTATAATAGACATTTACTGCAGGATTCGATGCTCGCGTATAGGTATAATAGACATTTTACTCATGGATTCGATCTCTGTATAGGTATTAATAGACATTTTACTCACAAGATTTCGATCTCGCGATAGGTATAATAGACATTTTGCTTCATGATTTCGCATCTCGCGTATTAGGTATAAGTAGACATTTTACTCGACGGATTCGATACTATACCGCGTATAGGTAAATAGAATTTTGATTCGTCGGATTCGCTATCTCGGTGTATAGGTTAATAAGAATTTTACTCTGCCTGATTCGATACTAGCGCTATAGGTATAATAGACATTTGACGCGATTCGATACGTCGTGTATAGGATAATAGACATTTTACTCTCGATTCGTGCTTGTATAGGTATAGATAGACCATTTTCTTAGCGATTCGATCTGTGTATAGGTATAATAGACTTTTACTTCTGATTCGTGCCGCGTTGTAAGTATACATAGACATTTTACTGCAGATTCGCATGCTCCCGTCTATAGGTATATAGCATTTTACTGCAGTAGGATTCGATATCTCGTGTATAGGTAAATAGACATTTTACTCCAGCATTCGATTGTACTCGCGTATAGGATACATAGAACATTTATCATCGGGATTCGATACTCGTGTATAAGGTATAAAGACATGTTACTTGCATGATTCGATGCTCGCGCTTATAGGAGTATAATAGGACATTTTACTTCGATTCGATCTGCGTCGTATAGGTATAATAGACATTTTACTCTCGAGATCGATACCGTGTATAGGTTAGAGACCTTTTAACTGCTAGATTCGATGCTCGTTTAAGTATAATAGACATTTTACTTGCGATTCGATGCTACTCGCGCTTATAGGTATATAATATACATTTTACTGGATTCGATATCGCTCGTATAGTATATAGACATTTTACTCTTCAGATTTCGATGCTCGCAGTATAGGTAAATAGACATTTTACTTCAGAGTCATACTCGTATAGGTATAATAGGACTTTTACTCCCTGGCTTGATATCTAGCTGGCTTATAGTATAATCGAAATTTTATTGGCGGATTCGATATTCGCGTTATTAAGGTTATCAATAGACCTTTTACTACTGGCAGATCGATAGCTCCGTGTATAGGTATATAGACATTTAACTGTGCGATTCGATGTCGTGTATAGGTATAATAGACATTGTTACTTGCGGATTCGATAGCTCGCTATAGGTATAATAGACAATTTCTATGCGGATTCTGATATCGCGTATAGGTATAAATAGACATTTTACTGGCGGATGTTATCGGCTATAGGTATAATCAGACTTTAACCGTCGGATCGATACTGCGCGTATAGGTATAATAGACATTTTACTTAGCGGATTTCGATGCTCGTCGTTATAGGATAATAGACAGTTTACTACGAGACTTCGATACTCGCTATAGGTATAATAGACATTTTACTAGCGGATTTGATGCTCAGCGTATAGGTATAACCACTCAAGGTGACTATTTACTCTCTGGTATGAATTCAGGATTTGATCTTCGCTTATTAGGTATAATAGAACATTATACTTTGCGGATTGATAGCTCGGTATAGGTTAATAGACTTTTACTGCGGGATATTATAATCTACGCGGGATATAGGAATAATAGACATTTTGTCGGCGGATTCGATCAATCTCGGAATAATATAATCGAATTTTGCAGACGCCTCAAAACATTCGGTAATGTCCGGAAAATATTGAAAAATCGTGTCGGGATAGTTCCAGACGTCCGAGTCGTTTGAACACACGGATAGTTTCTCTCGAAACTGGGTTTGAGTTCTAAAGTCATCTTACCCACGAGATGCGGGTTGCATACCCTGCACGTCACTGGGGTTGTACCTTGCTCTACAGCTGTTGTATAACCAGGCAGTTTTTATAGATTTTTTGCCTTTTCACTTTTTGTGTATAATAACTTTCGTTCTATGAAATTTTTGGGCTCCTTTGCCTGCAAATTCTGATAGGAACCCAAATGCTGTGACTACCAAGTCTGTCCTATGAATTAGCTCTTCCATCACATCGTTTTTCTCTGGGGTCAAAAATCCCTCCAATAGAGAGGACCAACCCCTTTCCTTCCAAGCGGCAGAGAATATTTATACAATCTGTAGCACCTGATGCTTTAACGTCTACTGCCTATGTTCTACAGAAAAACCCGCTCGATTATTAAGTCACTTCACACGCCATTATACGTAAAATTTTAATATAGCCATGTCACCTGTTTATTAGTAAATGGCTCGATCCGCAAAACTTGCCTATGCTTGGTTACAATAGTCAGGTTTACAACATCCTTTACATTGAACTAAAGGAATGAATAAACACGGCCCTTTGGTTAGACTCGTGCTGTAGGCTGCGCTCTCATAGAAGCGTTCGGCTAACACGTGCTCGTGAGTATGATAAACGCAGTCCTTCATCACCGCTCCACTCGCACTTTCCCGAATTGCTGTTGTTGAATTTGTTAGTTTAGAAATGATTTTCTTTTGTGCTCATTCCTGGGTTTCAGGTTTCAGGCTGTCTGTGGTTATTTTTATTCAGCCTGTCGTTACCAGCTCATCAGCTGCAATGCCTCCGGGGTTTCCTGGTCCTAGCTGGGATAAATGTGGCTGTTTCCGCACCAACTCGCTCTAGGTTCCAGGGTAGTAGATGGCCGAACTTCCCGAATGTTGTCGCTTGTCCGTCTGCATTTCTTTTGCTCGGTAACTTTTGAACTCATAGTGATTTGCAAAGTTTCACGACATAGCACCCTCCTTAAAGTCAATGCACGACAGTTAGAAGTTCGAATGACTAAACAAATAATATCAATGTAAAGCCACGTATGAACGTTATAGACCCTGTTGGGTGGGACCGCTTGGAAATGGTCTGGGGCGAACACTGTTCCAATTATCCATGAGATCTTGAAAATCTAATTTACTCACTTTCCGCTGCTACTTTCGAGGCTCTCGCGTTCGAAACATTCGTATAATTATCCCATAAACGACTCGCCAGATTCTCGAGAATCGATGATATATTTACTTCGTGTTACGCATGCTAGGTATAATAACATTTTAGCTCGCATATTCGAACATCGATCCATAGACCATTTGATACTCGAAAATATTATAATTCTCGGGTCCGGATGTTCGAGAAGTCGCAGTCCGTTCGAACTCGTGTTCGACGTTCAGTCCATCTCTAATTGGCTGGTACTTTCCCTTGCGCGGGCTGCATGACATGTCATCTCGTGGTCGTAGCTGAAGGTTAATCTCATGTTTATTGTGGCCACTGTTAGAGGGGTTTTTTGTATTTGTGGTGGGGCATGCCAATTAGCTGCCGTTTTACGTGGTTCATTCTTGATTTAAACTTTTATTTGTCCCTCCTTATAGGGTAACATTTGCTCTTTCCCTAGGGTGATTTATTAATTGTCTTCCTGGGTTGTACCATGCATGATGTTTCTGAACGCTTCGCTGCCTAGATCGACCTGTGCTCTGTGACCTCGACTATGCCACTGTCTATTGCCTTAGCCGGATTGTCCTCTCTGTAAAGGACCTTAGCTCCACTTTTGACCTAATCATGTCTCCGTGTACGGGAGTGTTTCCTCTGTTGGTTTCTTGTCTCCTCTGTAATGTTTCCCTGTTGTTGAACTTTTGCAATTTTGCAGCAATGCTTCTGGCAAGGCTTGTCTGTAGGCGATACAACACCTGAGATGTTATGGATGTGCGAAAATAAATTGCAGTTCATCTTTCTTCTAAATCGCCTCATCCACAAGTAAACCCCTGGCTAGTGTGACCTCGCCATACTCCAAGGGAAAGTGTGTGTAAAATCGCTGCATTTCTGTAGATTTGATTTATCAGAAAGAGCTGAAAACAGAAATCAGACCCTTGTTATACAGGTAGAAACGCGAGAGCAAATGTTAAAATGAGAACAGATATGTTCGCCATAAGCCAGAGCAGTTGTGAATGTGTCCGTACTGGACGTTTCAGCCATGAGCGATTTAGGACTTAATAGAAACGCCCTTTAATAATGGGATACCAGTTAGATTTTGGGAGCATTCACTAGATTGCTTCCTGGGATTACAGGGCATGCACTTACGATGAATGGCTCTGAGATGGTCAAAAAGTTGCCGATTTACCCAAAGAGCGCCTGGGCAAATATATGAGTTAAAGCTGTGGCCACGTAACTAGCCGGTTAAGTGACTTTAACTCATATTAGCACCAGGATCCGGGGTTATGTGGCAAAATACATCCTTTAATCCTCTGGATTCCTTTTCAGGAACTTTGACCCAGAGCGATTCTGGACCTGCGACTTCACTTCCCCCGTATTCGCACCAATGCGCAATAAACTATGGCAGGGGAGCCATGAATTTCAGTATAAAATAGACTCAAGGTACCGTTGGCCATAAACCAAATATGCCTTTTATAGTGAGGCAATACATGAACCAATCCCTGTCATAGGAGAACACGGATATCATAATCATGTATGACTGATTGTCCAACTTTTTCCCCCTAATGGACACGTAACATTTTTCAAATCATGCCCCATACCAAATGTGTATGATTTGTGCATGCTGTTCTTTCTATCAACCAGGACATGACATTATTCATCTCTACTGGCTACTCCTCTCACATCATTGCTTTACTTTGAAATCCAATTCACCTGTTAAAATCCGCTCATTCGGTGCCAGTGGGACACCTCGCAACGGTTAATGAATTTCACAATATCGAACGTGGTGATTATTGGCAGTTAGAATTGTTCATTCGGGTTTCAAAGGTTTATCAGGGCGGCGATGACCACGTGTCCTAAAGGAAATCAGGACTGCTATGATGTCATACTTAGCGAACTTGCAAGTGTTGGAAAGCCTTACCTTCTGAGATTATTTTTCGCCTTGCATCTGTTTACAAATATATTTCAGCTTACGCATTCGCTGCGTAAAATCTAACCATTTAGTAAATGACCCAAAATGCAATAAATATTGTGTTACTGTGGTGCAGTGTCGCTGAAACCCTTTCAAGATCCTGTTTATGTCAGTTTTAGGATCCCTTTTCTCTTAAACAACAACACGGTGGCGTGTCTCTATATACAACTGATAATGAAGTGAACCTGATCTTAGCACAGCTCTGTGTAATGTATTTATTAATAGTGTACCTATTTAAAGGGGAATGTTGGAGGGTAGGAAGTTGAGGATAATGAAGTGAACCTGATCTTAGCACAGCTCTGTGTAATGTATTTATTAATAGTGTACCTATTTAAAGGGGAATGTTGGAGGGTAGGAAGTTGAGGATAATGAAGTGAACCTGATCTTAGCACAGCTCTGTGTAATGTATTTCTCAATAGTGTACCTATTTAAAGGGGAATGTTGGAGGGTAGGAAGAGGAGGAGGATAATGAAGTGAACCTGATCTTAGCACAGCTCTGTGTAATGTA
>CM033476.1:7356323-7367715 GCA_019447015.1 Hymenochirus boettgeri | reverse complement strand
ATTCTATCTCTGTAATTCTACCTCCCAATTCTACCTCTGTAATTCTACCTCCCAATTCTACCTCCCAATTCTATCTCTGTAATTCTACCTCCCAATTCTACCTCTGTAATTCTACCTCCCAATTCTACCTCTGTAATTCTACCTCCCAATTCTACCTCCTGAATTTACCATAGGACATCTAAAATGATATAATGGTTCAGCACTTCTACCTCCTGAATTTACCATAGGACATCTAAAATGATATAATGGTTCAGCACTGCGTACAATACAAACTCTGGAGGGCAGAGAATAAAATAAAATACTCCCAATTCTACCTTCTTTAATTTCTGACTAAATGTCTAAACCAATTCTATCTATTCCTAATTCTAAAAATTCTAACCACTATTCTACTCACCAAAAATTCTTATCCTCCCCAATCACCTCCCAATTCTACCTCTGGTAATTCTACCTCCCAATTCTCCCTCCATCTACTGTAATTCACCACCTCCCCATTCTTCCCTCTGTAATTCTCCTCAATCTCCTCTGTACTTACTCATTCTATCACTCCTGAATGTACCACTAGGAAGGAAAAATTCTAAAATGATATAATGGTTCAGCCACGCGTCACAATACAAACTCTGGAGGGCGAGAATAAAATAAAATACTAATCCTTTATATCAGTAAATCTTCATTCTTTTGATCAAGTAATAGAATACACATTGTTGATCTGTCAGTTGATTTCTGTGGGACATTGCAGAGGAAAGTGTCTTCATCATCTCTCATCCTCACAACTCGCGCAATTCTACCTCCCACGTTCTACTCTGTTACTTCTACCTCCCAATTCTACCCTCTGTTATTCTATCTACTCCATTCTATCATTCCTACCTCTGTAATCCTACCCTCCCAATTCTAACCTCTGTATTCTACCGTCACAAATCCTACCATCCGCAGTCTCTATCTCGGTACATTCTACAACTCCAATTCTACCTCTTAATTCTACTCTCCTCAATTCTATCTCTCGAATTCTATACCTCACCCCTCCCAAATCTCCCTTCTGTAATCTACCCCTCGTACATTCTACATCCTTCTAACCATCCCAATTCTACCTCCCAATTCTACCTCCCAATTCTACCTCTGTAATTCTACCTCCCAATTCTACCTCCCAATTCTATCTCTGTAATTCTACCTCCCAATTCTATCTCTGTAATTCTACCTCCCAATTCTACCCCATGGTCTTCACAGTGCACAGCTACCCAGTTCTGGCTAAAGAACTTTTCTTTTTCTTGCACATGCAAGAAAGTGGCCCAGAAGCTCTTAAGCCAAACTTCAACAGCTGCGCACTCTTACCTTTAAGAAATAACACAATAAAATAATACAATAAAAGTTACACAGTCTATCTGTCCTTTAACTAAACTTTCAGATGTTAAAAAGTCCTGAATTTACCATAGGACATCTAAAATGATATAATGGTTCAGACTGCGTACAATACAAACTCTGGAGGGCAGAGAATAAAATAAAATACTAATCACTTTAGATACAATAAAAATCTTCATTCTTTTGATCAGAGTTAATAGAATAACACATTGTGGATCTGTCAGTAGTGATTTCTGTGGACATTTGTCTCATTCGCCCCTCTCCGACTTAAATTCGAGGCACAAAAAAAAAAAAAAAAAAAAAAGCCGGATCATCTCGGCTCTCTCTCCATAGAGACCTGCAATCCCCCGCTAACTTCAGTCCATAGGGTGGCTTTCCCATCAAACAAAATCCTATTCAATACCCTGATATTTAACTTTATTCCCTAGCATCATCTACTCACTGCCTACTTATCTTCTCTCTTTGTCCTTATTTATCCTAACCTTTTTTCTGCGCCATCATCAGAACCCATGAATTGTTAGCCCCGTTTCGAGCACTTTGTACCCCTCCCCCCCCACTTGTATATCTGCATGTTGTCCCTCCCAGTCTCTTCGGGCCAGGGTCTCGTTCCCTAATATGTCAAGGTTTTGTTGCACTGATATCCATTTATACAATCATTTATTTTCTTAAACCGATGAATATTGTATTAATTTAATTTTATCTATCTGTGATGGCACTTTATCCCCTTGTTTGTATACCTTCAGGGCATGCACCAACTGGCGCATTGCTCCTGATTTGGAGTTAAAGTTTGCGCATAACCTGATGTTCTATCGTTAGCGTGACTTTAACTCCTGCCTTGCGGCATCTAAGCGTGGCTACGCGAAAGTTTAAAGCCAGCCCGCCGCAAGTGATGTTATTATCCGAAATCGCATTTTATTGGCGCACTTTTCAATCCGCTATAGCTGCGTTGAAATTGGCCGGAATAGAACAGCGCCCAGTAGCGATCTTCCATCCGAGCGCCGCTATCTCGCATATAACAGTCGTCCGGGCTGTTTTTTTGCACCGTTTGCCGATAGCGGCGCTCGTGCATCGCCTGTGCATCTTTAATGTACACAGCGCTGCGTACCCAATTTAACATTTTCATACCTACATTTTAAAACTGAAGAGCTGAATAGTTTGTCTCACTTATTTTGGAGTCCCAGTTGTGCGAGTCTATATTGGTTATACTGTTCATACGGTTTGGTTTGGGTTTGGGGGCCTTCATGGCAAGATGAACACCCCAAGCTACAGATTGGAAGCCATAATACTTATCTGATGGTGTTTTTGGTGCGGTGTTTTAACGGTGATGTCTGGCTTCATTCAAGGTGACTGTGGCTAGTTTAAGAATTCTTAGGCCAAAAAAGTCCAAACCTGAGAAAATAACAAAATGTGTGCGACAGATGTACATCCCTCTATACATTTATTTATAGGCAGTCTCCTGTGCTAAGCTCAGTGAACAAAGGCTGCACGTAAAGTGCCCCTTTAACTGTCCAAAAGAATCCTAAATAATATGGGACTTTCACTAAGCGGGTGATCATTTGTATTTCTTTGCCCAAGATCCCTGGCTACATTGTACACATAATGTTCTAAGAGTTTTTTTCTGGCAAAGAGTCCGTTTAAATGACCTGCTCTGGACATGTATAAGTGCATTTTTATCTTTTGTGTCAAGGGACTTTTGTATTTTGTGCTTGTTTTGCTTATACAAAATTTTAACCCTACCTGCGTCTAGGTTGGGTTTTTTTTTTGTAAGCACGTTTTTCCTAGGCAGCCTGCTGAAGACTTTGGGACCATTCTAGCCAGTTACAGTGCAGATTGGCGTGTCCTGGACTAACGCGACAGTGAAATAATCAGTTTGAGACCCATTTATTTATGGCTGTCATGGTTTCCAGTCAGCTAAGTCAGCCTGAATGGAGGTTCGGTGATTAGGAGGATTGGATACTTTTGGTTAAATAAGGATTAAGGTTTTTAATTGCAAATTGGTGCCAGCCCTCGCATGTCTAATTACTTCATTACGTCTGGACAGTGACATCCGCCCATTCCCAATGTAACTATGTGGGCTGCCAAACCATCTTTATTACGGGAGGGGTTGGGGGTGAGGCAATACCCCAGAACAACACGCCAGGTTTGAATCGTTCCATTTCCCCCTAGAGCATTACCATCCTGGGGGAGGCACCCTCTGTTGCTCCCATTGTGCATCCCTTACTACTTACCTATACATGCCCGCTCTCTGTCCTCTGATCCTACACCACCTACTATGAACTCCTTCATTTGCCACCTCGCTAACTAGCCATGCAGCCCCCGCTCCCATCCTTTCTTTTGTCCCAATTTGCCTGGCCCTTCTCTATCCCCAATCCAACCTGGTGTAAAAAGGATCAGACAAACTTGACATCGATCCCCACTAGTCTCCAAAATCCACAATGCCTATAGGATCATCGTTTATTCTCTCTGACATTATTCATTTGAAGCCTTGTACACATTAGAACACTCCCTATATCAAATATTTTGCCCTATTCCTCTTTTGTAACATTGAGAATGACTGGGTCCAAATTTGCCTATAGATGACATGTAAGCCAATACAAACAGCAAATACAATTCTTATCTCTTTCAGCCTGGTATCTCACCTCTTACTTTGTAACACTCAACTGCTTGAATCTGTAAACTTATCAATGTGCCTTCCTCGTTTAACGACCAACACACAGTGGCCGGTTCGTCCCCGCCTTTAAAGTATAGAGAGACTAAACTCAGTTTGATTCCTGACACAGTCTTGGAACCTAATTCACTACCACATCCACCCACTGGTTTCTGGAACTCTCATGAATTTTTCATGAACAACATGTTCGCGATGGTCAATATGGACATGCTTTATCCAAGTGTGTGCCTACAGCTCTGCGTAACAAAATCATCTACTTCATCCATGATGGTCAATGAGCAATGATCCCTGGCACTAGGTGACTACCCAAGCCCTGCAGACTTTTGCCATTCCATAGATTGAAGTGTGTACAGCATATAGTTTTCATCTTCATAGAACTTCATGGCTCACATTTATTTGCTCGTGCTGGCGCGACTTTCATCTACACTGAAATCTCCTTGGTTGCGTGACAGTGTCTCTTCCCAAGCTGAACCAGGTTCGCTGACTTGACTTCTATGTGTTTTGATGTTAAAGGCCTCTTCCCCCACATATAATTGTTTCAATTCGCGTGTCTGCAAATATCTCCTAGATCTCTCTCTGTCATCACTAATACTTCACTGTTTACTTGCAGTGTATCACAGTCTCCCCTTCTCTGGTCTCCTTGGTATGTGTGTCCTGTCGTCATCTATCCTAGATCTAACCCTTATAGAAATTCGTAGGTCAACCGATAGTAGGCTCACGCATAGGGCCTGGTTGCCAAAACAAGCCCAAAAGTCCGTTTGATGCATTTTTTTTTTAAAGTCAACGTAAAATGGGAGAAATGGGGCATGGAAGTTCTTTTTTCAAAGAAAAAACAGAATAGCAAGAGGAAGGGGATTAGATTATAAGGGCAACCAGCTAGAACACAACAATCCATCATATGTTGACTAATGGGCACGCAGGGTTTAGAGGTAAAATATACTAAACTCATACAATTTTTAATACTCAGAATTTAAATTTTATAATGGTTGGAAGGGTAACACAATGAAGCTGATTCAATAAGGTGCAATACTTTTACCTATTTGCTCAACCAATAAGATGAATACCTCTACTGGCCTCTACATTTAGAAAACCTGATTGTTTAATGCAGAGTAAGAAACTTTTTTCCGGTACCCGGACGGCAACTCATAAGTTTTATAAGACACCCTGGGACAGAGTGGTCGGGTTGGCTGGCGTGAAAAGGTTTGTAAAAAAAGTCCCCATAAACTTACTTACCTTCCCTTGGCTCTGCCTCTAATTGTTCTTCCGGGAACAGAGTAGTATTTGGTCGGATCCCTAATTCTGTTCTTTAGAAGTGTTTTGTCCACTTACATACTAATTATGTCCCCAGGGGTTTAAACTCTAGATGTTACCACTTTGATTGAGAGGTCTGTTATGAGGTATTTGTAATGTTAACCATACGGTTAATAATATTACTCATAAAAGACATATTGTATATCCATGTCATACATGGGACTAAGCACATCATGTTCTTCCTGAGTAACGTATCGGCTGAATGCTGTTTTACTTTGCTTGTATAAATGTTATTTTCCGTTCCGGAGTGCGGACCTCGAACATTTTGCTGATGGGAAACCAATAACCAATCATACTAAAATCTATGTAAAAGTATAGGGCAAGTTTTATAAAGTTATTCACCATATAAAGTAGCCCTTTTAACCTCCAATGAACTATGTAAGAAATTGGTGCCGGGCTCATAACCTTTAGCACTAACAGTGTGTATTCAATAAAGTTCTTTCCTTTAAAATGGGCTAGTTTGTTGCCACAACCAATATATGTTAGCTTTCAATGTTAAACTTCAGTTTTCTGATTGGTTGGGGCAAAATTAGCACCATTTTAAGGATAATACCTTTATTGAATCTCCCTGTAATGTTTCTGAACTGCACTTTTATCATATATTGAATCTTTTATTATAAAATGATAACAGGTTTCAAACTTAAAGGACAACTATAACGCTAAACTGATTTATGAAACAAAATCTTTATTGTATTAATCTGTAATTCTACCTCCTCTACCTCCCATTCGAACCATCTGTAGATTCTACCTCCCAAGTCCCTACCTCTTTATTCTTTTTTAACCCTCCCAATTCTCCTCTGGTATTCTACCTCTGTACTCCTACTCCCAATTCTACCTCTGTTATTCTACCTCCCCATTCTATCCCCTCTGTTATTCTACCTCCCATTCTATCTCTACCTCTGTAATTCTTCCTCCCAATTCTCACCTCTGTCATTCTACCTCACAATCCTACCTCCCAAGTCCTACTACTTCTACACCTCAATTCTATACCTCTTAATTCACTCTCCCAATTCTAACTCTCTGTAATTCTAACCTCCCAATTCCTTTCAACTCTCCTCGTGCATTCTAACCTCTACCATTCACCATTCTACCCAATTCTACCTCCCAATTCTATCCTGTACTCCCCCTCTGTAATCTCTCCAATCTACCTCTTAATTCTACCATCCCTGTAATTCTACCTCCCAATTCTACCTCTCAATCGGTAATTCTACCTCACCAATTCTTTTATCTCTCACCATTCCTACTCCATTCACCATTCTAACCTCCCCTCCCAATTCTACCTCTGTAATTCTACCTCTCCCAATTCTAAACCCCTCCAAATTCTATCTCTGTATTTCTACCTCCCCAATTCTTCCTCTGTAATTCTCCCCTCCCAAATTCTATACCTCTTGTACTTCTACCTCAATTCTATTCACCTCCTGAATTTACCCTAGTACAAAAAAAAAATTTTCCTTAAAATGATATAATGGTTCAGCACGGCGTACAATACCAACTCTGGAGGGCGAGAATAAAATAAAATACTAATCCTTTAGATCCGTAAATCTTCAATTCTTTGATCAGAGTAATAGAATACACATTGTGGATCTGTCCAGTAGTGATTTCTGTGGACATTTGGCGAGGACAAGTGTCTTCACATCTGTCATCTCTCACAAACTCAGCGCAATTCTACCTCCCACGTTCTACTCTGTTCTTCTACCGTCCCAATTCTACCTCTGTTATTCTATTCTAACTCCTCTCCAATTCCTACCTCTGTAATCCTACCTTCCCAATTCTAACCTCTGTATTCTACCGTCACAAATCTACCATCCGCATTCTAATCTCGGTAATTCTACCTCCCATTCTACCTCTGTAATTCTACCTCCTCAATTCTATCCTCGTAATTCTAGTCTACCCACCCCCTCCCAATATCTCCCTCTGTAATTCTACCACCTCGTAATTCTACCATCCCAATTCTAACCACTCCCAATTCTCACCGCCCAATTCCTAATCTCTGAAATTCTACCATCCCAATTCATCTCTGTCATTCTACATCCCATTCGTACTCTGTAATTTCTAACAAATCCAATTCTACCTCTGTAATTCTACCTCCCAATTCTACCTCCCAATTCTATCTCTGTAATTCTACCTCCCAATTTCTAACCTCTGTAATTCTCCTCCCAATTCTACCGGATCCTCCATTCTAACACTCCCAATTCTACCTCCCAATTCTAACCTCGTAATTCTACCCTCCCAATTCACCTCCCAATTCTATCTCTGTAATTCTACCTCCCACTTCCTATCCTGTAATTCTACCTCCCAATTCTACCCCCCATGGTCTTCAATGCACAGCTACCCAGTGCTGGCTAAAGAACTTTTCTTTTCTTGCACATTGTACGCAGAAAGTGGCCCAGACGCTCTTCCCAAAACTTCAACATCTGCGCACTCTTAACCCTTTTTAAGAAATAACACCATACAATTACATACATAAAGTTTAAGGTTCTAATCTGTCCTTTAACTAAACTTTCAATGTTACACAAGTCCTGAATTTATTACCATAGGACATCTAAATGATATAATGGTTCAGAACTGCGTCAATAACCAAACTCTGGAGGGCATAGAATAAATAAAAATACTACTTCACTTTAGATACAATAAAAATCTTAAACTGCATTCTTTGTATCATAGTTAATAGAATAACACATTGTGGATCTGTCAGTAGTGATTTCTGTGGACATTTGCAGAGGAAAAGTGTCTTTCATCTCACAAACTACAGCGCCAAATCGAATTAACGTCCACTCTCTAACCCAGATGGATTATCCTACGTGTATCGTCCATCTCGCTGCTCTGGCCTCGTTCTTTTTTCTTTTTGGAACGGGTACATTTTTGAAGGGGAATCATCACAACATTTTTTGGATGAACAGACCCTGAATCACATGTGAAAGTATTAGAACAGTTTAATGCCAGTTCGATTTAAAACTCTGCATTTGTAAAATAGACAAATTGCTCGTGCTAATCAGAAATAAACTGCAAGTTGCCTTGCAATGTGTTGATCATATGTGAATGGTTTTAAAGGTAACTGGAGGCAAGCCTAATTGTAAGCTCACATGGGCAGAGACCTATTGTCTATATCTTAGTGTTTCAAGCACTTTATATTATATTTGATCCCCCCCTCCCATTTCTTGTGCCATATAGTCTGACATGCATGCAGGGGGCCCAGTGGTCCAGATTCCGCACTTGGGGCCCTTAAATTTGTAGCTAACCCAATAACCTGACAGATGAAAATGGTATGTGCTGCCATAAAACAATATTGGGAGGTAGGAATACTTTTCTTTTTTAAAAAGTTGTCTTTTAAAAGTCAGCTGTAGCGTCTATGAAATTCTCTTTTAAAATGTTTCATCCTAACACAAGGACTAACAGGGAGATTTAATAAAAGTTCTTATTGTTTAAAATGGTGCTAATTTTGCCCCAACCAATCAGATGTTAGTTTTCAAATGTTAACTAAGATCTGATTGGTTGGGGCAAAATTAGCACCATTTTAAACAATAAGAACTTTTATAGCCCGAGCAAGCCGAACTCAAAGAGCAGGACTTTTTCTGTGGAACTTAAATAGTGAGCTATGTTAACATTTGCAAAATAGGAGGTAGGGAAAGCAGCTTCTGCCTTTCATATACTGTAATTGCAGTGCAGAAAAAAACTTAACAGCCAGACAAGTGGAACTTTCTGCAGCTTTGCTCTGGACACTGATAAACCCCAGGGCTGAGGACCTAGTGATTAAGGTCTTTACCCTGGATTCTAATTATGGGTGGTGGTGGGTTGTCTTAATTTAATTGACCTTTAAAATCAGCTGTGTATGACGAATATTTTTTATTATATTTAGTCATGGATGTTTTTTATGACCTGATTTACTCATCACTGATGGTTATCTCATGCTTATAAATGGAATTGTCACATGTAGACATCCCACCCTGCCGTTTAGGGTCACCGAGCAGGGGGGAGGGGGCGTGATATCAGCAACGTCACGTATGGGGGGCAGAGTTAGACATTTAGGGGTTGGTGGGTTTGAGATGTTCCAGGGATGTGGCGGCCAAAATGGGGCAGAGATTAGAGTCTCCTCTCCGTCGCGGGAGTTTGGGGTGGTCTTGCGGGAGACCACCCCAGAATGAGGGAGACTCCCACGAGTAGAGATGGCCGAACTTTCGAAACTTCGGTCCGTTTTCAAACTTTCGAACTATATGGAAGTTCGAAAAGTTCAAATAGTTTGAAAAGTTCAAATGAAATACAATTAAAATATCAATGGAAACTTAATGTAAATGGCTGTGGGACCTGGGAAATGGTCTGGGGAACATGTTCCAATATCCAGGACATTCGAAAAATCTATTTTACTCTCACGCGCTACTTTCCAGCTCTCGCGTTCGAACATTCGATAATTATCCCATAAACAACTCGCAGATTCGATAATGCGATATCTACTTGCGTAGACATTTTACTTGCGGATTCGATACTCGCGTCTAGGTATAATAGACATTTTACTCGTGGATTCGATGCTCGCGTATAGTAATAGACATTTTACTTCGCTGATTCGATACTCGCGTATATGGTAAATAGACATTTTAACTCTGATTCGCTACTCGGTATAGTATGTTAAAGACATTTACTGCGGATTCGATGCTCGCGTATCGTAATAATAGACATTTACAAGTCGCATTCGAGACTCGTCGTATAGGTATAATAGACATTTTACTTCGGATGCTGATAGCTCCGCGTATAGGTATAATAGACTTTTACTCAGGATTCGATACTCGGTATAGGGATAATAGACATTTTACTCGCGGTGAGCGATGGTATACGATGTACTCGCGTTCGATACTGATGTATAAAGACATTTACTTCTCAGATTTGATAATCTGCACGTTATAAGGTTAATAGACATTCTACTTGCGGATTTGATGCTCGCGTATAGGTATAATAGACATTTTTACTAACGATTTCGATCTCACTTATGGTATAATAGACATTTTACTCAGGGATTCGATACTCGTCGTTAGGTATAATAGACATTTACTCACCGGATTCGATGACTCGCGTATAGGTAATAATAGACATTTTACTCCGGATTCGATCTCGCGTATAGGTATATAACATTTTACTCCAATTCGATACTCCGACGTATAGGTATATAGACTATTTACTCACGGATTCGATACTCGTCGTATGGTATAATAGACATTTACTCACGGAGTCGATACGTCGCGTATAGGTATAATAGACATTACTCTCAGATTCGATACTCGGTTAGGTATAATAGACATTTTAGCTCTCAGATTCGATACTCGTCGTATAGGTATAATAGACATTTTACTCACGGATTCGATTACACTCGTCGTATAGTAAATAGACATTTTACTCTAACGATTCGTGCTTCGTTATAGTTAAAGACATTTTACTCACGTATTCGATACTGACCGCGTATTAGGTATAATAGACATTTTACTCACGGATTCGATATAACATAGACTGTACGAATTCATGCAGCGTATATAGATAGAACATTTTACTCTCGAGAATTCGATGCTCGCGTATAGGTTAAATAGAATTTTACTCCGGATTCGATACAGCTCGCTTATAGGTATAATAGACATTTTTACTGCGGATCTGATACTCGCGTATTAAGGTATAATAGACATTTTACTAGCGGATTCGATACGTTTTACTTCGCTATAGGTATAAAATAGACATTTTACTAGCTGATTCGATACTCGTAAGTAATATGGCTTACTCCGGTTATATCGGATAGATCTATTTTACTCGCGGTATTCGATAGCCGCGTATAGGTATAATGACTTTTACTACGTGGACATTTTCGATACTCGTTATAGGTATAATAGACATTTTACTCGATTATCTCGCGTATAGGTATAATAGACATTTTACTCGCGGATTCGATTACTGCGTATAGGTATATAGACCTTTTACCGGATTCGATGCTGTGGATAGGTATAATAGACATTTTTACTAGCTGGATTGCGATACTCGCTGTATAGGTATATAGACAGTTTACTCTCAGATTCGATACCGCGTCTA